>OY744553.1:33771091-33813591 GCA_963556195.1 Sepiola atlantica
ATATGTACATATATATATTTATATATACATGTATATAAATATGTATATACACATATATTCATGTATATATATATTGTTATATGTATATATGTATACATATACGTATATATATCATATATATACATATATTTATATATATATACGTATATATGTATACATATATATATATGTATATATTAATATATATATACTTATATATATATATATATATATATATATATATATATATATATATATATTAAGTCCGTGCAAAAATGACTGTCGTCTGTAGTGACTATATTGCTTAAAAGTGTATTTTCTGAATATATTTTAGTAGCTTCGTTTGTACTGACTATGATCTTTAAAAGTGTGTTTTCTTTACATATTTGAGTAGTTTCGTGTAACCTTTCATTGTGATTAAAAGATGAATCCTCTGAGTTTATATCTCAAAGGAAACAAATGTATATTTACGTGTGAAAAAATTTAGAATACAAATGTTTGTTTATTTCCCCGATTATGAAAACATTCTATAGCTGAGTATGACTTGTAATATTAAATAGTGAAATATAATGTTATCTCATTTTCAATTTTCACAGAAACTGTAAGTAAAAATTCTACATAAAATTGTGTTGTTTAATCATATCTTGTGTCGGTTTAAATATTTATTAAACGATTATTTATTAAATGATGATATCGCTTATTCAATAAATACATTTTTTGCAGTCATATGTTATTAACCCTGAATGATCGTTTATTAATCACTATTGAAAATGGGATTAAGGTTGGTTTATTTCCTGACATTTGGGTAATTTTACGTGAAAGGAGAAGTAAAAATGTTGGAATTGGTCACTTATTTTGGACGTACCTAATATATATACATATATATATATATATATATATATATATATATATATATATATATATATAGATATATAGGTTGATTTATAAGTCACTTCACTTAGCTATTTAAAATGTCATTTACAATTGAATAGCGAAGTTTTATTGTTATTCATATTGCCATATTTGATGAGTCTCCCACACTTGTTGAAAGGCAATGGAAACGTGATGTGAACAGAAAACCTCCTTCGCACAACACCATAATCCATCAGATATGCTATAAAGAGTAATAAATTCCTTGCAAAAAAAGAATGGAGCTATGGATGCAGAACGAAGTTGGACATTTTGAAAATTTGCTGTAATTTAAAACTCGCATAAATGAATGTGTTGCATACGCTTACTTTTTTCTATTACTGTATTTTTTATCTTTGGAATTTCAGGAATAAATAGATAAGTGACTTTTTAATCACCCTGTATATTGTGTGTATGTTGGCAGCATACTCTCATTTAGGCACATATTATTAAATGACACGGAGTGTTTTTGCTTGATAACACTTTTTTTATTTTTCCAATTTTCCGATTGTTCATTTAGTGTGTCCGTCAAATAACTGTATGTCAGTTTTATTATTATCGTTTGGTCCTGAAAAGGAACACTTTAGTACCGAAACTTTTATTAATGCCCATAGACCATTTTATATATTTACATTACCTATATTTATTCAGCTTAACTTTGTATGAAGCTCTTTTGAAAGAAAATGTGTTTAAGTTCAGTTAACAAGTACATTTGAAGTAGTTAAATTATATATATATATATATATATATATATATATATATATATATATATATATATATATATATATACTCCCCTTTTTGTCTTATTTTACTTCAATCGAAGTTGTCAGAAATAAAGGAGCCATTTCTGGGGATAACATTTGATCTCGATATGTGATAAATAGATATTCGAATAATAAAATAACGTTATCCTTTACTTGTTAACTGTTGAATTAGTAAATAAGTTAAGAACATACATTATTCATCCTTAATTAACCAGTTAAATATGCAATGTGTTTGCGATATATTTGTCTTACTGGATTCTAATAAAAGAATTTATTTAGTCTGGTGAAGTATCCAGCAAAGCGTAAACACTTGAAGTAACATTACTTATGGTAGATACCCCTTTTCTCGTATAAACCAGTGTGTAACTGTATTGGCTGGATCTTATTTCGCTCGGAATACATTGTTATTTTGAATATTTCGTAAGGGTTTGTTTCTAGGAGGAAGTCTCCTCATAGAAAGGTTGTCCTGACAAACCCTAGTACAGAGAGGTCGGCGGCACTCAAGGATGGTGTATAGTAAGTAATTTAAACTCTCTCTCTCTCTCTCTCTCTCTCTATATATATATATATATATATATATATATATATATATATATATATATATATGTGTCTGTGTTGGAGTGAATGCACATTTGATTTTGTTTCTTAATCTGTAACTTTCGTTATGTTTTAATTGTAGCAATGGGGGGTTCCTTTCTGCATAATTCACCATAAGCAACTTCGCATCAGCTTTACACTTAAGTAATATATCCCATACACATATTATCTGCCTCATTTCTTCGACTTATCCAAGATGCACGATTCGGTGTTATCCTCCAAGACTACAATCTTCTTTCCACTGGTCGAATATTGAATCGGTCATGTCATGAATGGCACAACGACCTCGTCAGAAATTCAAATTTTACAATTTGATCCGACAGACATTTTCGCAAATATTTGTTACTCTTCAGTAATATTCCCTCGGTCCGTGTGCACATTATGGAACACACCAATCACAATGAAACAAATGGAATTCTGTCACTTCTGATTCCGATTCAGAATTCCAAACATGGCGTGAGGACGAGTCGGAAACATTGAATCACTTCGCATAATCTGTATAACATATTATATTGTGTTGCTGAAAAAGATGCAACCTATGTGATTAAAAAAAAAACACAATTGTTTCTGCATCAATCATCTGATACAAACAAACCTAAATATATGCCTGACTTGTCCGCCAAGTTTTAATCAAAGCTGCCCAACAGTCGTTCTTTTATCACCGGTATAAAATAAGCGAAAACACTTTACAAACCCTCTTATCCATAGGACGTATGGTCCTGAATGGGTTTCACACCGACCGTACCTTACGCCCCATAATTTTATCTGTTTGATGTTGACCATATAAATGCCTATCAAATAAATCCATAAAGTATTTATGTATTACTAGATCCATCACATGAACCATTAGTCATGCCGATATTTTCTTTCAAGACAGAGGTTCATATATCGAGAATATCATTAAACGACGATAAACAAAGGTTGTTGTGCATTCATGACTGACCTTTTGCGGACACGTTAAAATCTAAGACATTAATTTGTGCCAAATATGGTTGGATTACAGTAGAGATCATGTAGTATATTAAAGCATCTATGGGTTCTTCTCTTTAAAGTGACTATTTCACCGTTTTGGGGTCACTCTCTCATACGCATATAGATTCGTTAGCACTCACGTTATAAATATCCTATCGATTAAGTTTAAATGCAAATATAAGAAAATAAATTATCCGGTGTCACTTGTTACTAAAGTTTGACATTTTCTCTTTTTACAAATAAATTGTTCCTAAACCAACAAAATTACTAATATACAATACTTTTCGTCGTCATTGACTTATAAGTGAAACTAGTTTTATATATTTGAAGGTGTAAAATGTCTTTTAATTTTATTCCCCCCAAACTAAGCACACTGTCACTGAGATGTAGCAAACTAATTCTAATTGTAAGCCACATCAGTTTAAAGCATCATAAGTGAGGAGTTGTTCAGCAAATTGTTTGTTCAAAGTAGAGACAGACATTATTCAACATGGCTGCCAATTCAATCAAACATGGCTGCCGATTCAAATTTGCTTACGATAACCAATCATGAATCATTACGAAATGTAACATAGCACATTGCTGAGTGCTACTTTATTATTCATATTTCATGAAGATGTGTAGATGTTTTATTGATTACTTTCTTTGAAGGATGGCACATTCATAAATGAAAAAGATACCGGCTGTTTTAAGGTTCAAACATCCTGTCAGAGTCAGGGGAACAGGTAACAGAAAGGGAATTGCAATATCTCACAATATCGAACAGTCCGAGGAAAGGTACTATTAGAGTAGAAAGACTTCCGGCATTTAGGGACCTCAACTGTGAAGGGCTTGTATTTAGATGAGTGTCCGGTTGCGCAGAAGAACTTACACTGGAGGAGCACCAGTGCAGTAAGTTCGTCGGAGCACATTCCATTGAAGAACTTGTAAAACTAACACAGGGTAACACTATTGCGGAGATGAGACGACTGGTCCTTGGTATTGGGTCTTTTGTATTAGAAACGACTTCTTTAATAAAATAAGGGGAAAGTCTAGTGGCTAGTGCAACAATAAAAATATATGACAACAATACTGAATGCGTGGGCGAATTGTAGCTTTGTAGAGACACAGGATACGGGCGGGGTGATGAGTTTTCTAACACGGTAAAGGGAGCCCACTTTCATTTCAGCATGTTTTGCAGTAACATAACAAAAGCCGTTAGTTGAAGGCGTCAGTGAAGTTATCCTCTAGTAAACAGAAGTATGTAACATTACCTGACTTCCCTTGTAGATGGAAGTTGGTCTCGACAAAATCAAATTAATGCACGGCACAGCCACGGACGTCATATATATATATATATATATATATATATATATATATATATATATATGTATATATATATATATATATATGTGTGTGTGTGTGTGTGTGTAATCAATTGCTTTTTGTTTATTTCCCATTCCTTTATTTTCACTTTATCGCCTCGGTTTTTTTCGGGCTGGATTTCGAAGCTCGCTTTTACTTGCAGACACAGTCTTGAGAAGACGCTGAGGCGCTGACACACGAATTGCTTAGTGTAGATTATTATTAATATTTATTTAGCAGGACCCGTTGCCGGCGCTGCTAGGCAGTACTATAAATGAATGCATTAAACAGTATGAAAATAGGTCACATCTGGAACGAAATAGAAATTGTCCTAGTTTCCTACTAATGTCTATTATATTTTTATTTTCGAGTTTTAATTTCAGCTTCTTTTTTTTGTAACTCTAACCGTAAACTAAGCATAACCTATGGTTTAGTAAGGCCAAGGTCTGTGATATGACGGTGCCAGTTCAAATTCTATAGAAGCACTGTTTGTCTTGTTTTGATTTGTTTTGATTTTTCCGGTTCAGAAAATGTAGAAGCATTGTTTATCTTGAGTTTTGATCGATAACTACACATTTTGGCCCAGTATTTGTTAAAGATTATTTTAATTAACATGTATTCCTGCTTAATCTGACTGGTGATACCAGATCAGGCTGCCCTGTGGCTCCCTGAGACGAAATTCACCTACATTGACGTTTTTTTATTTTTTTTGTAAAACTTAATTAAGTTCTACAAAACCAAAACCAAAAACAACAGCCCCTCTCCCTTTCTCCCTCCCCTTTTTTATTTTTATTTTTCCTACCCTACTCCCGGTCCTGGATATGACCTTAAACTACATCCGATGGTGAGATCCGGCTTACGGACTTTGGGGAATGTGGAGCCTCCTTTTAATTACCATTGCTCCCAGGTCCACCCTGACCCGGAGTGGTAGTACCTGTTAGGGTCCCAACTATGGGTTAAATAGAAACAGATATTAAAAGGGGAAAGAAACAAAAAAGAGAAGAAAACAAGACCAGATTCGGCATTAAATAACCCAAAAAGGGTTGATATGCCGTAAAACAAAACTACCTGCTTAATCTGAAATATTTGTTGCAAGTTATTGTGCTCCACGCAAAATCTATTCTGTCAATGTAGACTCATGCAATTATCATATGTCTTAATCCGGTGACAGTATGTATTGAGATCGATTTTCCCCAGATTTTAAACCGACCTTGGAATATGTCTTTACGCAGCTTTTCTCTGAAAATGGTAAAATTTAATTTATATACGATACGTGGAAAACATGAAAGCAGTAATATTTTATCATATTCTAATATCAATACGGGTTATAAAAAGAAATTATATATACTTATATGTTAAATGTCTAATAAATCGTTCGTTTATCAAGGTATTATTTTGGTGTAAATCATTTATGTACGGAGTCAGCGTCCTGAATGTGCAATTAAATTGTGTGTGTTTGCCGATAAATTTTATTCGAAAACGCGTAATATATATATATATATATATATATATATATATATATATATATATATATATATACATATATATATATATATATATATATATATATATATAGTATGTTGTAAAGTGTGTATTGAATCTTAATAATGAAACGATTTATTTATGGGGTAGTTTTTAAGAAATGTCTGTAAATAACTAAGTACCGGCAAATTGCGACGCAATCGGGATGCTATTTGTCTCATGCTTATTCAAGCTGATCGCTGATTGGCTGTTTTACAAATTCTGAATCGGTGAAAGTGGATCGCATTTCCATCGTGAGCTAATTGCAAAGCAGTATCTGAGGAGTGTAAAAGTTAATAATAAATAGAGAGAAATTAGCGAACTACTTTCTCATTGGAGCATGCGGTTAGGAGAGTATGTCGTACGGGATATTTCATAGGAATTAATGATATATTTTTAAAATATGTGTAAGTTGCTGGAAACACATTCGAGGTAAGGGTGTATAGGTAGTGTTAATTTTCGATGTGTCTGTGCATTAGTTTCTTTGTCTACGCTAACTTGTTTTAAAGAGGAGTAACAACTATATATATATATATATATATATATATATATATATATATATATATATATATATTATACTTACGTTAAGACATAATTTACATCAGTTAGTTCAATTCTTTATTTCGGCACATTAGTAAGAAATCATTATTTAAATGTTGGCTTAGCATACAAACCCATCGATTTCTGTATATTAATATATTTGTAAACCTACAGGTGTTTCTTGTCGCATAGAACACACATTACAGTTCGAAGGTGTATCCGTCAGTCATCAGGGAATGATATAAATGTATGGCGGAGTTGTAGAAACAACTCATACGGTCTAAAGGAAGGAGAAACACACAGAAAAAACGGTGAATAACTACAAAAACGTTGCGAAGACTCGAAACTCGAGATTTGATAAAGTTCTGATAATTCAGGAGGGCATGGAATAAACTCACGTGAAGAAACATGTAGCAAATAACAAATGATACACCATCATCAAAATAATATCAATTATCCGGCATTAGTGATCTCGGTTAAGAACAACAGAGTCAACACCATCTAGAATATCAATGAAAGCCTCAAACACAAAAAATCCCCAGTAAAGCTGAAAAGGCTAATTGCAAAAATTCATATGAAAAGCTAATAATTATTATATCACATTGTTATAACTTCTATAACACAGAATTAGTCACTGTGTAATTTCTATGCTATCACCAAATCGGTCAACTTGTTAATCCACGTAAAGAGCACTGCATTTAATCGCCCCTTTTAAACGGGATGTAGAAACATACTAAAAATAGCTATGTTTCTATCGCCAGTAAAACAATAACAAATACTATCCCACATTATAAGGATAAATACTCGTACATATTTCGGCAAGGTGGTCAAGCTTAGGCATGCTGCTGCTGCTGCTGCTGATGATGATGATGATGATGATGATGATGATGATGATGATGATGATGATGATAGCAAAAAAATGTGTCAATAAATTATTTTATGTACGTAAAAAAATAATTTATATATATATATATATACATTGTAATAAAACAATGCATTCTAAAATGTCGTCTCTTAACGTATTTGTTTGTCTATTATCGTTATATAAATTTCAAAAGATGCCCCAAGAACTTTAAATGTATTATGTACGTAAGTGGTACGCGCGTTTAAGTTCGACATCTAAAAAAGAATGTAGCCATTCCATCACCCTGCGAAGAAATCTTCAACAACATCAAGGAGATAAGCTACATCGCAGGTGTTGCTTTTAAATTTATTTGGACCGTCTTTCTCTGAAAAAGCGATGTTTTATCATTGAAATAATTAAGAAAACATAAAAAAACAAATATTTCAATGGTTTTGATAAAATATTGCATCTCAAAACGTGGTTAAAACATTAAGCATGTGTTTGTCTGTTTTCATTACTTAATATATATATATATATATATATATATATATATATATATATTGAAGAGCTCAATAAATCCAATTGTTTTAAATTGAGACATAAAACCATAAAAGGGCAAATATATTAAATCCAGCCTTCTACTAAAAGTATATTTAAATTGAAAGCAAAAAGGAATAATACCGGGATAATATTATATGAAAATTGACTTTGGGCGGTGGATGAGTGTTGTAGTGTTACACTTTCTGTAGTGATAGTTTGGTAATTTTGAAAATGGCGTTCATCGCGTTTTGCATTCGAACCTTTCATATATATATATATATATATATATATATATATATATATATATATATATATATATATATATATATATATATATATATATATATAATATAAATGTAATTAATCTGCGTTTCTGTTGGAGCGCACAGTTTAAATGTTAAATTGTCTGAAAATGAATCAGATAAAATAGAAGTCTGAGTCAGCAACATTGACCTTTACATAATCACAAACCTACGTGGGTAGGGTAGGGGATACTTTTTAAGTGGGTCGTTTGTTATTATCACTCACTCGCGGAAATTAAGTCGCCTGTTTCGCTGGTATGATTAAATATTGGAGAATTACACGTGTCAATCACATACATGCATAGACAGAATATATGTACACACCCAAGCGTAATAATAGTCACAAACCATTAATATCACCTTACCTCTACACACCTAGACAGTACGTACACTAGAATACATAAATCTTAACACCATATATGTGTAAGAACAACTAATATTAAAATACACATAGTCTCGTCAACTAGACATATTTAAAAATACACACACGTATATATACATATATATATATATATATATATAAAAATAAATATATATATATATATATATACATGCCGTTATTAAGTATTTACATACCTACATTACAAATCAAAATAGCATACACATCTACGCTTACTAACTACGCTGACAATTATACTTCTGTAATAGTATATCAAATGAATAAATAAAGTATATTCATAAGCTAAATCAGACTTTAGAAATGTAATTTTCATATGTAAAATTGCACATTTATATTAAATATCTGTGTACTTAATTGAAATGTTCTATCTACTGTATTTAATAAATAGATTCATACATGAACCACATAATTAATAACTTAAACTGGTATTAACTAAATATGTTTATAATAATAGTAATACATTGAATACTGCTTTAAAAACAGTGGGTATGTTTAAGAAAATAATGGCAGTAATAGACACATGTAAAATCGTGCTCATACTAATATAATTAGCAATGGCCACGATTATATTAAGGACGATAATGAATGTAATTGTAGAGATAATATAAATATCCGCTACGAGAAAAATGTTCAACTATATATATAGTTTATTAAGGAACCGCATTCCCAGAAAATAGCCCAAGTCTGATTTGTTTGCATATGGGATGCAAGTACTTATTGTAAATCTAGATAGAGAAACCATAAATTATTTTTCAATAACCTTAGTAAGAGGGGTGCCCCGTCATTATCAAAATACATATGGCTTATAGAGGAAAAGAATAAGGTATCTGTTCTGAAATAAGGTGTTTTGACGAACACTTCCACTCATACACTACACAGCCGCAACTGTTTTCTTTGTCTGAATGAATAGTACCTAGGATTACATTTTCTGATAAACTACTGAATGAAAGAGATAAAATATGTATTAGTTGTAGACATTGATAACAATTTACCCTGGATAAATATAGAAAGCACCTAACGGATTAACAATAACATTCTATAATTAAATTAAACCCTTATACACCTACCTTCTGATATAACATGACAATTAATACTTTACCCGGTTTAGTATGTAACTAATAGTAATTTTAATAATTGAATCAGTCTATTTAAATTACATATATATATATATATATATATATATATATATATATATATATATATACAGTCTAAAGAAGCATTGAGTCATTTTAAACAAAACAGAAAAAGAGAGAAAATGCAGTTTAAATTGCCAGAGAAACTAATTAAATACAAAATATCGCAGAACATACACTTACATAAGCCGACCCACCGTTGGCAAATTCATAAATAAAAAAGTGGATTCAAGTATCTAACAGTGAAACAAGACCAGGGGGCCTTAACTTGATCGTGAAATATTAAAACGGGGGTCATCAGCTGTTTACCATGTAACTGTGTCGGAGATTTAAAAACGGCAGTTATAATATTCATGGCTCTCTAATGGTACTGATCAAATGACCATTTCCCTAATAATCAAGTGGAGAAATAATTCAGCTTACATTTACCCTAATATATACATGAATAAATAATAATAATAAAATAATAATAATAATAATTATAGATTACGCTTAAGACTACCGTATGATATGGTAATTGAATATCAAATAGCATTATATATATATATATATATATATATATATATATATATAAATATATGTACATATGTATATATATATATATATATATATATATATTCTATTCACTTAAAAAGCATAATTTTTTAGAAAAATACACATCATCACAATTTGATTTTCATGGGTTTCCCTGTTTATTTTATTCTAGACATTAAGTTTTCGCATAAAAAACACGTTTTAATCTAAATCAGTCAAGTCTAAGGATTAACACTTCACAAAAAGCAAATACTACTTCGATCAAATAAAACTTTCTTAATTTAATGTTTTTATGTAAAATTCCTTATACATTCAGCCAATACACGTTGAGTCACGTTTCTTCGTTTAAGATTTAAGAAGAAAAATAAATAAGTGTATTTTGTGAGTTTCATTTTTGTTATTCTAGACACGTCCTCAAATCTCTAAAGGAAGCTTTGTCCGTAAGTGTCGTCGGTGTGTAACACTTAACGTAGACGCATTTTTCTTTAGATGCATCAAACACTTTGATGAGATATATATCGTTTAGAATGTCTCTCACGCGTAGCAGTGCTATAGCATATTGGTTGGTCTGCCATTGTAAATTTTAAAATAGCGTTATCATCGCTTAAATGGGTGTTATCTAAGAAAAAATGCCAGGGATTCTGAGATACTTACTTTTCTATTCTCCATTGCATAGATCATTACTTAACCAAAAGGTACCCCTTTGTTTTCATCGCCTGCGTCTCAAAGTTAACGCGTATCGATGCCGTTATCTCCTGGCGGAATATTATTTACCGGCTACAATCAAAATAAGTTGAGCAGCCATCATTTGTTACGTTAATTAATTAATCAAGCTTACTTTTTCCTGTGGATTTCTAGGATCTGAAGCAAAATAGTTGGATCAAAGAAAAAAAGACGAAATGAATACATTTAGTAGTATGTCGCCATATTAAATGCATTTTAAGATATCTCAAAAACGTCAAATAAATCTTATTATTACATCCGTGTGAGGTCAATCCCGCTGAATCTGGTTCTCAAACCGCAGACTGTCCTAAAAGTTTAAGGGACTGAATTTGTTTACGATACATCCTGTTTACGATTCAACTCGTGTCAAATCCACTATAAACATAATTCAACCAAATTACTAGGTTACCTCAGTCTATGATACAATACGTGCATTGAATGGACGCAAATTATATTGATGCGATAAAGAATCTGTATAGGAAGCTTTGTCCGCCGATCTTATTATCACATTGACTAAGTAGAAAGCAGTTATCAAAGCTAAAAAGAACTCAAGGATAAGACTTAACACAATGGACAGTTTGATATGTCAATGATTAGTAATACTTTCAGAAGCTTAGAAATATCCACATACGAACCAACTCGAAACGTCAGGTGACGTAGAAAACAGCAATGCTGTCCTTTTTGTAAGAAACATCGTCTCTTATATGCGAGTAAGAAAAGACAAATGCGGGGAAAGCAAAAGGTACAAAACTGACAAAAATAAATAGATGCTCACTTTCTACTATCAAACCCGGTAAATAGACGTGTGCTCAAATGAGGATCATCCGACATTTTATAGATCTTGTTATTTTGTGTTGATGGGTAAGGGTTAGGGTTAGTTGTTATTTTGTGTTGATGGGTAAGGGTAAGGGTTAGTTGTTATTTTGTGGTGATTAGTAAGGGATACAGTTAGTTGTTATTTTGTCTTAATGGGGAAGGGTTAGTGTTATTGTTATTTTGTGTTGATGGGTAAGGGTTAGGTTTAGTTGTTATTTTGTGTTGATGAGTAAGGGTTATGGTTAAGTGTTATTTTGTGTTGATGGGTAAGGGTTAGTTGTTATTTTGTGTTGATAGGTAAGGGTTAGTTGTTATTTTGTGTTGAGAGGTAAGGGTTAGTTGTTATTTTGTGTTGATGGGTAAGGGTTATGGTTAGTTGTTATTTTGTGTTGATGGGTAAGGGTTAGGGTTAGTTGTTATTTTGTGTTGATGGGTAAGGGTAAGGGTTAGTTGTTATTTTGTGGTGATTAGTAAGGGATACAGTTAGTTGTTATTTTGTCTTGATGGGGAAGGGTTAGTGTTAGTTGTTATTTTGTGTTGATGGGTATAGGTTAGGTTTAGTTGTTATTTTGTGTTGATGAGTAAGGGTTATGGTTAAGTGTTATTTTGTGTTGATGGGTAAGGGTTAGGGTTAGTTGTTATTTTGTGTTGATGGGTAAGGGTAAGGGTTAGTTGTTATTTTGTGGTGATTAGTAAGGGATACAGTTAGTTGTTATTTTGTCTTGATGGGGAAGGGTTAGTGTTAGTTGTTATTTTGTGTTGATGGGTAAGGTTTAGGTTTAGTTGTTATTTTGTGTTGATGAGTAAGGGTTATGGTTAAGTGTTATTTTGTGTTGATGGGTAAGGGTTAGTTGTTATTTTGTGGTGATGGGTAAGGGTTAGGGTTAGTTGTTATTTTGTGTTGATGGGTAAGGGTAAGGGTTAGTTGTTATTTTGTGGTGATGAGTAACGGTTACATTTAGTTGTTATTTTGTCTTGATGGGTACGGGTTAGGGTTAGTTGTTATCTTGTGTTAATTGGTAAGGGTTCGGGTTAGTTGTAGTTTTGTGTTGATGGGTAAAGGGTAAGGGTTACTTGTTTTTTTTGTGTTTATGGGTAAGTGAAAGGGTAGTTCATATTGTGTGCTGATGGGTAAGGGTAAGGGTTAGTTGTTATTTTGTGTTGATGAGTAATGGTTAGGGTTAGTTGTTATTTTGTGTTGATGGGTAAAGGTTAGGGTTATTTGTTATTTTGTTTTTATGGGTAAGGGTTAGCGTTAGTTTTTATTTTGTGTTGATGGGCAAGGTTAAGCGTCAGTTCTGATTTTGTGTTGATAGGTAAGGGTAACTGTTAGTTGTTATTTTGTGTTGATAGGTAACGGTTAGTTGTTATTTTGTGTTGATAGGTAAGGTTTAGTTGTTATTTTGTGTTGATGGGTAAGGGTTATGGTTAGTTGTTATTTTGTGTTGATGGGTAAGGGTTAGGGTTACTTGTTATTTTGTGTTGATGGGTAAGGGTTAGGGTTACTTGTTATTTTGTGTTGATGGGTAAGGGTTAGGTATAGTTGTTATTTTGTGGTGATGAGTAAGGGTTACAGTTAGTTGTTATTTTGTCTTGATGGGTAAGGGTTAGGGTTAGTTGTTATGTTGTGTTGATGGGTAAGGGTTATGGTTAAGTGTTATGTTTTGTTGATGGGTAAGGGTTATGGTTAGTTGTTATTTTGTGTTGATCGGTAAGGGTTAGGTTTAGTTGTTATTTTGTGTTGATGGGTAAGGGTTATGGTTAGTTGTTATTTTGTGTTGATGGGTTAGGGTTAGTTGTTATTTTGTGTTGATGGGTAAGGGTTAGGGTTAGTTGTTATTTTGTGTTGATTGGTAAGGGTTAGGGTTAGTTGCTATTTTGTGTTGATGGGTAAGGGTTAGGTTTAGTTGTTATTTTGTGTTGATGAGTAAGGGTTATGGTTAAGTGTTATTTTGTGTTGATGGGTAAGGGTTAGTTGTTATTTTGTGTTGATAGGTAAGGGTTAGTTGTTATTTTGTGTTGAGAGGTAGGGTTAGTTGTTATTTTGTGTTGATGGGTAAGGGTTATGGTTAGTTGTTATTTTGTGTTGATGGGTAAGGGTTAGGGTTAGTTGTTATTTTGTGTTGATGGGTAAGGGTAAGGGTTAGTTGTTATTTTGTGGTGATTAGTTAGGGATACAGTTAGTTGTTATTTTGTCTTGATGGGGAAGGGTTAGTGTTAGTTGTTATTTTGTGTTGATGGGTAAGGGTTAGGTTTAGTTGTTATTTTGTGTTGATGAGTAAGGGTTATGGTTAAGTGTTATTTTGTGTTGATGGGTAAGGGTTAGTTGTTATTTTGTGGTGATTGGTAAGGGTTAGGGTTAGTTGTTATTTTGTGTTGATGGGTAAGGGTAAGGGTTAGTTGTTATTTTGTGGTGATTAGTAAGGGATACAGTTAGCTGTTATTTTGTCTTGATGGGGAAGGGTTAGTGTTAGTTGTTATTTTGTGTTGATGGGTAAGGTTTAGGTTTAGTTGTTATTTTGTGTTGATGAGTAAGGGTTATGGTTAAGTGTTATTTTGTGTTGATGGGTAAGGGTTAGTTGTTATTTTGTGGTGATGGGTAAGGGTTAGGGTTAGTTGTTATTTTGTGTTGATGGGTAAGGGTTAGGGTTAGTTGTTATTTTGTGGTGATGAGTAACGGTTACATTTAGTTGTTATTTTGTCTTGATGGGTACGGGTTAGGGTTAGTTGTTATCTTGTGTTGATTGGTAAGGGTTAGGGTTAGTTGTAGTTTTGTGTTGATGGGTAAAAGGTAAGGGTTACTTGTTTTTTTGTGTTTATGGGTAAGGGAAAGGGTAGTTCATATTGTGTGCTGATGGGTAAGGGTAAGGGTTAGTTGTTATTTTGTGTTGATGAGTAATGGTTAGGGTTAGTTGTTATTTTGTGTTTATGGGTAAGGGTTAGGGTTATTTGTTATTTTGTTTTTATGGGTAAGGGTTAGCGTTAGTTGTTATTTTGTGTTGATGGGCAAGGTTAAGCGTCAGTTCTTATTTTGTGTTGATAGGTAAGGGTAACTGTTAGTTGTTATGTTGTGTTGATAGGTAACGGTTAGT
This sequence comes from Sepiola atlantica, assembly GCA_963556195.1. Classification (NCBI taxonomy): domain Eukaryota; kingdom Metazoa; phylum Mollusca; class Cephalopoda; order Sepiida; family Sepiolidae; genus Sepiola; species Sepiola atlantica. The sequence continues at coordinate 33,786,102 of OY744553.1, forward strand.
TGTTATTTTGTGTTGATAGGTAAGGTTTAGTTGTTATTTTGTGTTGATGGGTAAGGGTTATGGTTAGTTGTTATTTTGTGTTGATGGGTAAGGGTTAGGGTTACTTGTTATTTTGTGTTGATGGGTAAGGGTTAGGGTTACTTGTTATTTTGTGTTGATGGGTAAGGGTTAGGTATAGTTGTTATTTTGTGGTGATGAGTAAGGGTTACAGTTAGTTGTTATTTTGTCTTGATGGGTAAGGGTTAGGGTTAGTTGTTATGTTGTGTTGATGGGTAAGGGTTATGGTTAAGTGTTATGTTTTGTTGATGGGTAAGGGTTATGGTTAGTTGTTATTTTGTGTTGATCGGTAAGGGTTAGGTTTAGTTGTTATTTTGTGTTGATGGGTAAGGGTTATGGTTAGTTGTTATTTTGTGTTGATGGGTTAGGGTTAGTTGTTATTTTGTGTTGATGGGTAAGGGTTAGGGTTAGTTGTTATTTTGTGTTGATTGGTAAGGGTTAGGGTTTGTTGTTATTTTGTGTTGATGGGTAAGGGTTAGGGTTAGTTGTTATTTTGTGTTGATGGGAAAGGGTGAGCGTTAGTTGTTATTTTGTGTTGATGTGTTTCTACATACTTGTCTTTTCGCTTGAGCCAATACCTGTTTTATACGGGGTGACAGTTTTATCACCGACTGACAACGCATGGGGCAGATAGTACACATTTACAGAGTAGGTAAGAAAACAGATTAGTCTGACATATTAACTACTATGATAAAGGGGTATTAGATAGAATAGATTGACTGTGTAAATAGGATATATATAATGAGATTGTTGAAAATCTATATACACCACCTACTCAAAACAGCATCCAACCCAGAAAACAGCAATTTTTCCCACATTGTCAGAAACATCGCTCATGGTGGGTGGAGACTTAAGGAAAACATAGGTGAAAAGAGAATGCACCTAGACTGAGAAAAGTAAATCTGAGATCCACTTTCTACTCCCTATCAGTATGAATGCGAGGTGATAGTTGCTTTGTTGTTTACGATGCTGACTGAACACCTAGTGTGCCATGATCGAATCAAGTTCGTTCAACAGAAACACTCTCACTAAGTATGTTGCAAAACATCACGTGCCCCTCCTGTTAACCCCTGAGGTATTCGTAGACAGACTTCTAACTAGATAGATATTGGATAAATCAATGCCAACAATAGAATAATCTGATTCATACGAAATCAATGAATGAATTAGCATGGATAACAATTGGCTCAGCTGGACCTCATCCGCATTTGACAGCTCCTGTTTATTTTTAGTGTTGATAGGCGTCCACAAATTTACTGTATCGGACAAGCCACTGCCTGCTCTACGACTAACAGACCATAGGACAGATAGTAGTAGTTTATATGACGCTAATAGCATCTAATACTTAATTGAATAGTGAGGGCTCAATACACTCCAGGATAAGAGTTTCCGGTGAATAAATTGACAGCTATATCACGATTTATCCTATGAAAAGATTTGAAATATCCACAGATTACCTATGCAGACTAACCGTTGACCTAGAATACAGATGTTATTCCTACTTTATCAGAAACATCGCTCGAGAAATGTGCGGACTAAACGAGAAAATAAGGGAAACAAGACTTACAAGGCAGCCGAAAATAAATCCGAGGTCCACTTTCTACTCTCCAGTAGCATGGAAATCTATTAGCTAAGATGGAGTTCGGATTCACAAACACCAGAATCTCCCAATTGGTCAGAAACATCGCTCATTGAATGTTAGAACTAATTAATAAAATTTGGGGCAACGAGATCTACGAAGAAAATCAGAGGTCCACTTTAATACGTTTTGTTATGGTGCCGTACCTGTACGAAGACCAAATGGACTCGTCCATCCATAATAACATGCGAGAAGCATTCCAACTCACTGACTTCTTCTAACCTAGTATCCCTTTTTAGGTGACAGATGATTTTCCAGAGATGCAGGTCGCCTTCGATATTTTCGAAAGAGGTGTTAGTAATAAAGTGTTGGGGCCTGCATCAACTTTATTTCCGTTTTTGACTGGTAAATCTGCATATCTGCCACAGATTACTAGTGGGGGGTCTTTTTACTAACTTGGGGTTTTTCTCCTCTCCTCATTGTACATATATATCATCCACTTGTTGTACATACATTTTTTTAGTGCCCAAATCCCCCATTGCAAATATTGTATATATGGGGTTTAAGTAGGATAGTCATAGTATGAATTATTTTGGTGAATGGTGAAAAAGGGTGTATAATATTAATGCGGTACTTTTGTTAATGATGGTCCTAAATGAAACTAGCTAGGTTAGTTAATATTTGTTAGTATGGACCGAACCTATCCCCGCACCTTTTGTTGGCCTGGTGTCGAATTTTATATGTAAGTTATTTATATATAAATAATCTTCTTCCAACCCAGTTCGATACTGGCAGTGCAGAATACCACTTCCTGTATATATATATAATTTTTTCTTAAATAATACATCTTTGTACCTGTAACCCCGTGATTCCGTGTCTTTATTTCGGCCCTAAATAGGGTCCCAACCCTTTTCATCAGTATGGATTGCTGATAGCTCCTATGGAGCTTATCCTCTCTTTGTGAGTATTTCCTTTTAGTGTTATTGAGTATTCTAATAGCAACACGCTAATTAGACAATCCAGTAAATTCGGCGACAGCCCGACGACGGAGCAGATAGTATAGTGTAGCTTTTTCTGTCCATTTGTTGTCTATCTATAGTTTTGTATTGTATGGACATATTGTATGTTAAATACGTCCAAGTCCTTTACGAGGGACTTGGTTGGCCTGATCAGCTTAAGTTTTTTAAAAGTGTTTAGCCAAGATCCAATATAGAGCCTCTAATCAATACGTCCCACACTGTCTAACAAGCTGACGCGTCTGCCCCATCGCCGCAACGTTGCCTCTCTCTGCTTATTTCACCAGTACTTCAATCGAATGTTCTCCGATAAACTTGTTGCATTGGTACTTACTCAACGTAAATACCACCAACTACCAGTGCAATCACACCTATTCACTGTAGGTGGCCCCAGATTCGGAGAGGCTTTCTACGCTAATAGCTGTTTCCTCGAACCGCTAGCTCATGTTTCATTTACTGTACAAACATGTCGAGATTTAAATATAATGTAAATAAACATTTCGCTGAACGAAACCTCATATAAGATGTCGTTAGAAAACGTAGCCCCTACTTCACAGTCGCCCTTACGTTTTAGTAACACTATTCTTTGTTTGGGATGAATAAAAGTTTTAAAATATCATCTTTGTCGGTGTGTAATGATTAAGCTTTAAATAGCATACTTATTGGTCCACCATGCTTCATGTGTCTTACTTTAATTATCAAAACATTAATCGCATAATGGCTGTTATTTCTTCAAAGTTTCGGCTCATGTAATCTGCGATCATTTTCGAGTGCCTCCTTTAAATGTTATTTTGTTGTTTTATCATTTTATAATTTTATATAACGCGTTTCAAGCGGTGGTCCGCTTTCATCAGATATGTATTAACATATCTGATGAAAGCTTGAAACGCGTTATATAAAATTATAAAATGATAAAATAACGAAATAATGAATAAATGTTGAAAAAAAATGTTTTACAAATGTTGTAGCCTTACTCCTTTACACACACACACACACACATATATATGTTAATGATTACTTTTCATCGATAGACGCGCCGAGTGAAATCGACGTACATCAATACTATCTATTCTTTTCTCTTTATTCGATTCAGTTTTCGTTATTTTCATAGTTATTTGTATTATTTGATTATTTGATCTACTGTTCTCCTCTTAGATGTTATTCTTACAAAGTGTTTGGGTGGTGTAACCTTTGACTTTCCTGGTGCGCATTTTTTAACTCTGCAAAATGTATGTTCAACTAAAGAATATGTACAGAATTTCAAACGCAACGACGTGTGGCGTAACTGATATAAGTGCTAAAGAAGTATTAGTTCTAAAAATCAGTCTTGTAGAGGTTGAAGGTTAAATCTTCAGTTAAATACCAATAATACAATTACGAACTCCTTAAGACTTTTACCCAGCCATAGCTGACGAAACCAGTGCAAGCTACCCCCGTGGATGGTTACCGTTCAAAATTCCTCACATATTTGAAAATACCTCATAAGTATTGATTTACTCCTCTCCAGGAGTTAGGCACAAGGCCAGTTTTTATCTTACTCCCACAAGTAAGATGTGACCCAAGGTCGGGTCGGGAAAGTGGGGTTTAAAAATTGTCTGGGCAGCCCTGTCGGCATTCCCCGGTAGGGGCGCCTCAGGCAGTAAGCAATAAACTTACTCCTCCCCAAAGAGGGGAGGCGAAGCCTGGGAGGGTGAACCTCCTAAAACTGCACAGGACAGACCCATAGACCGGCGTAAATCAAGCCTCGAAGGCCAATACAATACCAGTCTATGGGGTGCAGTAACCATCGGAACAGATACTACACTTTGATCTTAGCCAAAAGGCCAAGTAGATAGAAACGATAATTTATTCGACGTCATGATACTTTGATTGTTTTACTCATTAAGACAACTAATTATTTTCATTTCCAAAATATCACATTATGTATAACGACCTTACAGTTAATTATTTGTTACAAATTGTGTAACATTAATCCATTGGCCCTTTCATAAACCTTGGCAGTATCTGTTCCGATGGATGCTGCACTCTATAGACCTGTACCGTTTTGGCATTGATTCCACCAGTCTGAAGTATTGTCCTGTGTAGTTCTAGGATGTCCACCTTCCCAAGATTTGTGCTCTCACCCTTTGAGAAGGGGTTAGTTTATTGCTAATAGCCCGAGGCGCCCCAACCGGGAAATGTCGACGGGGCTGCCCAGGCATTGTTTGTAGACCAAAGCTTTATTTTCTTACTTTTCAAAATAGAATTAATGTTGATTCCCGAGCTGGACAAGATGCACATGTAGAAAGTCGACTGAGTATAGCAGGCATTATGAAAACAGTACTCATAATAATTAAAACAGTACAAAGTAACAATCTTAACCTAAAAAATTCTAAACTCATATTAAATGTTGTGGTTATTGACCCACGCACACATGGACACTCCCAACTATATACATATCAGCAAGAACACTGTTAGCAGAAGTTCATATTCTAACAGTCAGACCGAACAGTCTTGCTGGTATACTTCTCATTTGTATATGTTTCGTACTATTGTTTCTTTTTAATATATTTGTTTACTCAGTTCCTCATTTGTATATGTACTTCTGGTCATTAAAAAACCCACATTATTCATTTATTTTATTTTATTTTTTAATTTGTTCCACATTTTACTTGAAAAAAATACTTATACACTTTCTGTATTTTTAACATCTACCACTTACAATATGTGTGATAGTCAATTATTATTTGTGCATGTTGGGTAACTAAAAACTATCCCTGTGACAGAATCACAATGAAATATGATTGGTCCTACTATTGCCACATCAATGAAAAAAGCCATGAACAAAATGACACCAAACACATATAAAAGCCGTGGGACTCAGTAGAAACATCCGAATAGGGTCTGTTTTGATGAAGAACATAGGGAAAATGGCACGGTTAACACTATGTGAATATTGGTGATCTGTAATTTCAGATAACAGGATACAACGGCTTCTGCAGAATACGGACCATGGGTGATTCTGCACTATAGGGGCCGGGGGTGCTTCTGCAGTAAATGAGCCAAGGGTGTTTCTGCAGTATACGGACGAGCGGTAATTCTGCAGTACAGGCACCGGGGGTGCTTCTACATCATAGCGTTTTGGCTAGAAACAAAATTTAGAATATATACTGATCCTACACTTAGTCTATTCTGACCACGGACAGGGGACGAGAAATAATTCTAAATTGGGGTAATTTTTATTTTTGTTTCAATCAAGAGTGACCCTTTTTGGGAGCTGGTATTTTCTCCATATAAAAACCTGATCTTGTGTCTAACTTTTCCCTCGTGGGGAAGCAAGTAAGTAGAAACAGGCTACTAAATAACAAAGGTTACTACATATGGTCAGCAGTCTTGTAACTCTCGTTTCCCTTATTTTGTCTTTTAGTCCTCACATTCTATCTATCACTATTCATTGGATATTTTTGTTACTTTGAAGTAGTATTTTTTAGCTGATTATCTGATTATATCAGGTGGCTTCATGCTTTGTCTGGAGCAATTACCATGAACAACAAAATTAAAAAACAAACAAACAAAGACCACGGTGAGGAAGAAATGGACCACAAAGGAAGTGTGAGTAGTAATAGAGTTCTATTATAAAATCACCCTCACACAAAGTGTCCCGTTTACACATCCTCCATGTTTTATTATATAAGCAATGTATATTTATGCATATATATATATATATATATATATATATATATATATATATATATATATATATATATACACACATCCGTCCGTCCGTCACACAAAATTAAGCGAGTCAGAGCAATGTCAGACGAAACAATATAAAAGATTTATGTGATAGGAGAAGACTGATACAAAGTCCAATAAACGTCTGTATTCTTTAAAAAATCGGAAGAAATTAACTTTTACTCTATTTCCATAATGAGTCGTTGTTTTTTGGTTTAATAGTTTTTCTATACAGTTTGATATATTTTGTTTCTTTCTTTTTGTAAACTTTTCAGTTTGAGATGTGTCCTTCTTTTGTTTCTTATTTATTTAACTTCACTGATTGAGATATTATTTTATATAAGTATGAATATTAGTGTGGAAACTAGTGAAGCATAATTTAATATTTCGGGTTAAAACACCTGATGAAATTATAGCAAGTGCTTATGAGACAGGAGAAAGTAAAAAACAATTCCGACAAACTCCTGCACTATTAAATTAATCCGAAAAATAATATTCCACTTTATTTCCATAATGAGCCGTTGCTTTGTTTCTATTTCTTCTTTAAATACCGATTAATAGGTTTTCCTTCTACTTTTTAAAAAAACTTTTTAGTTTGAGATGTTTCCTTCGTGTATTTATTTTCTGCTGACTTCACCGATTAACATATTTTATATTATTATGAATGTTAATGTTAACACTGGCGAAGCATATTTTTTCTTTCCTTAATTTTCACTCGTATAGAATATAACTCCAAAATTATGCTATCAATTTACTCACAGTTTGTATGAAGTTCTACATATAAGTTTTTTTTTCTAAAATCGATAATGTTCGCCAGTCTCTAACGTTTGCATTTGTATTTCTATGTTCCGTACTTTTTAGTAATACGTATCAAAGAAAATATCAGTCATCAATTCTGAGTTTCACCGGAGCTTTTCGAGACTGGAGAATGTTAAAACATTTCACCGAACACTCCGAATGCATTATTTTTGCAAATAAGGTATTAAATGAAATAAACGGTTGATTTTGTCTTGTATTTAAGTATATTATGTAATGGTGTATCGGCGCTTCGACACTATACAAACAGATTGGGGTTTTTTTTTTACCGGGACCCTATACTCAATTTAACTTAACGCATGTTAAGAATATGCGTCGTTTTTCTTCGCTTTTTTTCTTTTTTGATATATTTTTTTAAATTTTAAATTTCATTTTTTAAAGTTTGTTTCCATTTTCATTTTTTTCATTTTTGTACCCTTTTTACTCTGTTTGCAATCATTTTCTAATCAGTTGCGTTCGATATCGAACTGTTTGCCAAACGTGTCGACCATCCATCGATCATGCCACTCTAAGGTAACCCTAAACTAATCCTAACTTAAACCTTCCAGTAATGGTAAATGAGAAAGTATAAACATAGATGAAGAGTAAAAAAGTAATAAGGGTACCAAAATAGTTACGTAAAATTCGAAACTTTATCTTTCTATTTGATTGAAAATAGTCGTCTGCCAAGTAAAAGCGTAAGTTTTATTTGTATATTTCGGTAAAAGTCGGAACTTGATTCGACTTTCTCCGTTCGTAGTCAAAACTGCTTACGCCACGACAGCAAATCTCAAGATACCTTATCATATGTTTGTTGGTCAGTCACGCTATAGTTTAAAAAATAATTTGCATTGCTAACCGCGAAATTTAATGGACGCATGTCAAGAATATTCGTATTTTTACTTTTTTTAATCTTATATTTACTTATTTAAATTTTATCTTTTCAAAGCTGGTTTCCATTTTGCTATTTTTTTATTTTACCTCGTTTGCATTCATTTTCTAATCAGTTGCGTTCAATATCGAATTGTTTACTGAACGTGTCGACCATTCACCGATCATACCACGCCTACCGCACACATCAGGTGATATCAACCCGGCTTCAGTAAAGGTCAACTTTCCAGTTTCGCTACAACCACCATCACCAACAGTGCCCAATCATCCCCAAACATGTTTTTCTCTTTTTAACTGTTTCATTTATTTTAATTCACTTTTAAATTATGTTATTACTATTCGCGCCATGTTTGATTTCGTTGTGTATCTTCAGTACGCATGCGTGTCGCCATATTGGAAAATCAAGCCTCTACTCAAATAGCGACTCAAGTATCACCTCTTGACATTACCATTGTTTACTTTGTGGATAATTCGAAGCGCCGAATCTGATTAGTTGTTGCGAGAGTATTGGAATGGTGCCAATGTTTTGAGTTTTCTAACATTGTCCTCAGAATGCTAAATAAATTGCAGATTTAATTTATTAATTTATCTCTATATAATGACAAGCATTGATCGGCAGCAAACAACTCAATTATCTTTAGAACTCTTGACGTAAAATATTTAAGATTTATATTGCTGGGTTGTTTTCAATGTTATCTAGGATGCGCTTACAATATATATATATATATATATATATATATATATATATATATATATATATATATATATATATATATATATATATATACATTATGAATAAAATTGAAAGTCTCTCAAACGTTTCTCGAAATCCGAAAGTTAAGAAGCGTTTTCAAACTTTTTGGTTAAGGCATTTTAAGCCTTTAAACTGACAGTCTTTTGTATAGTATTTTTACTCACGTGTCGTTACCGCGTCGGTCGAGGTGGGAGGTCTCTTTTAAGGTGATCATTTGTAGGTGTAAATTTATGCGATTACCTAAAGTTATAACAACCATTTAAACTTTTTTTTAAACAATTTTCTCAAATTCATTTTACCTTATTTCATCTAGCCGTAATTTCACTTTTCCTCGTCTAGTGGTCTAGTGGTGGAACGTTTTGCCGTGGGTTTTTCGTCTATTCTTTGTCTGGAAGTGATGTCCCTCTTGGTCGTCTAGTGGTTAAACGTTTTGAACTGGGTTTTTATGTTCTGGAAATAAACACCCTTGGGTACGACAAAAAAAAGCTTCGAACACATTTCGGGAGGTTCAGGAAAGTTTTGTTTACCTTGAGTAACGCCTGGGAGAGAGTCGATGTATTCGACTGTTTTACATTTTCATTACCTTACTAAACTGCTTACAAAGGTGTGGGGGGGGGGGAGATCGGTGGGTTTTTGTCTCATCTTTGAGACCCAGTCCTAAACGTTTCCGACTATATTTTTTCTGGACAAACCGTCCGCTTTCTTTCTACGAGAAATCGTTCTCGACAACTCTTCGTTTCGGCCTCCGTGGCAGAACTGTCTCTTAGGACACCTGTTCTTTTTCGCTTCCATGACGGGACTGATCTCGTTTGGCGCTTCGACAACAACAAGTGACGTAAGAGTTGTTTGTGTTGTCATGAAAATCTCTACATTGTGCTGACATTTATTGACGCCAAATCTTTTGAAGTCAGTCAGAACCTGTCAGCCTATTATGATTTACAAAACGAATCATTCGTGGATACAGACTTAATCATCCAAAATAGATGTCAATTCAACCTGCACTGAATCCAACAAGTTCACCTCGGTCACAATTAATACTAGTTTACCTACACTGTTTTTAGAAATGCAGGGCCCCTATAATAAAACACACGTATGTGTGTATGTATAACTACTATATATATATATATATATATATATATATATGTGTGTGTGTGTGTGTGTGTGTGTGTGTGTTTGCCCACGAATGCTTATGTTGTAAATGTTACTGTAAGAGATAAAGAACAGAAATAAAATCAATTACACACACACACACACATATATATATATATATATATATATATATATATATATATATATATATATATATATATATATATATATATCAGTTATATATCAACACGGAGTTTGGCAGTTAAGACAGCAGGTCTCAATCCACACTCAGTAGTGCTCTGGCAGTCATTAAAAGAGGTTATCACGCAGGGCCGCAGGAGGCTCGTGCCCCTCAACTATCGTGTTACACATCTTTTGGGTAACTAAATATAAGTATTACATTTTCCAATGCACATTTAATGCCTTGTATATAATTTAGTTTTACTTTGTGATATTTTTAGATTCTACAATGACTTCAAGCGCGTCAAAACGTCGGCGATGCCTCAACAAGGCCAATTAGTCATCTACGTGTGTGAGGACTTCACAACAGTTGCACAGTGTCAGACGATCACTCCCGTTTCTCAGAACCGCCTACTTTCACTATGTTGACTGTAAAATTGGTGAGCAGGATAAGTCTTGGGCTCACCACATCTGTTGTAAATCCTGCTACAATGGACGAACTGCATGGTTTAATTGCAAGAATGCGACTTTCAACTCTGCAGTCTCGATGGTTATGAGAGCCACGCAGATGACTGTTTTTTTGTCTGACTAGGATAACTGGTTTCAATGCTTCTTCTATTAAAAATAACAAATATCCTAACTTTCCATCTGTTATGAGACCCGTTCCCCATTCAGATGATCTTCCTGTACCCACATAACCAGTAAATAAGGATTTGCGTTCCTCATCAGATGAAGAAATGCCTTAAAGGGAGGATTCTGCGGAGTCAATATCTTTGTAAGATATTGGGACTACATATTCAGGAACATATGGCAACGAACTACACTGAATCACGCAAGAATGATCTTGTTCATGATTAGTATTTGTCAAAACAGCAGTCAGAGCTCTTGTAAATTCAGAACATCCCTATATTTCATCATTGTCAAATTTTCAAAGAAAATCACATCTCAGTCAATTGTTTGTATATGCTTTTGAAATTTAAACCATAGGAACCATATAGTATTACATAACACCAACTCAATATTCACCTATATCTAATACAGATTGAATATTTCGCACCAGTTTTCATTTTAACATAGAACATCTCATTTAACAACTTCAAATAAATATCTATCTGCCATTTTGCAATCAATCTGTGTAAAACTTTCCTATGTTTATGTATGGCTTCATTTTCAAAAAACATTACTAAATTTCTACCTGCATAGTAGGGTAGCATAGTAAACCTTGACGGAGGTATGTGCTCGCCGAGTTCTTTTGTTATTCAATTATTTCGAAATCATCAACCTCAAGTTTATTTTAAGGCACTGACAAATAAGCTCAATCTGTACTACAACCCTCTCCAACAATTAAACCCGTGCTTTTTACATGTAAATCGTACTGTAATTCAATTATTTTTGCAGTTGCACCGGATGCAACTAGTTAGGATTTGTGGTGCTGGTAGCATATCAGTCATTTCTCGTATGATGACACAATTGGTCACCTGTCATCACCAATTGATTGTATTTGAAGCACTAGTTACTAACCATATATGTACTTATTAGTAGCTAGGAATAGAATAAAAATTTGCAAAAGCTGTTGTTGGAGGCAAGAAATGGTTTCAATTGTGATTACGTTTTATGTGTCTTTGGGGAAAAACGATGATAGCACACTCTGTGTAAGTTTATTTCTGACGTTATGTCAGATGCAATAATGTTTCTTTTTTTAGGTTTTACTTATACAGAAGACATATGCACGATGGTGTAAATCGTTTCATTTCCATAACAACTTATTTGTCTACATTGAATAAGCATGAAGTTGTGTCATATCTAGGTAAGGCATAGAAAAATAGTTAATGTAAGCGCATTCTGGTGCCCATATAAGAGTTTGAACAGTTTATATTTAAACAGCAGTTTCAACAATAAGACAGCATAAAAATTCAATAAAGATCTGGCGAAATTAAAGTTTATTAGATTTATTTACCAAGAAAATGTTGATTTTCGTTGCTGAAATCATAGTTACTTCACAGTGTAACAATACAGTATATACTACTCTTCCCAAAGGAATTATTAAGTTTATTGAATGTTGTTTTCTGTAACAATAGACTACACTACTCCATTTGTCATCTTCAATCTATACATATCAAATCAACTTACCTGCTAGCCCATGATGCGAAATGATATTATTATTATTAATTGTCCTCTATCCAAAACAAAGTGTCTACCAGTGAGAAGTGTGCACTCTTATTATCGAAGCTTGGTCAATAATGCACTTCCTTGAATTACACAATGCATATTTAAAGAGGTTATGCATATTAATGTTTTCTTTTGTTGCAACTTATGCTATACATTAAAACAGTGATTATGGATGAATATGCATTGTTTTTTGTCTATAATCACATCTGTTTTGATTTAAAGAAAACAGCCTCTTTTATTGTCACTTAAATGAATTATTAAGTACTTCATTGCTTTCCATGGATTAATAAATCTCATAGCCGACCTTTTCTGTTTGGCCTACATTTACTGAATTCTATAAAACAATACCTGAGATAATGCTATCTAGTGACTTTTCAGATTTACCGATGGAATGTATGGCTTTCAAAAAGCTGATAAGCTTTTTTGTATCTGTGCAGCCTCTTTCTTGTCGGGTGTCAATTACTTAATTGTGTTGTTCACTAATTGTATAATTGATACCAGCAACCTGCTGCATAGCTTTATTAAGTTCCGGACAAACCGGCAAATATTTAATTTACATGACTGCATAAATGTAAACTGTTAATATTTCGCGCCGGTCGATTTTTGTAGACTTTTAATATGTTCATATAGACACCTCATATAAATGCATTGTTAAAACAACTTATGTTACTATTAGTTTGACCTTTTTTATTGATTCGACAAAACTATATAGCAAACCGAGCATAAAACATAGTACAACATTCCAATTAATAGTTCAAGATACGGCAAAGACGGAGTCCTAGTTAGCACATGTTAAACAAGGCAGGCCATAACTGTAGACCTAAGGGGTATTGAGAAAAAGGGGGAAGGTTTGGGGGGTTAACCTAAATTGGGAGCTGTGTAGCGAGATGTCTGTTTACAATAGTTTAACATTTTTGCATGTCAGTACCGTCAGGAAAACAGATAGCAGAGAGGGGGTTCCAGAGTCCAGCAGCTCGAAGAAAATAAGCTTTTGGAGTACAAAGCTCTTTGGCATATAGGGACCTCCACAGTGAATGGATGAGATTTGGCAGATTGTCTGGTTAGTCTAGTGAATTTACGTCGGGGGAGTACTAGAGCAGCAAGCTCATAAGAGCACAATCCATTAAAGTACTTGTAAAACACGCACAAGGAAGCAACATGCGGCGATGGAACAGGGGTTAGAGTTCAGTAGATAGTGAATAACCTATCAAGTCGACGACTCTTTTTTGTCTAAGAGGGAGAGACTAGTAGATGATGCCCCAGGCCATATGTACTTACGATACTCTATGCATCGGCGCATGGGGGATATGTAGAGATATAAGATAATGTAAGGTGTGTGAAGTTTACTGGAACGGTAGAGGGAGCCCACCTTCTTTGCAGCAGCCCTGACAATGTTTTCAATGTATTTATTCCAATTCATGTTATATGTGAAAGTTAGACTGAGGAGTTTGAAGAATGAACTCTCATGTAGGATGTTATTTGCCATGATAATTGGTGGTTGAAGAGACTTTGGAGATGTCAAGGTTTTTTATGATGTATCTGATTATAAATGGGCTGATGACCAGGTTCTCAAGTGTGGCTTCAGTCTGCAGTGAGAATTTAAGGCGGGTGTGGTTTGCTGAGTTAAAAGTGTAGTTTAAGGCTAAACGTTGGGCAAGTAGTTAAGCCTCATCATTTGCCGTGCAAACGACATCGTTGTGATTTGATAGCGGAGGAATTGTGGATTGCCCATTGTTCATCACCCTATTGTAAATTTTCTAGAAATCACGAGTACCTAGTTTCTGTGACTGAATGTGTTTTTTGGTTATCTCTGTATACCTTCTTTTTGCTTCATTTATCACTACTTTGCAATCATTTATTGTCTCTACAAATGTGTGTATGTTCGCAGTTGACTTATGGCGACCGAATTTTCCGAATGCTTTCTGCCTCTCAGCAATGGCGGCTGCACATTCTTAGGTGAACCATTGAGGAGAGTGGGGTTTGCTGAAGATTTTTCGCGTAGGGACATAATTATCAATGCCTGCTTAGACCCATTCGGTTTGCTCATTTGCACACTGATCAGTAGGGAGTGAGAATATTTCACCCCATGAAGCGTTGCTGATATGATCCCTGAGAGATTACATAGTTGCCCGTCATTTTGAGCAACAGCTCTTCAGCTTTTGGACGAGTTTTAAGATACTAGGTATCATTACCACAACGTGATCAGGGTTTCCGAGCGAGGTATAGGGCATTCGACACACAAGCCTCGGGTAGGTAGGTTAAAGAACAGGTCGAGAAGTGAGGATTGCCGGTCAGCACGATCAGGAAGGCGGTTCGGAAAAGTGACAGCCTGTGAGAGGTCTTCAGCTGAGGTGAAATTTAAAGTAGAGTTCCCTGCTGCATCAGTCACACTGGAGAATGCCAACCAGTCACGGTGGTTGGCATTAAATCATCAAAATACATGTAGTTGGGCATTCTAATCGAGTGAGAGTGCTCTGTTTATCTGTCTACACTTTCAGAAACAGAGTCAAACAGTGTACAACCCTGGGTCGAAGGAGAACGATATAAGAAATATAAGTAACTAACTCTGTTATGTACGGTCAATCTAAAGTTCATGCAGGTTTGGTCATCTGATTCTAATGTATGTTTTCTAGTAAAAGGAGGGTTTTCTTAACATAACCTCTTAGCCCATGCGTATGTTTGTCAAAGTCATTACGGTAGAGTGGAAGATAATCTGTCTTGACAAGGTGGTGAGAGGAGATTGATGATTAAAGATTTGTTTCACTTATTGTTAGGATATCCGGGGAGTTTGTAAGGAGAAAAGTTTCTATGTCGTAAATGTTAGTTCTAAGTCACTGAATATTAGTCAATGCGAGCCTCAAGGGCGGAGGCGAAGATATTTTGTGTGGTGTCTGGTTTAGGTTTATTTTTTTTTATTTTGTAAATTCATGTTTGTTTTGAGATAGAGTGGAGATTGTGGCCTAATGAAAGCCCACCGGGGATAACTGTAGGGCCTCTTTCTATTGTCGACATGGAACGTACTGTACACACGATATTATGCAACTGTTGACGGAGCAGCTGTTCTCAGCGTTATCTAAGATTTTGGGCTCCTAAATACCAGTCGGAAACAGTAGCGATACAAGCTGTTTAACCTGTACCTTCAACCTGTTGGAACAGGAGCGACCCAGCCAAATCATGTAGGACTTAATGGCGAAAAATAATCCCCGAATTGCCAAGATAGAGAGAAAGAGAGACGGCATTCATTGCCCTAGTCAGAAAACAAGGCTAAGTAGTAGGTAGCTTTAGACGCGTGCCGTGCTTGTACCTCTATGTATGGCTAATACACAAAGAGGAGTGCGAAGGCCGGGAGATAGGCAGAGTCAATCTACTTCTTAAGCAATTATAGGTGTGCAAACCTGCTACTTTGTTCGAGATTCCAGCTCTAGGAAGCTTGTCGATCGAGACTGAGTAGGTCCCTCTTCCCAACTGTTTGCTGCCAAGACGTAAGTGGTTAGTAGCAAGGTTTTATTGTCAGAATTTTCTCTTCGCTTAGATAGCTGACCTGACAAGGTCTACGGGTCCAACACTTCGAGAGAGGATAGCCAGCAACCGTGTTCTAGTCGGGATTCACCGTTCAGCGTTCAGAAGTGTATTTACAGGCATTACCACGGGATGGTCTATAAACACGATCATCTATCGCTCTTAATGAAGCGAGTGTTATAAAAAACATCGATAGGGCGAGACTTAAAAAGCCTGTTTATACCTTATTTAATAGTTATCCTTTCAAAGCAGTAAACATTTTAAGGGGGCCTCGGTGTTTCATTCCTATATTAACGTATCTATCTTATGATCTGAATGACCGTTGGACTGCTAGAGATGACATGGCGCTCACTTTCCTACAACCTTCCTGATAATCTGTCTTTCTATGCGTGTTTCACATCGCTAACCCTATCCGCTCTCATATGTTGTCATACCACTTCTTTCTTTGGCTGCCTCTCTTTCTTTCTCCTTCAACAGTTTCTGGTATGATTGTTTTTTTACGAGATGTCATGATGTTTTACGTGTCGTTAAATCACAATTTCTACTCATGTGTCTATCTCTTACTTTTAGTATTTCTTCTTGATTTCTAAAACACTTTTTTGTATACAACATCGTGTATTATAAAATCTTTAGAGTTTAGTCATGTACAATTCTGATGATGTAGACATGTCATGAAACCGCAGTAAAATGTTAAGCTAAGTAAGATATACTATCATTTATTATTCACACACACATATATGTGTGTATATATATATTTATATATATATATATATATTTATATATATATATATATATATTTATATATATATCAAACGCATGTCAACGAATTGTGCGTCCTCATGAGCACCTTCTTGACAAATTAAGATGTCGACGAAGATAGGCAAGTCAGTCTATGCAACAATATTCCCCCTTGCAGAAACCTATCCGTTTGTATCGTATCACAATCCGAATAAATAAATATTTATAGGATTGGCCTGCATCCAACAGATATTTAGTAAACAATGGAGTGTCTCACTTTCTTTTATATCGGCTTGTTTTCCTATTCACTGTTTCGTTTCCCTGACTGCATTTATCTGCTTAGCTCTTGTTTTTGCGACATTCACCTTTCTCGCGTGTTCTCTTTCCTTCCTTCTATTAGCATATGTCTCCTTACCTGTCTATCTCTCATGTTCTATCTCTTTTTTGTGTACCTTATTTGCCCTTTTTCCCTTCGTTATCTTATTCTCTCTCGCTTCTCATGTTATTTCGCTTTCTTTATATCTCACTTTATTTTTATATCTCTCTCCTATATATGTACCTATTTTCACTATTTTATGCATCCCCCCTTTATCTCTCTTTCTCTGTCTCTGTCTCTCTCTCTCTCTCTCTGTGTTAGTATTTCTTTCCTTTTTTTATTATGAAATATATATAGCAGTTTCAGTTCCCGCTAAAAACTGTACACGTGATTTAAATAAGTTTTCGTCAGTCTCCTAGTCTCCTAACTTCCGAGCATCCTTCCGTCTCACTTTTCCTTACTCTATATCTTTAACTCTATATTAAACGCTAGACCGACAAGTGACGAGTTTTATTTTACGCGTCCATTTGTTCCCGGTAAAAACATTCAGCTCGTCAATCAAAACAGTATTTCATGAACCACCCTTTTTAGGTGTTCTTCTGTTAGTCGTCTAAGTAGAAAAATACACCTATTAGCTTGCAAACAGGTGCAATTTTTACTGACAAGTCTACGATTATCACGGCTCAAATGTAACGCGAGTATAAAAAATGCGTGAGTGTGTCAGTGGACGGTAAGAAAACTTCGTGAGAATTAGAAACTATGTTTGTAACTGGTCATAATTTGATTATGTAAGATGACAGCTCAACACGGATTCATTTACATTGGATTTCGTAACAGCCATGTAGTAGTCTTCTGGGAAGTAACCTCATGACATTGTGTTCGACAGACGAGTAGTTTTTAGAGAAAACGACCATGTTTTAGTCAACTAGGAAGCAGCTCCATAGTTCGTGTTTCACAGAGAGATAGTTCTTGGAAGGAAACTTTGCTCATGGAAGTTCCGTTTAGTTTTAGGAACACATAGGGAAAAAAGTAAATAATTGACAATGGTTGTAAATAGAAGAGATTAGTGTGAATGTTTTACAGGGGAAATATAGATTAGAGCTCAGGTGAACACATATCATTAAAATAACGATATAGCAGAGAAAGACTAGCAACCTGTCTTCAGTCAGTAACAGTCTGTAGCGGAAAAGAGAACATTCCCCAGTAGATTTTGAAGTCGATGTTTAACTCTGTTTCCACGCGAGATATTCAAAACAAAGCGAAAGAGCCGTCTAGAGACGTGTTGGTAAATACGTCCGCGCTCAAAATATTTTTTGCGCCGAATAGAAAATTCACTTCCTTGATCAGGTGTTATAGTACTGTTGCCCTTAATGATAACACGTTGATATATAAAAAGATAGTGATATATCTTTATTGTCGGTGGCGATGAATGGGTGTGGCTGAGTGAAAAAGGAAGATGTACACACAGAGCTTCGACGGGTTAATTTTATCGTGCCCAAACAGCCGACAGACTGACAATATCAATTGCGGGTTATCATTATATAACCTTTTATGACCCCTTGCAAACATCCACTGTGAAACCTCACTATTAATATAGCTTCGAGCCAAGGTAATTTTATTCGGCGACAGAGTGCTTTCTACCGCCATCAAAATTTAGAAAGTGGCCTCAATCGACAATTATTTTGTTTCCGACAGTCCCTTACATTTGCCTTTTCCAGCACGGTGCGTGTATTTAAACAACGATTATTGCATGTTTGACAATAAATCATGTTAATTTTTGTATCAGCTGCGTGTCTATGCCAAGTTTACCCACTGCTGTCAAATGACATTTCGGTTCAGCCGGCGTGAATATTAAACACCGGTCTTTAAAAATAAAAGGATCAGAATTTAAACATTCCAGACAGAAGAGATAAGACAGTTGAAGCATAAACAAACCATTTTGTAAACATGATTTACGCTTAGCTTTCCTGCCTTCTGGGAGTAGGGGAAGCTAATAAATAATACAAACTCACTAACACAGAAGCTCACTTATATTCACACACCGATGTAAGCAGCGCACAGACAATAGCAATTAATGTTACTAACACATCTTGTCAACGCATACACGATGCCTACTAGAGTCACTCACACATCATTTCAGACTGTCACAGCTACATACACACAGAAATAAAACAAATATAAATATCAACACGCAAACTACTCAAAGATGTATTTTTGCTCATTCTTAATATAACGTTTGCTAACGAAAAATAACCTTCAAAATATCTTCCAATCATTTGTACATTCACACCCACAGAAATATTACATTTTTTTTTGTGGTGGTTTGTGCATGTGTGTCATGGTTGACACAACAGTCATATAGTTTCTTCTTTTTCTAATTCAGATGAATACTGTAGGCATCCATTTTATATTATGTTTTTTTTTATACAGTTTCTGGCTCGAAAGTATTTCGGATTTTTACAGATGGCGCTCGGCGCTCGACGCTCAGTGGTGCATTTGTAGACGCCTACGCGCCCCTATAAACGCTATTATCGTACGCTTTTAATGGATCGAATGTCGTAAAAGTATCAATACGTTGGAACCTAAAACGCCTTTCTTCACCAAGCGATGTATACCAGCTTAAATGGGCGTCTGTTCGATGCAGCCGACATTTTATTTTTACCTTTTGTTAAATCACTTTTGCTATCCGTTCGTTAATGTCCATTTTGTATAAGTGTTCTCCCCTCTTAACATATCAAGTAACCAAACGAAAGAAAAAAAAAACTCGACTACAGCCATATTGTTATTAAGAAGCCATTTCTGATGATAAATAATGACGTAGAACCGCAGTAAAATGTTAATTAAAGTAAACATTTATTACCATTTATTACCGCTATAGCTCTATATTTGTATATATGAGTTGGGTGTGTGTTTCTAATGTAAGGGCGCATTATTTTATACAGAGCCATTCAAGACTGAACTCTCGACGTTAATATACTCGCTCCTTCGAGCAACACTACTTATTATTAGATGACGAAACTACTGTATTTTGATTACTATATGTCAGCAATGTATAGGTTTATCAGCTTTCTGACAAGCGTTCAAAAAATATATCTAAACACATTAGCTGCATATAAAGCGCTTGTTTTCTTATTGTTAGTATCGATTTTTGTTGAACAGGAGGTAAGGTGCGTACGCTAGTTGGTCACATAAGTATGTGATCGACCGTCAGGCATTCGAAACTTGGGGTAAATACACTTGCGAGGCTTAGTCAACCCAATAAGGCGTACATGACAAAATATCTCTCTGTGGATAGCCTTAAATATACAGCTACTTAGGTTGGTGCGTCGCTGCGTCTAGCTAAAATGATAAGTTTTTGGAATAAAAAAAAACACAATTATCTGCGGTTGACTGTATTATATATATTTTGAACATTTGTAAAACAGTCAAGAACCCATATCTAAATATAGGGAGTTTATTTTTTAAATAGTATGTAATGCGGACTCTTCAGTAAGCTGCAATTAGAATGTATTTGAAAACGAATACACGAGTCATGATTATTAAAACTGAAAAACTCATTTGACGTTACCTTTTGTATGTCTTGCTTAGATTTCAATAAATTTAAATACATATAAACATGAATATATATATATATATATATATATATATATATATATAAGTAATATATATATATAATTTATATATATATATATAATTTATACATATATAATTTATATATATATAATTTATATATATATATAATTTATATATATATATATATAATTTATATATGTACATAATTAATATATATATAATTAATATATATATATATAATTAATATATATATATATATATCTAATTAATATATATATATATATATCTAATTAATATATATATATATATCTAATTAATATATATATATCTAATTTAAATATATATATATGTTTTATATATATATATATAATTTATATATAATTTATATATATATGTATATAATATATATATATATTTATCATTATTTAATACTTCAATACATGTATATACATATAAACCTGAATAAATATATATATATATATATAAATATATATATATATATATATATGATTTATATATATATTATATATATATATATATATATATAATTTATATATATAATGTATATATGTAATAAATATATATATATATATAATTTATATATGTAATTAATATATATATAATTAATATATATATATATTTATGACATTACTATGTATATAATTAATATATATATTTAATTAATATATACATATAATTAATATATATATTTAAATAATATATATATAATTAATATATATATATATAATTTATATATATATATATAATTTATATATATATTAATATATATAATTTATATATATAATTAATATATATATAATTAATATATATATATAATTAATATATATATATATATCATTTTATATATATAATTCATATATATATAATTTATATATATATAATTCATATGTATATAATTTATATATATATATACTTTATATATATATATAATTTATTTATATATATATCATTTATATATGTGTATCATTTATATATATATATATATATAATTTATATATATACAATTTATATATATATGTATATAATTTATATATATAAATATATATATCATATATATGTATGAAATGATTATATATATACACAATTTATATATATATGTATATAATTTATATATATGTATATAATTTGTATATATATATATATATATATGAGTATACCTTATATATATGTATATAATGTATATATGTATATATATACAATTTATATACATGTATATTGTTTATATATATACATATATATATAATTTATATATATGTATATCATTTATATATACATATATAATTTATATATATATGTATATCATTTATATATACATATATAATTTATATATATATAAATTATATATATGTATATCATTTATATATATATATATGTAATGTACATATATGTATATAATTTATATACGTACATAATTTATATATATATGATTTATATATGTATATAAATCATATATATATATATATAATATACATATATATAATTTATATGTGTAATATATATATAGATATATATATATAATTTATATACATATATATATAATTTTTATATATATATATTACATATATATATATTATATATAATCTATATATATATTTAAACTATATATATATCATATATACACAATTTATATATAATATATATACTTGATATATATAAAATATATATATATATGATATATATGAAGGTTTATAACTAAAAGATAACTTTTAGAGAATTAGACCTATTGTGAGATGATGAAAGCTCAATATACTGGATGCAGCAAAAATAAGGTGTCAATTAAAAATAGTTAGACATGTAAATGGAAACAGATCGATATCTTCAGTTGTTTTTAAAAAACTTTTTCCAAATTTTGAATATTGACTGTTCTTATCTGTCAACTTATCAATCACTACTTCTTCTGATGATAAGATTTTGATCTTTGAAAAGCCGTGCTTAAGGAATACAATTGAAATGGATGAAGAATAAATATTTTTATTTACTAAATGCTCCTTGTTCTGAACAACTGAAGATATCGATCTGTTTCCATTTACAAGTCTAACTATTTTTCATTGACTCACCTTATATGATATATATATATATATATATATATATATATATATATATTATTGATCAATAATATATATAATTTCTATATATTATTTCTATATAATATATATAATTTATATATATAATTTCTATATAATATATATAATTTCTATATATAATTCATATATAATATATATATGTAATGTATATAATATATATATATATATATATATATATATATATATATGTAATGTATATAATATATATATATATATATATATATATATATATATACTCGCACATGGTCGCTGATAGGTATACATTTAGGAAAGTTCATTTATTAAGCATATTTAGAAAGTATACCTACTAGCGGCCATGCACCGTTAGTCCACAACATCGGGGTGACGTTTAGAGGACCAGGAAGGATTATTACGAAAAAAGGTTCATACTTTTTATTTGTCTTAGGCTCTGTCGAGACTTGCTTAATCAAGCGAAATATTAAATAAAAAAGTCAAAATGAAAAAAAAGAAAAACATGTTTTCATTTTTGATTTTGATTTTAATAGTAAATATCTGCATCTAACACATTGTTTTTATTTAGCCATTTTGCCTCTATCTTTATGTTTAAAATTCTACTGGTGATACCAGATCAGGCTGCCCTGTGGCTCCCTGAGACGAAATTCACCTACATTGACGGTTTAAAAAAAAAAATTTTTTTTTATTTTTGTAAAACTTAATTATGTTCTACAAAACCAAAAACAAAAACAACAGCCCCTCTCCCTTTCTCCCTCCCCTTTATAAATAGCATAAATCTTTTACTATAATGACCAGATTCGGCATTAAATAACCCAAAAAGGGTTGATATGCCGTAAAACAAAACTACCAAACCAAAAACGATGATTAAACATTTGAAGATATAAAGTACTTGAAGCATAAAAACTTTTACTATAATGACCAGATTCGGCATTAAATAACCCAAAAAGGGTTGATATGCCGTAAAACAAAACTACCTTAAAATTCTAAAGATGCTGAAAAATTAACTTTCCAAAATTTATATATATATATATATATATATATATATATAGTTATATATATATATATATATATATATATTTATATATATAATATATATATATATAATATATATATATGTAATATATATATATGCAATATATATATGTATGTAATATATATATATATAATATATATATATATGTTATATATATATATACACATATAATATATATGTATATATATAATATATATAATATATATATATGTATATATATTATATATATATATAATATATATATGTATATA
This sequence comes from Sepiola atlantica, assembly GCA_963556195.1. Classification (NCBI taxonomy): domain Eukaryota; kingdom Metazoa; phylum Mollusca; class Cephalopoda; order Sepiida; family Sepiolidae; genus Sepiola; species Sepiola atlantica. The sequence continues at coordinate 33,809,857 of OY744553.1, forward strand.
TATTATATATATGTATATAATATGTATATGTATATATATATAATATATATATGTATATATATTATATATATGTATATAATATATATATGTATATATATCATATATATATATATATATGTATATATATTATATATGTATGTATATATAACATAATATATATGTATATATATAATATATATATGATATATATATGATATATATATAATATATATATATATATATATATATATAATGTATATATATGTATAATTTATATATTGGGTTTACTGTCAGCAGCCTCGTCACCTTCGGTACTGTAATATTTCCTTTGTCATGTAATTCTATGAGCGATGTTTTTGACAAAGGAAGAATAATTACTATTTTAAGGGTCAGATAAGTTCTAGTTAATCTTTATGGTTTGCTAGCGGTTAACCTTAAAGTAGTAGTTGTAAGCAAATTACATTAAGTCGATTCAGGCTCTGTCTGGAGCGAATTCCATAAAAAAGGTATTTTCGTCCGTTTGGTGGCCTGACTTAAAATAGCATGAATTTCCATTCGTAAGTTTAAAATAAACCGTTCACACACACCATCGCTCAGACACATCAATTTCTCCTTTCTCACTTTCTCTGGTTATAAAAATATTTTAATTTGGAAAACCTTAAACAATGTGTGTTATTTTCTTGCGGTTAAAATAAACGAAATTGATTCTACATAAGCTCAGATTTCGGAGATATAACTTCCTTGTCAATCAGCATAACACTGTTCTTATCTCTTTAATATTGTACAAGATGAAATACAGAAATGGTGCTGGAGAATAAAAAGCAAGTCATGCCTATTAGAGCGGATGTTGCTAGTTTCACTAGGAATATGTGTAGTAAGAAAATATTAAAAATTTAGAAATCTTTAAAAATGTGTGTTTTAATTTTTAATAAATAATATTTATTTAACTTAGTCCAGCTTTCATAGATATAAATTCCTTGCCAAAGGAAAACGTTTTTTTCACATGATGTGAGATTGAATAGACGCATGCTGACGGATGAAAAACATAAAGGCATGTATATTTGCGCAGTTTACGCTGGTTTGAATAAGAATATGTTTAGTCATGTTTTACAGACAATTTAATGTTAGGTGTCCCTTGATTCAGACAATCTAACCATCAGTGAAATTAGATTAGGAAAATTTAACTCTAATTGATCCTAGATTCAAGAAAAGTTAACTCTTGATGACACTTGATTCAGACAATCTAACCATCAGTGAAATTAGATTTAGAAAATTTAACTCTAATTGATCCTAGATTCAAGAAAAGTTAACTCTTGATGACACTTGATTCAGACAATCTAACCATCAGTGAAATTAGATTTAGAAAATTTAACTCTAATTGATCCTAGATTCAAGAAAAGTTAACTCTTGATGACACTTGATTCAGACAATCTAACCATCAGTGAAATTAGATTTAGAAAATTTAACTCTAATTGATCCTAGATTCAAGAAAAGTTAACTCTTGATGACACTTGATTAAGACAATCTAACCATATGTGACTCTTTATGTAGTTAATCTAACCCTAGGTTACCCTGGATTCAGAAAATCTAACCCTATGTGACTCTAAATGTTTACAATCTAACACGCCGATAAACTGTATTTTAAAAATATATTTGACTCTTGATTTAGACTATCTGTACCTAAGTAACCTTTGATTAAGACAGTCTAACCATAGGCGACACAGTTGTTTAGACAATTTAAGAAAAGGTAATACTTTATTTAGACAACAAAACCATGGGTGACAATTGATTTAGATAAGGTAATCATAGGTGACGCTTTATTCATGAAATCAAACACTATGTGAGTCTTAAATTCGAAACGCTACCATAAGTGACCCTCGGTTTTATAAAACATAACCCTAATTTGCCTTTAATTTAGACAATCTAATTATATGTAACATATGATTGAGACAAGCGAACCTAATGTGACAATTGATTAAGACAATCTTAACGTAGTTTCCACATGAAATAGACACACTAACCATACGCGAACCTTGATTTAGAAAATCTAACAATTGATCACCCCTTTTTAGATCATCTAACCTTATGTAAACCTTGATTTAGACAATCAAACACTAGGTGACCTTGGATTCATACAATTTCACCATAGATGACACTTTATTTAGACAATATAACCCTAGTGTACGATTGATTAAAACAATCGTATACTAGTGTACCCCTGATTTAGACAATCTAACTTAATTAGTTTACTTTGATCTAGACAATGTAACCTTCATGTTACCTTAAGTCATCCAACATTTTTCTAGTATTATTTAAAACATAAGCATGAGAGACAGACGACATAATTATTTCAAACTTAAGCATGGCAGACCATAAGAAAATGCAATTTTATTCGGAAGCCTGAGACACCGACCCACACACAAATGCGTTTCTTCGCGGAACTTGAGCTCGCCCCTTTCTTCTGAGTGCATCAAAATTAGTAAGAATCGGATTAGTATTGTAAATTCCAACGTATGTTTCAAAGTAAGATGGTTGGAATTGTCCGAGTAATATTCCAAGAACGTGCGTGGTTTGCTGTGGCTTAACTGGCACAGTAAGCGTTTTGACAAATTGTACTGGGAATCTTCTCTCTTTCATCTCAAACACTAGAGATACCAGTCACGCTTATATAATGATGAATTTTCACTTCCATATTGGATGGGGTGTAAGATTGTTTTAAGTGTGCTACCGTATACTCCGAAGAAAATAAAACCAAGAAACCTGTTTATTCATCTTCTTTTTACATTACGTTTATAAAATCAAGTTATTAATAAGAAGTAGCCCTCCACTGCATCATCACCACATCGCCACCACCAGTGAATAACGTCCCCGAATGTGAGGTTCTTTGGGGATCAAAAAAACTTACAACCAGGATACCCAACATCACATAATGCTACATGGCATTTAAGTGTTGCTATTTTAAACCGAACCGTTTCATACAAACCAACGGATCGCGCCTCCTACATAGATGTAAGACGCATCTCAAAGCATAAATCTCATTTATTTATTCAACTGATACAAGAAAACGAAATAAGGAACACGCTATTAAGGTATACACGTTTATTTAGCTATGTTTACCGATTCGTGCCGGGCAGAGATTTGGTAATGGAATTTCTCAAAACATATTTACATAGTTCTATTTCCCGGTTTTCCATTTAGTTCACGCATAGTGGGAGATTGAATAAAAGAGATAGATAGGGAGAGATATGAAGAAAGAACAAGATAGGGCACAATGATATGTAGAAACTTAATAAGATATGGTTCAATTGAGATTTTTTTTTAATTTGGGGATAATTAGAACAATTAAAGTGGAAGTTTTTTTAAGAGAAACCAATCCCCTAAACAAAACTTTCTAATCTACCTATCACTCTTACTTGCGTCACTCTTCTACTATTTCATAATAGTCAATACTAATATTTAAACAATAAATAAATAAAAAAGATTGTAATAGTTTATTATAAACGATAGGGAATATCCCTTGTGTTGTAATATTATTTAATCTGTTAAAGTAATGCGTAAACATCCGACAATTCCAGGAAAGAATTCAGCGATATATTTGCTATTTGAAACTAAACCCTGGCTTGCGAAAGCAAGAGTTCGTGCCTTATATTAAGATGCAGGGAATATATAAAAGCATGAATCACATTTATGTGTTCAAATAATACGCACGAAAGAAAATGAGGAAAACAAAATAAACTTTAAAGTGTACACGTTTAT
>OY744553.1:33818591-33821091 GCA_963556195.1 Sepiola atlantica
TACGCTTATGGTGTCGTTAGGCGCACTTTTGTTGTCTGTAATGGTGGATGAAAAAGAGGTACCACTCATTCGCGAAAATTCAAATAGCTCCAATAGGTTAACTGTTAACTTAAATGATACGCACTGGTTGTGCTTCGCAGGTGACAGCTCTGCTACCGGATGCAGTACTAAACCATCATCAGGAGGAAACCTATTCGCAGTTTCGACCCCTATTCCACGACTCTTTTCCTGAAGTGGCGGAGTCCCCTTTCCAGGAAGTAATTATGTAGCACTGCTGTCATCTGTCCATACATGCCATCAAGCCAGACACACTTTTAAGCCATCATCAACATAAACAACTGGTTTGTATTGCATAGTGACGTCATAAACATCACAGTTTGAGAGAATATGCCTTAACGTCCCCTTCTGCCTAAATCGATATCTATCAGTATCACACATCCTCCACCGAACAAGATTGGAAAATGATGGCCTTACATCATATGTGATCTAATAATAACGATATCCTTGCCTGTTTTTAGGCTCATATTTTTTTATCCAATGTTTTGCCCAATCGACAATCTTGGTACTAGGCCGTTTTATTGTCAATACATAATCATACCATAACCACATCCCAGTTTCTATTTTTGTGCATTCTGTATACTTTCATATTACATAAACATGTTAAATTCACCCTAGGCTTCCTGCGACTGAAACCTTCTGAAGCGATTCATCGATTTGTCCGTTTTTCTGAATATAGGTAATCATCCAATTTGCTATAATACTAAACATTATGTTTCCATCAATATTCAGCCATGATATCGGATTGACCTCTCCGAGTTTTTTCTGATATTTCTTCTTTCGGCAGATAGATGCCTTTTGCAATACATCACCGACCTGGTACATGTTAACTTCGCAACATGCCTCTTATCAATACAAAATCACCACATGCGGAGTCGCGGACAGTATGTATATACTTTGTAGCAAACCCTATATTTTCCAGGGGAACTATTTGCTATAGTCTTCTTCACAAAATTATCTAATTGAAGTGTTTTTCATTCGATCTCAAACAATAAAATGGCGTTCTACTAGTATATATATATATATATATATATATATATATATATATATATATATATATATATATATATATATATATATGTATATATGTATATGCTTAGAAGTTAACTAAATCCGATCGACGCAGAGAAGGTTTGGAATACTTACAATCCTAGAAATAGTTTTACTGGGTGCGAGCATTACTTGTGAAGCTACACATGGATACACACTCAGGAGATGGTTGCGGAGGCTTCTAAGATATGCTGTGAGACTGTCAATAAAACTCTTAATGTCACGAGTAAAACGATTTATTTTGTTCATTAATGTAATAGTCTAAAATCGCTGTGTAAAAATAGGCAGATATTCCTATTGTTTGATGGCTGCATGGACTGACACGTAGCATTCGACGTAGAAAGCCGGCTCATTTTTCTAACTTAAATAATCTTAACGGATCAGTGTTAGGATATTGTCGTTTTATCCGTAAATTTAAAGAACAGTTTTCGTCATTGTGTTTGATATTTGGTTATTAATATGAGGAACCTTGCGTAGTACAACAGCTACTTTGTTGATCCAGCGAACAGCATCGCTTGCTAACAGGACGATATGTCGTTTCTCGATCCGGGCGACGTCGATTAGCCTTGCTTGTCGGTCCCGGCTTCAATCTCTCCCTTTCGGCTGACACAGCAGTAAACCCAATTCGGGAATTATATTTCTCTTTCTTCTTGCTGTCTCTTCTCTTTCTGCTTTCAATGTCTGCATCCTAGATGATATTGTTAGCAGCTGACCTGAAATCTACACATAACAAGATATAACAAGCCTTCTCTTTTAGTTTCGATCCATTTATTTTCACTTATTAGCTTGTCAACACCGAAGCAAGTTCTTTGAAACAGAGAGAGGGAGAGAAGCTACGCTAGTTAATTAACTAATTACTTAATCACTTGTAAAGAAAGGAAGAGGGGGACATCGTCTGGCTTTCATTTTTTGGGATCTGAATTCCCCTATCTTATTTAATCACTACATGGCTAAAGCGACTTGACTCGTCGGCTTCCTGGCAAGAACTCCAATCTCGCTGCAGTTTTCTCACCGGGAAAACTGTGACGTCAGGAAATCTCGTGATAAACCAACAGGTGCGACCCAACCCCCGATCCGAGGTCTCGTCAACTGTCACCGCGAATCGTGAGAAAACATCGCACCAAAGTTGCACGAGATGACTCCGTTAAAAATCGCGCAAGTAAAGCGATCTCTCTGTACGTCCATCATCACATGCGTCCCATTATATAACAATTGAATTAAATGTTCCAGTTGAATGAAAATGTTGACTATGAAAGTCTACGATACCAATGTGTAAGACATAGCTGGAAAACCATTGTATGTCCTATCGAAGTCAGCTGCCGATGTTTTATTGTCACCTACACCTCCACATTTTAGCATCAGACAAAGACAAATACATACAAAAATACAAGAA
>OY744553.1:33826091-33831091 GCA_963556195.1 Sepiola atlantica
TATATAATATATGAATACATATATATATTTATATATATATATTTACTATATAATATATAAATACATATATATATATATATATATATATTTATATAAATATATATTTACTATATAATATATAAATACATATATTTATATATATATATATTATATTTACTATATAATATATAAATATATATATTTATATATATATATATTTACTATATCATATATAAATATATATATTTATATATATATATATACTATATAATATATAAATATATATTTATATATATATATATATATATATATATATGTATATATTTACTATATAATATATAAATAGATACATACATATATATATATATATATATATATATATATATATATACAAGCATTGTAAAAAATAACAACATATGTCTGTTTAATTAAACCTTTTTTTTCAGTTTTTCTCATAAGACAGGTGATTGTGTATATTATTGATGATTATGTGTATTGTGTACGTAACAGGTGCATTGGACAATTAGCTTTCTACATCTAGAGAGACAATCTTTTTACTATCCGTTTGTTTTGTTTGCTTCGTAAAAGTAGTAATTGTTCCTGTGTGAACTTAACACTGAAATTGTTAGGCTAGTAACTACATTTTAGGTCTTTGTTTAGGATTATATAGAGGTCGTAATTTGCGATATAAAAGGTCAGAGAGGGGAATTAGATTCACGTATTTCAACTGTTGGGCTTAAATACCCATGTTTGTAATCGCCAATCATTTTGGGAAAGTTGATAATTATCAATTTTGCAATGTAGGCAGTTAACTTGTGCTATGTTGGTAGGAGTGTTGTTAATTCTTTCTAATTAAGGGCAGTCATCAATAATTGTTTGCTTTTTAGTGTAATAGTCTGTTTTTTACAGTGTTACACATATCTTTGTTTGGTCAGTGTTTATATAATTATATAAAGACTAGCAGGACTACCTGGCGTTGCTCGGGGTCACAAAAACATAAAAGAGAAGAAAAATCGTTGTGTAACATCTTTATATTCAAACTTCTATTTCTCGCCCTGTCTCTACAGCGGTCACTTTATCTTTTTACTTTTCTCTTTCCTGGTCACATCATTCCAACGCTACTCTCTCAGTTTGCCTATTGCAAAAGCTGTTTCTTCCCGCAATTCCCCTTCCATTGCCCAGGGCAAAAGTATGACATATTTCTATAAAAAACACCACTACTGCCTGTGCCTTTTATATAGTTACTCATCTCCGTCATTGTGCGCATACTATATACGTACCTATCGCCGCCCCAATGCATATACCAAATACGTACCTATCGCCGCCCCGGTGCAGATACTATATACGTACTTATCGCCACCCCAGTGCGCATACTATATACATACCAATCGCCATACTGTACACGTTCTTATCACAGCCTCACTTGATGTTGTATAGCTTCTGCTTTTAGGAGTTCAGGTAAGGCGGGATATTATGCAATTTTATTTACTGTTTCTAGTTTAGCTATGTTTTCATATAGTAATTCTATATCTGCTTATTTATTGTATGGTTGAATCGATTGAAAAGATGGCAGATGGGTCCATAATTTAGTAATTGACTTTTGAGGTTCTGTAAGTTCGTAGGTAAACATATTATTATAGTGTTGTGTGTAATTGTGTAGTGAAATGTATCCCTTACATAGCGAGTTTTGTTTTCCTGGATAGTTACCCAGTAAGAGTGTTCGTAATTCGTCATGAAATCACGTACGTCGTTGTTGAAGTCTCGTGTATATATCATTAGGTATGAGGTCTCTCAGCTTGCTTTAAAGTCGATGAAGTTCAACAGTATGTTTCCGAATCAATTCCTGGGCGATGGTAATTTGCCTTTTAATTAAATTGAATTAAAAATCCCAAGTAGTAGCATCGTATTCATACGCCACAGTGGAGATGCGTAAATCTAATTCTTCTCTCCGACCTATCATATACTTAATTACTACTCTTATATATTCTTTAACAATGACCTAATATGAACTTAGTGGCTCTATCTACCTAGCACATATAGTGTTGAGTCCACCCATGGACTATTACACATTTTACAAAGCGAACAACCGGATAGTAAAAGCATTGCCTCACTAGACGTAGAAAGACACTTCACCAATGTATCACTAAAGGAAATAATAAACATAATCCTAAAAAATATAGACAATAGCCTGCCTCTCTTTCCTCTTAAAATTAATAAAAATCATACTAAAAAAGTTACTATTAATTTGCACCACCGAAGTTTCTTTTATAACTTCAAGAGAAACATTTACACTCAAATTGACAGAGTTTCAATGGGTTTAGTTCTCGGTCCGATTTTTAGCGAACACTTTATCTCAAACCTGAAAAACAAAATATTTAATAACATTTACAAAAAACAACTCTATTTCTTTACAATATGGCGACGATATTCTTATTCTAGCTGATAATAATGAACAAATACAAACACTTCAAGACATTTTCCAAAAATACTTATTCTTTAATTCACCATTGAACTGAACGTAAATAATACAATCCCATTCATAGATACTATTATTGACCTGATAGAACTTACCTTCAAGACACCACATATAAAATTAGGGTCGGGTAATTAAGGTCCTCTGAGTGTAAAGCTCATAAAGGATCAGACCTCCTTCTGATAAGACAGTTACCAAAGTGCCCCCGCATATCATTAATCGGCAATAAAACAAAGACTGTTGGATATTCATAACTGAGACTTGGTGGACAAGGCAGGTATCGAGTAAAGTTTATTTGTGGCGAAATATGGTTTGATTGGAGAAAGTATTATGAATTGTTTAACACTTTCACTTATTAAAAAAACAACCAGCTAAAATTCTAGTATTTAAATTACAAGAGCGAATGTTACTATCGCTGCAACATAACTATTGCTAAAAAATCTATTAAACTGTGCCAAATTAATATTGTACTCTAAATAAAATCCATTCATTGAATAAAAAAAGTAAAACAAGTACTTATTAACAACGAATTTCCTAATTATATGGTTGATAGAAAAAATAAAATAATTCGAAACTTAAAAAATACCAGTACAAATACTACTACTACTACTACTACTACTACTACTACTACTACTACTACTACTACTACTACTAATAATAATAATAATAATAATAATAATAATAATAATAATAATACTACTAATAATAATAATAATAATAATAAAAAATATACAACAACACAACTATATTAGCATACACTATTTTAATCAAACGTAACCTAACTTCAGATTAAAAGAAAAAGCACTGGAGAATATAATACATATACACGTATGCCTAATTGACAATAATAACTAAAATGATACCTCTTATTTTATATAAAAAAAGTTAAAACCCAAACTCTTTTAGTAAAACCAACTCCTTCCCAACTCCAAATCCACTAGAAAGAACCAATTTCATTTATAAGTTTAAATGACCTTTGGGAGAATGTAACACCCATAATAATAATAACGCTAATAGCTACAGTGGTGTTACAACCAGTACCCTACTATGCCCCCTCACCATAGCTCCTGTACATACTAGCTCAATTTACTAACATTTACAAAAACATAAGTGCCCCCCTCTGATATAAGACACATTCCAGTTAATAACACTTAAATAATACATTCCAAAACCAATTTAAAAAAAATAAAAATACTGGAAGCTATCTAAACAAAAACACGACAGTCTACAATTAATGGCATCATGTATGAAACCAGTAGCAGCTTGACGTAATGCGATTTTTCTTCTTAATTTAAATCGTTAACTTATTTCTTGAAACAATGCAAACATGTTATCTGCGCATTTCTCCGCCGTCTTTTAAAACATTATCTTCTTCCTCTATTGCTCTTAACCAACGGCAGGATCCTTTACATATTCATATTCTTAGATACCTTTAGAAATCGATGCATTCTTTGGCTGAAATAACTATGTTTCTGTCCTAGAACATTATCCTCTTAACCAATAAGGTCAAATCGACACATTTGAGTGACACTTAAGCGTCATGTTTCACACCAAGGAACGGAAGTTTGTGAAATCACTTGGTTATTGAGAAAAAAAGAATAGCTGTCCTTTTTCTTGGGTCACTTCAAGCAGAGAAGCCGTGAAATTCGCCGCTCCCCATTTTATATCCATGAGTTTATGAGTGCACGAAACAGACAACTGAGCCGACTTACATTAAGTCAGTGTCGCATGATAGCGTAAAGGTAGGAGCGCCGGCTGTCAGCTCGACGGTTGAGTTTAAATCCTGACTTGAGGAACTTTCTTGTCTAGCCGCACTGAAGAGCTGTGATACCGCGAAACAGTCGGTACGTAGATGAATATTTAAGCTCCCTTTCTTGGGTAGAGCTTATCGTAAGAGAATCGCAATTTTACCACAAGTTGAAAATGCATAGCTCATTGAGTAAAACCAATTCGAACAATCGGCATTTGGCAATGTTTACTTTGAGATGCTACTTATATTCGGCCAGTTTACAATGATAGCATAGGTGTTGGAGCACAAACTGTCAGCTCGATTTAAATAAATGTTTGTTTTTCATTCAAATTGCACGATGTGTTATTTGTGCAAAAATATTTCACTTAAATACAGTTTCATGTGTGCCTCAAAGATTTTGTCACTTTTGTTGTTCGAACAGTGCCAATCTGCGCATAACATCGACCGGACTGTACTTACCTTAACGTCTTGACGTGCTCCTCTTCCTCTACCGTGATTTGACCCCTCGGGGTTAATACCAGCAAAATGAGAAAAAAAGAAGAAAAAATCTATAAGACAGTCTCGCTGAAAGGGTTTTTCTAAAACGAAAGCTTGCAATAAAAAATTGAATAAATGAATGTATGTTTTCATTCAAATTGGACGATGTGTTGATTTTACAAAAATAGTTCACTTAAATACATTTTGATGCGCGCCTCAAAGATGTTGCCAATTTTCTTTATTCAACAATGGGCAAGCTGCACATAAAATAAACAGGACTGTACTTATTTTAACGTCTTCTAGAACTTGACGGGCTCTTCT
>OY744553.1:33836091-33863591 GCA_963556195.1 Sepiola atlantica
ATATATATATATATATATATATATATATGAGTAAAAAGAAACAATGTTTCGGACAGAATGTAAAAATTAAAAGGGAATAAAGGATAAGCTATTCAAAAACTAGCAAAAATAAACTAAAAAACGACCATTCTCAATCGGTTGGTGAACTTTAATTAAAGTTCACCAACCGATTGAGAATGGTCGTATCGTAGACGACTGAAATATTTCGGAGAACTATACACAATGAGTTTTTGAGATTATTTGATCTAGTTGTTGAATTGCTTATTCTTTATTCCATTTTTATTTTTACATATCTCTCTCTCTCTCTCTCTCTCTCTATATATATATATATATATATATATATATATATATATATATATACATATTAATGGGTGTTATACCTACAGACGACGTCGTCTCGGGTTTTCTACTCTCATCATTGCAGGACTTGCGGTTTGCAGGCGATAGTATGGGCTTAAACGCAGTCTGTAGATAACGACTAACTCAGGTGCTATACACCTATTCCCACGCGCACGGTAGAAATTGTATATATTAATATGAAATTAACGTAGACTTACCTGAGAGGCGGAGGCAAACGTATTGTTGTTTGTTGTGTTGACGTTCGAGCGGAATTTTGCATAATCGCTAGTGACAACAATCTTGTAATTACAAACAGGGTTCTAATATTAAGACTATTAAACTTCAAAAGGGCATTCACTATCTATATTTAAAAAAAATAATAAACTGTGTTATAACCTACATACGACGTAGTTTCAGGGTGTCTTCTCTAATCAGTGTATATATATATATATATATATATATATATATATATATATATATATATATATATATATATATATATATATATATATACATGACACTAAACTCAGTAGTCTCATAGAATCATGTTTAATTCGACGTCATGATAACAGAAATATTCAAAGTCCAGGATTTTATAATATTTCTTATTCTTCTGCCAGATCGATTCTAATGTAAATGAACCTTAACAAACATAATAACGGATAACTTCTTCAACTTTGAGTCCGTCTTCCTCCTCCTCCTCCTCCTCCTCCTTTCCCTCCTTATTGGTTTACTTTCTTGTTGTCACTCATTTGAAATTACTACTAATCTGCTTTCCCACTTTATTAACTTACAGCGTTTCCGATCGGCGTTCATATGCTAACTGCTGATTTCTTTTTCTTTTTTTTTCGTTTTTAACATTACTTTCTTTCTTTCTCCCTTTCTACTGTTTATTACACATGACTATTTTTTCCAAATTGCGTTCTTTGTATAAATTTGAAAAAAATTATGTTTTTAATTAAAGTTCTGCTACTAACAAATGATGATTGTATTTTTACAATTGAAATATTTTAGTATCAATAACTGTTTTTGAGTGTATTTTGCTAGTTGTTGATTTACTTATCCTTTATTCTATTTTTATTTTTGCATATATATATATATATATATATATATATATATATATATATATATATATATACAGGGTGGGCAAAAATAAGGGTCCTATTTTTAAAAATTCATAACTTTTTTATTTATTGATTTTTTTAATTTTTTTTATAGAATAAGTAAAGGACCCCTTCCGAAGTAAGCATGAGCCGTATTAGCCCTAAGGAACGTACCCTCATTTAGAAAACATTATTTTTGCTTAAAAAACTCAAAACTGTGTAAGAAACAATACTTTTGTTTTTGTAAGTTTTAAGAAGTGTTTTTCGGCTAAAATTTGTTTTGTTTATTTCAAAAAATCTCGGAAGGGTCAGTCTACACACACATAAAGTTTGGTGAGTTTAACTTTTATTTTGTGGAAGTTATTCAAATTCAAGTTATTCAAATTTAAAGATAGGACCCTTATTTTGGCCCACACTGTATATCCGTCCACATTTATACATGAATTCAATAGTGTTGCAATTAACTTGTCAGGTGACGTAATTATTCCCGCGTTACCAAAAGTAGTCGATAATTTAGATAATTAATCAGATAATTGTTTGTTCAATCGCAAGATGTGATTCATCGCTCTGACCTTGATTAATGACTTAAAAAAAGTGGACTGATGAGATAAAGTTCCCAAGAGAGAAGAGAAGAAAGCGAGTGTTTCCGTTTTCGGTAGCCAATGTGGTTGATCTAATGAATTAACTAAGATCAACTTAAACAGTATGGATGTCGGAGAATATGTTAAACAATTACACACTGATGTTAAAACCGTTCTTATTTTGAGTTTTAAATCGTTTAAATAATGAATAGATAAAATAAAGTCCTAAAAAGAAATTGCAGAACCCACGGTTGCTGTTAATTAACGGTATTTAATTCCCTCCCACCGCCGGAATATGTGACACAAGGTCGGGAAGGTGGGGAGATCAAGCCAACGCACCGAAAGAAGGATCACTATGGCCTAGCTAAAATAGTAGTGGCAACAACGTCGGCATTCCTCGGTGAGGTCGCCTCAGGCAGCAAACAATAAACTTATTCCTCCCCAAAGAGGGAATGCAAGGCCTGGGAGGGTACACCTCCTAGAACAATACAGGACATTATAAAAGGCCACCGAAATGCCCCAGTTGCTCTGAATTAACGAATATAAAAAAAAAATTACTAACATAAAATATGCCGCAAGTAGAGTCACAGAGAGGTCGGCTGTTGTTTTGGTCACGGGGTATTTGGAAATTTCCAATCCTCTCATAGAATATTGGTTTATTATTATTATTATTTACTCACTAGGAGTTATCACACTGGTCATCGTCAGTGATCGCCCACTGCCAACAACCTGTGGTATTTCCTGGAGTCTGAGTGACAACAAGTCTCCTCAGACTTGCAGTATGCTCCACCTCTTTTCGTTCATCACCGCTGATGACCTTGCGGTATCTCAACAGCCACCCACCACCGGTTTCCCGTTGATAAGGGCCATTGGTACCCTCTGGGGCCCGAGTGGCAACAAGCCTCCCCAAGGTCCCAGAGTTGTCCGCGCTCTTCCAGTGGAGGTTTGGTTAGCGCTTTCCCTCTTCGACCCTCTGTCCATAATTTTCGTGGCGTAAGCCTGTGCTTGCGCCTCTCCCGTGCGGTTGTATTTTCCCTGGTTCTGTTGTCTTGTGCTTTTCCCCGGTTCTGTTGTCTTGTGATTATTATTATTATTATTATTATTATTATTATTATTATTATTATTATTATTATTATTATTATTATTATTATTATTATTATTATTATTATTATTATTATTATTTTACTTCAGTAATTAAATTCTCAGAAATCAAGGAGGCCCTTTTTATTGGTCTAACACTTGATTCTATATGAGACACATATATATCTGAGTCGTAAATGAATATATTTCTCTTCCTCTGAAACGTTAAAGCAGTGAATAGCACAAATGTTCCTTTCCCAATTTTGCCGCTTAATTATTTTATAGTATCACTTTATTGTGGTATTGCCTGAATTATGCTAAATTTCATGACAATAATTAATCTAGTCTCGTAGATTATCTAGCTAATTGATCTTTATTAAAGTAACATCATTAAGAAAATGTGCATCATTAGTCATGAGCAGGGAATCTTTTCTAAGCTTCGAAAACTATGTTATTTTGAACTTTTTGGTCAGCGTTTACTTGGCGGGGGAAATATCCGATGTAAGTTGGTTCTGACTGACAAACACGTGTACGGAAATACCAAGTGCACTGTAGGATTGTTTTACGGGGTGATCTACACTCTTCTATAATTGTCATCGAATGGGTGACTCGTTGAATCAGTTGGTGCGATGTAAAGGTTTAAGATGATGCTGGTTTATTCTGGAACTGATATTGGATACTAAATAGAAACGTACACACTTTCTTATGAAATTCGTTTACTGTAAGAAGTATATTTGCGTGAGAAATAACGAGCATTGAATAATATTAACTTGTTTTCCACACAAACACACACGAAATTATATATATATATATATATATATATATATATATATGAAGCAATCCAACAAAAGATGTAAGCGTCAACTAATATCTTATAATTGATAATTATAATTGATAATTATAATTGATTGACACCTTATTTTATTACTTCATTTTATATTATAATATATTTTTATATATATATATATATATAGTCTCGGAAGTTTCTCAACCATTAAAACTATATTAAAAATTTTTTTTTTTAAAAACTCATAGTCCCAAGTCTTCCAGTGGAAAATCACTCATGTAAGTCAATTTATTTTTTACAGTTATTATATTAGTTTATTTCTAACAATATTTTAAGGGATCATCAGTTGTTTACCATGAAAAACTGTTTCGGGAATTTAAAAACAAGACAGAATTTAATTTCTCTCTATATATATATATTATGGGTGTTAGTTTATATTTAATAGAAATCAATAAAAATGCTCGATCGCAGAGGAGTGAGAGCAAATATAATTTTTCTAGAAACAATATGATACATATGTCAGAAAACGTACCGGGGTTCTATCCAGATAGGCTGAATATTTACATTTTTAAGTAAATGTTTAATCCCAGTGGAATCGTCAGCGTTCGGAATAAGGTGAATCACGATCGAAAATTGCGTTATATCGATAAACACCAGTGCATTCTCGGAAAGTTCCAGCTTTGTTTACCAGGGAGATTTTCTGGGAATACACCGGGTTTTTTTATCGATATAACGCCATTGCTCGCCGACGTACCACAACGCTTTAAAATTGTTTTTAAAATGTAGAAAGTCAGTCCATCGTTTTCTTAAATATGTAACATAATTTTCAAATAAATTATATATATATATATATATATATATATATATATATGTATATATATATATATATATATATATATATATATATATATAAAGCCTTACAATATCTCTGTCACAAGTGGGTGATTCGGTGATAGGAATTTCATTTTAATGTGAGCAAAATCTTCATGTCTGACAAACACATATTTCTAAATTACCTCTTATTTTTATTAAAACTCAGTGTGAAATATTATGATAACAGCAAATGTATACGAGTAAGTTTATACAGATTATTGTTATTGTTATGATGTAAGCTGATGTACTTATTTCAGGAATAAAGTGACTTACCTAGACACAATAAATACAGTTGCATCCAAAGGTCATGGGAGCGATTCGTGGCAGTTATGATTCCAGACGTATGACGCGTACTTCTATAACATACTTCTGTAAATACACTTTCGTTTATTATACCACTGCGTTTGTATTGATTTTTATCGGCCTGCAAGTCCACACACTTATTATTATTAGAAGTAGTAGTAGTAGTATGTTGTTGTTGTTGCACACTATGAGTTATCGCACAGGCTATCATTAGTGATTTCTCACTAAAATATAGGTGCTGTTCCTTGTGGTCTAAGTTACAAGTTTTCCAACTGTATAGTACTCTCACTCATTTGGATAACCATGTGAAATTACTTTGTATTATTGACAATTGCCGCTTGACTTTGCTTTCAGGCTGTCAACGATCATTGATCCTTTCTGGGATTTAGGTGGCAAAATCCGCCTCAAAGTTCTACTACTCGACGCACCCTTTCCAGCGAAATTTGTGTTAGTGCTCTCCTTTCTCTCTCCTTCCACTTTCATTGAGCTTCATGATAATTGTGTATTATTATTATTATTATTATTATTATTATTATTATTATTATTATTATTATCATCATCATGAAGACATACCACGAAAATCATACTGCAGACTTACATAGCATCTGCCCTAAAATATAATTCTGTATAACTATTTTTTACTTTAGCGTTTGTTCATTTTGGCCAGAGTAAACTTACTGGTTTTAAGGGAGGGCTTTAGCCTTTCTCCAAACTTCGGCCTGATAATATACTGACATTTGTTGGGATTATGGACATCGCTCGTTTTTTGGCTAGCTTCAAAGTGCTCGTTAGCATACGCATTAATAGTAGGTATTACTTTACAGTGATCGATACATAGACGCTTCTACTTTGATCCGCTTTGTTACGAAACAAGATATTGGAGCTCAGAAAATGGCATAGCACTAACATACCTCACAAACGCTTTTATGTCACCTATAACAATACACAACGTACCTGGCGCCGACTAAAGAATGCTTAACCTAAAGATAGTGTGTTGGCTTCATTACTGTACGATAGCTACACTAATGATTAACAAATACACCAGAACACTGAGTAGTTCATTAATGCTGACAACCTTTGCGAAACATCACAAGCGATTGCTTTTGTATCAGTAGCAAAAAACCCACTAATCTCATTCTTGGCCTTTTGGCTAAAATCAAAGTGTTGTATCTGTTCCGATGGATACTGCACCCTATAGACTGGTATTGTCTTGGCCTTCGGGGCTTGATTTACGCCGGTCTATGGGTCTGTCCTGTGCAGTTCTAGGAGGTGTACCCTTCCAGGCTTCGCATCTCCTCTTTGGGGAGGAGTAAGTTTATTGCTTACTGCCTGAGGCGCCCCTACCAGGGATTGCCGACGGGGCTGCCCAGGCAATTTTTAAACCCCACTTTCCCGATCCGACCTTGGGTCACATATTACTTGTGGGAGTAAGATAAAAACTGGCCGTGTGCCTAACTCCTGGAGAAGAGTAAATCAAACTCATTCTTGGCCTTTTGGCTAAGATCAAAGTGTAGTATATGTTCCGATGGATATTGCACCCCCATAGACTGGTATTGTCTTCGCCTTCGAGGTTTGATTTACACCGGTCTATGTGTCTGTCCTGTGCAGTTCTAGGAGGTCCACCCTCCCAGGCTTCGCCTCCCCTCTTTGGGGAGGAGTAAGTTTATTGCTTACTGCCTGAGGCGCCCCTACCGGGGAATGCCGACGGGGCTGCCCAGGCAATTTTTAAACCCCACTTTCCCGACCGTGATTAACGCATGCAAAAAGGTAGGCATAGGATTGAACAGCAGCTGCCGCTTGATCACTGGCTGACTGAACTCTACTAATCCGAACAACTTTCATCACTTCACTGTCATTTCCCCTGCAGATATGAGACGGGAAGCTAACAGCTGTGTAGATATCACAGAGGCTATTAGTAATAGAACGCCATCTACGTCATAGACGTGAACCAACGGCTAACGACCAAAGTCAAGAAGAAGCTACCTGGCCCATGTCGATCACCTAACACAATTGCAGGAAGATACCAAAACAACAGCTGTGGATTAGACGCCAAGAGAAAATCCCACTCCAACTGATATTCGAATTTCTCCTTATAAGTTCAGAAACAATTTAGCTCCAGTGTGAAATACTCAACTATCTAATAAATATAATGGGGCGATCAAGAGTTGCTATGACACAATGTGGCCATAAAACTGACCCAACCATCTGTGAGTGTTGAGAAGAGGGCCATACGATGCAACACTGTAGACCTCTTCAAAATTGACCTTTTAAAGACATAATATCCCATATTTTGCAGCGTTTTTGAAAAACGTCAACAATAAAATTACATGGCTCTTGAGGCAGGCAAAGCCAAGGTCCAAGATCACAATAACTGGTATATTTAGCTAAGTTAGACCTTGGAGAATGGGAATAATAGCAGTTTCCATATGTTTGAAGAAAAAGGTCAATTTTGAAGAAGTCTACAACACTGCCTTGTCTGCTTTTTACTGACAAACAGGTGCAGCTTGAAAACAAAAATAGAAAACTTATACTTCAGTTTAATTTCACTGCAAGTACAAATATTCCCGCCCGGAATATGTTTCGCAGAGAAACCACTTTCTTTTCTGCGGCAAATGACGTTTACATTTGAATACCTTTTTGCTAGACGGATATAAACATATTTTGATTTTAATATTATAATAGGACTCATCTCACATACATTTTTTGCATTATTTTGTGCATCACTTTTTATATTAAAGATAGTATGTTCCCACTATGCATGCTTATGGGGTTTGTGTTTACTTATTATCTTTGTGTTGATTGCCCATTAGTCGCCTTTTAATATACTATTTATCTAATATACATTGAAATAAAACAAACACATCAAAGAATGTATTTTCTTTTGTATATAACTTTAAAAATAAGCGCTCAAAAAATTAAATGGCATTACTGCATACGAGTCAACATCGTAAGATAATATAAATCTAGAATAGCTATGTTAACTCAGTGCGCCTTTCGCCGCGATTAGTTTTCGAGTGTAATGGCGCACTAAATTTCATTGATTGATGACGCAATAACATTGTTTACATCTTAATTCCTTATGTATTTTACATATTCAGTAATATAATTTTACATATTCGGAGAATATGTTTTTATTATTTTATATTTGTTATTATACAGGGTGGGCCAAAATAAGGGTCCTATCTTTAAATTTGAATAACTTGAATTTGAATAACTTCCACAAAATAAAAGTTAAACTCACCAAACTTTATTAGTGTGTAGACTGACCCTTCCGAGATCTTTTGAAATAAACAAAACAAATTTTAGCCGAAAAACACTTCTTAAAACTTATAAAAACTAAAGTATTGTTTTTTACACTGTTTTGAGTTTTTTAAGCAAAAATAATGTTTTCTAAATGAGGGTACGTTCCTTAGGGCTAATACGGTTCATGCTTGCTTCGGAAGGGGTCCTTTACTTATTCTAAAAAAATTTTTTTTAAAAATCAATAAATAAAAAAGTTATGAATTTTTTAAAATAGGACCCTTATTTTTGCCCACCCTATAT
Source organism: Sepiola atlantica (assembly GCA_963556195.1). Taxonomy (NCBI): domain Eukaryota; kingdom Metazoa; phylum Mollusca; class Cephalopoda; order Sepiida; family Sepiolidae; genus Sepiola; species Sepiola atlantica. The sequence goes on from OY744553.1 coordinate 33,844,701, forward strand.
GACCTTCACCTCTAATTTATGTTTGGTGCCCAATTTACCCAACACTTCGCGACTTCATCCCTAGAGAACTTACACAACATGCTCGTCTATATCTATATTCATTGACCGTTATTAATGTAAACATTTAATACTATTGAATTTTAATGGGTATGCTGTTTGTATGTATATGAATACATATTGATCAGTCTGCGATTATGCCTACAAATGTCATATAAATATAACGTGTACATAGAAACATACGTGACGTAATATGGTAAAAAGAGAGAGTGAGTTAGAGAAGTGAGTAATTTCGTTTGAAATCTTCCGAGCGAACACTACCTGTAGTAACTGATCTAAGAGTTCGTAGTAAATAAGAGGCTTATGTCCTCAGATGTCCTTAGACCGGGAGGCCGTTTTTTACTTGATTTTGTCTGAAAATCATCGGGTAAATTATTCTCCATTAAAGAATAAAACAATCATGATGAAACAATTTCAGAAACTGACAAACGATACTCTATTTGAAAAATTTAAGACAAAAATCAAGAAAAAATTAGAATGATTTTTTAAGAAAAAAGATGTGCATCTTATTCGTTGTTTCTAAAGCATTTTGATTATTTTTATATTAAATTATTTGTTCAGTTTTAAATATGGAGATATATTAGTTATTCAACCGAATATATTAGTTATTCAACCAGATATGTAAGAGATTCTAATTATGCTTATAGAGATATAACTTGATGGGTGATGTTGCAAGCATGAAACAATGTTGCGTTTATAATAGTTTGTATTCTTATTCAATATTTATAATGTATTTAATAGGAAAATTAAACATGATATCCCCTATGTGCAGGGTATTAGTGTCCTGGAAATTAGACGATCAAATTTTGTTTAGGTGTAAAAGGAAGGATAAAGAGTAAGATAGGTGCTTTTTACATATGTTCAGGTGCTTGTATTATTATGTTATTTCTTATACGTTAATGTGGTTATTTGATATATATATATACATATAAATATTCACTCTCAGATAATTACCCCCCCCCCCTTTTTTTTTTTTACTTATATTTTTTCATTTATTAATTTTCCAACGAATGTTAAGTCTGCAATATATTGGATTTAGTTAGTTTGTCTGGGAATTTAAACTGCATTTTACATATTTTCATTAAAAAAATTTTTTTTTTTTAATGACTCAAAGCTTCTTTAGACTATATATATATACATATTTAATAATGATATTCACATATAAAAAAAGGAACAATAATAATAATAATAATAATAATAATAATAATAATAATAATAATAATAATAATAATAATAATAATAATAATAATAATTATAATAGTCTCTAAACATAATTTGTCGCTCCCAAATTCAGGCTGGGCACTGTAATGTGATATATTTACACAGTCGTAAACGTAGCTCTCATGTACGTTTCTTCAGCAGTCGAACACTATTGACAGCGAATGCCTTAAATAGTTTTAATCTCTTGCTGATTTATCGAGGTTGTTTATAGTAGCTGCGTGGATAAAATCGTTAGAAATTAAGTTAAAACCATGACGTGGTCCGGGGTTCGAGTCCTGTATCCACCATAGCTAAGTAGGTCTATACTGACAATTCCCGAGATCACGAAACGTATAGCATGTTGATAAAAACAAATATTTAAAATTATTTGTCGCCCCCCCCCCCCAAATCTAGGCTTGGCACTGTAGTTACTAGTATTATCACAGCCGTCATCGTAACTCTAATGCAAGCTTCTTCAGCCGCCGCCTTTAATAGGTTAAAGCTCTCGCTGATTTACCGGGGTTTTTATAGTGGCCGTGTAGGATAAACCGCCTGAATTAGAATTGAAAACATGACTCGTGTTTCAGGGATGTTGAATACTGCGACCGTTATGAATAATAATAGCTACACTGGCGATTCCTTTAAGATGACACATATACGCATTTAGATAACAACAACTATACACACACACACACATATATGTATATATATATATATATATATATATATATATATATATATATATATATATATATATATATATATATATATATAATAGTATTGGCTGGTCGTCCATTTAAAGCATTGTTGGATATGTTAATAAATTAATATGTAAGCCATTAACAATGCGAGATTAATTTGTATTTTTTTTTCATTAATCTTATATTTCGGAATAAATTCCATCTTCAAAGGTGGCCAGTTATTGAGTCATTTTTTATTTTTTATTTTGTTATCAAAAACAAGAATAACCAAACTTATTTCTTTGTTACTTGATAAAACGCCTCTTCCCACTAGTAGTGTTGGCGGCCATGATTCAAATTCCGGTGTCGAACGAATAGCCTGGCTCGCTCCTGTAGGTTAAGTAGTATTGGTTGGTCGTCCATTTAAAGCATTGTTGGATATGTTAATAAATTAATATGTAAGCCATTAACAATGCAAGATTAATTTGTATTTTTCCTTAATCTTATATTTCGGAACAAATTCCATCTTCAGAGGTGACAAGTTATTGAGTCATTTTTTTATTTTAAAATAATTTGAATCATGGTCGCGAACACCACCAGTGCGGAGAGGCGTTTTATCCAGTAACAAAGAAATAAGTGTGGCTATTCTTGTTTTTGATAAAAAAATAAAAATAAAAAATGACTAAATAACTGGTCACCTCTGAAGATACAATTTATTCCGAAATATAAGATTAATGAAAAAAAAACAAAAAACAAATTAATCTCGCAACTTTCTGTCTTACATATCAATTTATTAATATATATATATATATATATATATATATATATAGGTATCTTGCCGTTCGGTATTATCTAGATTTAGAGCACGAATAATGATTTTAACGTTCGAACGTATCAGTAAGCACACAACATCACATATATACATATATGCTTACATCACACACACACACACACATATATATATATATATATATATATATATATATATATATGCCTACTTGGGGAGGACTTGGATGCCTACTAGGGATGACTTGAATGCCTACTTGGGGAGGACTTGAATGTCTACTTGGTCAAGACTTGATGCCTCCTTGGGAGGACTTAGAAGCCTACTGGGGAGTACTTAAATGCCTACTTAGGGATGACTTGAATGCCTACTGGGGAGGACTGTAATGCCTACTGGGGAGGACTTGTACGCATACTTAGGGAGGACTTGAATACCTACTGGGGAGGACTTAAATGCCTACTTGGGGAAGATTTTAATCCCTACTGCGGAGGACTTGAGTGCCTTCTTCAGGAAAACTTTAATGCTGTCCTCGGTCTCTCTATACAGGGGTGTGTCAGAGACTCTGACATGAGCATACTTTTTCCTTGAAGTAAACTCCGACCAGATATATAAAAAGAATAGTGGTTTGTCTCCTCAAGCACTCCACCAATATGAATAAAAACAAAAATAAATACTGACAGACCGGCACCCAGGATAAATAGGGCCCATCAACCCGTTCATTCACCAGGCGGGAAGATGTAAGCAATGGTGTAAACCTTCCTGCATCTGGAAATGGTTCTCCAGCCAATACAGAGACCAACCAGGGTCAGCTATCAGACCTTGAGACAAAAGGTCCTGGCCCCCTATCTCCATCAAATTCAGCAACAAAATACAGAAACATAAGAAGCTTAAAACCATAAACTGTTGCACAAAAGAAGGTGATATTCTTTTGCTACCATTGCTCAAAGGTTGTAAAGTGGAGCATAACAGCCAATGAGATTATTGCTGATAACATCCAAGAATATACCTTGCCCGGAGAATAGAAAATGCATTTGTAGTTATATCCATCTGGAGCAGGTAAGTGAATGACAAATATTTGTTTTCACCTCCACAAAAGAAAGTTATGTATTCGATGATATTTGTGACTATGTTTGGTGTTTTATGGTATTGATCATTGTATCCACATCGGTTGACCAATTGTCACTAAACTAGGTCAAAGTATGAATCATGATTTTACTTAGGACCGTTTGAATTTTGGGTATATATATATATATATATATATATATATATATATATATATATATATATAAGGCCACGGTTTATGTTACAGAAACGCTAACAGTCATAATTTTCATTGTGTACACTCATTATTTACCCCATATTGTAACCAATCAAGTTCCGCACCTGATAAGCCCTTGACCTTTAATTTTGAATTTAAACGTTAGGTAAGGTTTTACATTTTGAGGGACGGTCTATGTTCGGTGTCAAGCGAAGTAGGCTATCTTACGATTAGCTTATGTTTTAGTTTTAGAGTGTTTTAAGACGTGGCTGGTGTGCTTTCGCTCATCAGTCGATAAATTTATGATATACGATAAAGGAGACATGTGAAAACGGATAATGTGAATGTGTAAATCGTTCATTATGTTTTGTTTTATTCTGAGAAGTCGTCACTTATCAAGGCCCGGAGGCCACTCGAGGATACACGTTTAAGTGATGGTCAGTCAGACGATGATCGTCGCCTTGAGAGAACCGGAAAAATGGGAAAAAACGACAGAACAGAAGATTATAGAGAGGAATTGATTATCCAAGCGGACGCTCAGCAAGTATGTGTTTACATTAGACTTGAAGACGACCATGCTGTAGTCGGTTCGGAAACAGCCAGTTGTATCTTTTCGACAGCTCGAATGTTCGGGGAAATAAACTTTCTTCGCTGAAATTGTGTATGGTCTTTGGTGAAGGAAGAGACAAACGTTAGATCTTAGCTGTGGTTGGAGGAAGATGAGTTATTGCTATAAATTATTTAATAGTATACATATTATGCGTACATATATATATATATATATATATATATATATATATATATATATATATATAATATGGATAAGAAAAGAACGAACACGTTTATGTCGATCGATATAGTACCAGGTAGATAACGTGTGTACATCTACGTTTCATACCCCTGACAATATGAACGTAGTGGTAATGACAGTATTACGTGTTTCTATAAACTTCTGCTGTATTACAATGTTTTTTAACGATCAAACTATTCTGTTTTCTTTAACGCAGCGGTCGCACTTTTTGACTTATTTAAATTAAATTAACGTATATTACGAATATACATCCTCTACTTTTACCGCCGTAATAAAATATCGCATATAACCAAAAAGCTGTTTCAAGCTCGCCTTGCATCGGAGTATTTTAAGTATATATTCTTTTTTTTGCACATTAAATTAATTAAAATGTACAAGAACTGAAATAAAATTGTAGTTTTCATTTTTTTAGTTACATTTAAAACCTTTATTTCCATGCTTTTATTTATTTATCTACTTAAAATAAATCAAGCTTAACAATTGAACCAATGAACCGAAAAGGTAACTAATATTATTGTATTTAGACCACAGTATAACAAATAACAACTTGGATGTACCTATTACTGTGATATACAAGTAATATGAACACATTCAGTAGTCGTATATTTCATTGTTAATGTAAAAGCCATCATAAATATAAACGTGCAAATTTTTAGAAAGAATAAACACATCTACAACTGTGAAGAATAGTAATGACAATGATATCATCTTAAAAATGGTGCGAGCCGGAATGGTGATTATTTTATCTACCTTTAATCGAAATATAATTTTATTGAAAAAAAACAAACTTGCTTCATAAAAAAATAAAGGAGCAAGCCGCGCATGCGTGGCCCTCCTCTGTATGTGACTCGATGTGGCGAGTGTAAAATGCAATAAATTTGGGCAATTTGGGGCATTTTTGACCTTCATTGTACCCCCTGGGGCGCGAACCAGAATTTTTATGAGGTCAAGGATGCTAATTTAATATCCAGAACAATTGCCTCTACATTTTGGCCAAGTTTCAGAAAAATTGAATGCATGGATCAAACGTTATGGGAGGAAAGGGTCATCTTGCCATTTTGGGGACTTCTGACCCCCTGGGGGCGCGAACCAGATTGTTTCCAAGGTCAGCGATACTTATTTTCTATCAGGAACAATTGCCTCCATATTTTTTGCCAAGTTTCAGAGAAATTGAATGGATGGATGAAAAGTTATGGGGCAAAAGATGTCATTTTTTGCCATTTTGGGGCCTTTTGACCCCCTAGGGGGCTAACCAGATTTTTTTTTTAAATCGGAGAATGTCACTTTTTAATCTGACCAAAGTTACAACTTCATGCAAAATTTCAGAGAAATTAAATGGATGGTTGCGGAGAAAATCCGGACGGACGGACGGACAGATGGACGGAAATGCCTCAAAACATAGGTCTCCCGATTTTATAAATCGAGGGACCAATTAACAAGTTAAAAATAAATATTGATTCATCAGATTAGTTTATATCGGTGACAACTTTCTAAAAACCGACACACTAATGTGTATATTATATTTATAACATAAACTCGTTATGATTACATGAACGATAACGTAAGTAGTTTCCGCTATTGATTTTGAGAGGCCGGCGTTTTATATGTACAGAGTTCGTCTTAATGATTTATTGAAGACTGGATTCCATTTGTCTTGCTTTTCTCACCGTTTCGATCGTTTCCAAGATTCTCCTTCCCGAAAATGAATGTCGTTTCTCGTAATATTTCGCGAGAGAAATACTTTATTTCACTTTAAGGTTATAATGTTGCCGTGTCTAATTTGTTACAGACAACGCATCGCTTGAACAACGGGTCCAGTATATAAGATTCCATTACCTAAGTGATCCGATACAGGATATGAAGGCCGGATCCTTCCATCTTTTGACGGTGTCATTTATTCCCGCAGAAACCTCTGACAGGAGAGCAGCAATAGACAGAAAAAGGGAGACGAATTTTCCAAGTTGAAGCTTCCATGGATATTCTACACGTTAGTAATGCAGAAAGATAATGTTGCTATGTTTATCGAAAATGTTTATCATAACACGACGGTTTTGAAGCATATACGAGAAAAATATGGGCGGCATCTTATAAACAAAGTATTGGCTTGTGTGATTTTTTCGTTATTTATTGGTCTTGCTTTTTGCACAGTTTGGATTGTTTCCAAGTGTTACATAGCCCCTCTGCTTGGGCCGGGGCAATTCTCGTTTCGTATACTCGTCCCGGAACGGCCGTGGCAGTTCTCGTTTTATCCCTCGTAATTTGTAACACCATAAACCATATAGTTTGCATACCTTTAAAGGTCTCCCTCGCCGCGCAGAGGGTGCGTGTCGTCCAGTAGGTGTCTTCGTTCTTCTCTTCTATACTGCCGTGAACATCGCCACTAAAACAAAAACTTCATGACCGACTCAATCGACGAACAATCCTTTATCTTTGAATTATTTTTATTACAGGCGCTTGTTATCTATCTGCTTGGAGATATTCACTAACGTCGAGAGAGAGAGAGAGAGCAAATTAGTACTTTCGTAATTAATTATCAATTAAGTCTTAACCATTCGTGGAGGGGGAAATAGATCTATCGCCTGTATTTTCTCAGGAAAATAATTCCTCTATGTAAGTTGCAGACTACATGGTAAACATCACGTCTGATAGGTTCGCCTCTAAAGCCCAGACTGCTAAAACTCGCTTCTCGCTAAGAACGAGTGACGTTACGGATCCCTCTGCTTCCCACGAAAATCCCGTGACGTCACAGAGCCTCTCGCAGGTGCGCATTGACCATTGATCTGAGGTCTCGTCACGCGGTGACCCTGTCACGTCTGTGAGCCCCGACTGTGAGAACAGGTCTTATTCTGCACTTGACTGCACGGGTCCACTCGCACCGATTCGCGCAAGTCAAACCAACGGCTTCCAATGGATACGTCCATTCCCATAGGGCCATTATACAACACAAGATTCTCCTTCCTGAAATGGTTATAATCTTGTCGAGACTAATTTCGTACAGACACTACAACGCTAAAAAAAAACGGATCTAGTATATTAGATCCCGTTACATAATATGATCCGATATAAGATATGAAGGCAGGATTCTTCAATCTCTTTACGGTGTGACTTATTTTTATGTAAACTCTAGGTAGCAAAGTAGCAAATAAAACGAACAAAATAAGACAACCTCTAAAGCAAATGCAATATATGTAATATAAACTAACCTATCCTTATGCTAATATACTAACTAGTTTATAACTGAAGAGTTCGAATGCAAAACGCGATAAACGCCATTTTCAAAATCACGAAACTGTCCCTACAAAAAGTGTTGAATTTCAACACTCGACGACACCCGAACACTATTTGTTGCATGATATGATACCAAAATAAATACTTTTTTTATTTAAATTAAAAGCAGCTTTAATTTGAAGTCTAGAGTTAATATATTCGTGTTTTTATTGTTTATGGTCTTAATTTAAACGAATTGGAGTTATCGCGTTTTGCGTTCGAACTCTTCAACTGATCTTTGAGTGATGTTTGTGCAAACCTGTGTACTCAAATGTACATATTTATTTAGCTTCTACTGCGTTATAGCTAATACAACAAAAAATAGTAGTGACATTTCGTAGACAAAATTCATTACTCAGTATTTGTATGAAAGAGTAAGTAACTAAGATGAATATATTTGCGTTTTGTTTCAATGGCACAAAATATTTTAAAAAAAAATGTTTTAAACCAAAAATAATTCGGTTTGAACTCATGACAACACTATTTCGTGCAGAATGGTCACTTTGTTTAAAAAAATATTTATGTTATTTTTGTATGTAAAGTTAAATTCTCAAAATTTATAAAACGCGTATTCAGCTAAAAATATTTAAAAGTCGACCATCATGCAGGTTGCAGTAAAGCTGTTTAAGTATATTATGCTTCACAGATGAGACATTTTTGGAATTAAACTTTTTATGAATGTTCCGCATTGCCTTAGATAAACAGTTAAAGATAAGCATATATGTTAGTGACAGAACGACGAGATATTGCTGTGAATGTTTTAATGATGCGGTTTATCTTAAAGTGATCTCGTTGGCACGTCGAGGGTTGCCGAATTTATTTTACGACCTGTCAACCCGTTACTCTTATTTAATTTTCAAATAACATTAAGATCAATTTATGACCTCCGTCAAGCAATTGATGTGTTAGGTCGAATTTATAACTAGGTGTTTTACATACAAGCATCAACATCGCTTGACCAATCGGCACATAACTTGATCATGATATACGATAGAAATGTTTTAAGTTAAAAAAATATTGGTCAATGGTAAATCACATGGAGAAGTTAAGTTTCGAAAGTAAATGACGACTTCATTACTTACATAAAGCATTGCAACTTATTTTCGAGACGTATTTATCATTCCATAATCCAAGAAAGCAAGTTCAAGTGTAGTATCTTGACATATACTACACAATTATCCGAGCCAACAGGCCAAAAATTTGGTTTGTAAGGAAAACGTAAATAAAGTTAATATATTTTGTTAGAATATATGTTAGCAATTTACTTTTGATATTTTCTCGATTTTAAACTTTTTAAAATTCGTAGTACATCGACGCCCCATAAGTGCAGTTTCAGCGTATATTTTTAGATTAAAATGATATCTCCCTTCGGCGTACACTGGTTCTCAAGAAAAACAAATGCATGAAATATAAACGAACAAAATAAATAATAAAGAAAACCTCGCATGTTCGATTAATTTGCTGTCCGACGCCGCACGAATTCTTGGAGCAATAGTATTCATTCTTAATAAAAAAAATGGTTTTAAAAAATAAAATAAAAACATCAATAAGTTTCCCGGCATGCAATTCGTCTTGTGGCACCTTAAAGAAAACTAGGTCAGCACAAAATGTCAGAAAACAGAAAAAAAAACGTCCGTTTCATTTTATTTTATATATTTGTGTCGATTTTCATTTTTCTCGTTTGAAATTCAAACTTTTATTTGTATTTCTTGCTTTTTCAAAGAGTTTTATAATTACCTCGCTTTTAGGCATTGGTATGTAGTTTTGATTACTTGAGTTATTTCCTAAGCCCAAACATCATTTTACGCGGTATTATCGATTTGTAGTTGCGTAGGTCTGTACCACACACACGTTTGAAATAGCCATTTTCTCGGTATGGTAAGCTTAATTATGATATAGCATGGTTTAAGCGGCCATGCCTTTTAATAAAACAGCCTGTCTGTTTTTCACATCAGTCACAATGGTGTTTAAAATGAATATATGCATATATATATATATATCTATATATATATATATATATATATATATATATATATATATACATGATACATGAAATTTTATAACGGGGATTCAAATTTGTATGTATCAATTTTCAGTATTTACTTCAATAGTGCCAGCTACGTAAGTAGAGCTAGGTAGTTAGTTATGAAAATATATGTATGGCAATTAAGCTACACAAGGACTTATGCGTTTCATCCCTTGAAAAAATCGTCAGGCTAAAATGCATTTTAACCTGGCGATTAAATCCGGGGATGAAACGCGAAAGCCTCTGTGTTGCTTACTTGCCATAAATATATCTTCATAAATTACTCTCTCTCTCTTTCATATATCTATATATATATATATATATTCATTTAAAACATCATTGTAACTGATGTCAAAGACGGACAGGCTGTCTTACCGTCGACTTTAAATACTAACAAAAGGGGCATATAAACAGCTTTTTTACCGGACTCTCGTAAACAGAGTGTAAAAAGAGTTTGGTAAAGAGGTATTTAATAGGTTCTTTTGCTGAGATTTTAAACCGACACCACCGATGTTGTATTGGTTTTCGGTAATACTAATAAATATTACGCTCTTAATTTTAATTAGTCTTTATAATCGGACACTCTGCTGAGGTTATATCCCACTAACCTTACATATATATATGCACAATTTTAAAGAAGAAACAAGAAATATTATTTATGAATTCATAAATGTTTGTATTTATTTCAAGACTTCTTCAGCATGATTAGTCTGAAAAAATTACACACAGGTACAAATATTTTAAACATTAGCAGTAAGAGGAGAAAAGGTAACAAGAGCCGCTTATGAAAATATAAATCATGAGCTAGAAATAGATGGTAGCAATCGGAGAGATTGAGTTAATTGTGGAAAGTATGTGGGTGAATAGTAGCCGTCGGAGTTATTAAAACTATTAACAAAGGACAGCGTACACTATGTAAGACCAAAAAGGTCGCTTATGAAAAGATGAAGTATTGATTAAAAAATATGTCAGCAGTAAGAGAAAATAAGTTAACTTTGAAATGTGTGTGGGGAAAAAATGGTAACGGTTGAAGTTATTTAAAGAATGCGGGAGGGAGAAGAAGCGTGCGTTATTTTTATTGACGTAAGAATAGTTCGTTATCGAAGATGAAGAAAGAAAGGATTAAACTTCAAGGTTGCATAGGGGGATGGTGATGGTTCAACGTAGTTCCTCAATTTTGATGGTCAAGTTCTATTTTTAGAAGATGCAGCCTTGGTTGACACTGGATTATGTGCATTATTATATGCAGTGTAAATTTTATTTTTATTATTTTTCTGTGTAACCTGTTCATGCCTATTTGTGGTAAGTGACTAATGACAAATCGGTATGATATTGCTGACATGACAAGTTGGTCTAGGGCAGTCACGTTGAGTGTGTTTGTAAGCTGTGTTTTGTAAAAAGTTGTTTCTGCAATTATTTCTCACATCTTGCTTTGTTGAATTGACTCATTTTTATGAATGTCAAGATATTTATATTGTTCTATCACTTCTAAGTGTTTGACGTCAGCTTTTTCATCAATCTGCATGTTTTACGAATGCATCTTTTTTATAGCTCTTAGGGAGAACATGACACGAAAAAAAAACTTAATGCCAATATGTTTTGGGGCTTTTTCTTCGGGGAGGGTAGATTCTTGGATCTTTTCAGCTAGAATCTGATTGGATGTTTTGCTCCACTTTTCAAACTTTGAGTAGTGGTAACAAAACAATAGTACCTTCTTTTGTGCAACAGTCCAGGGGCAGGACTTTTTGTCTCAAGGACAATGGCTGACCCTTATTGGCCTCTGTATTGGCTGGAGCACCATTTCCAGAGGCAGGAAGGTTTACACCATTGCTTACATCTACTCGCCTTGTGTATGCACAGGTTGATGGGCCCTTTTTATCTTGGGTGCCGGCCTGCCAGTATTTATTTTGTTTTTATTCATAGTTTTTATTATTCATTTCCTCATTGTCAACGGTTTCTGAGTAAAGTGGGTGCCCCCGTCTTCAATTCGGGAGACGTACTGGATGGCTAGAGGAAACAGCACACCATTTGTTTTGAATATTTGGTCAGGGTTTACTTCAAGTAAAAAGTATCCTCATGTCAGAGTCTCTGACAAACCCCTGTACAGATATACGAGGGTGGTGTCTAGTAAGCATTCAAGTCCTCCTCTTTGGGACTTCATTATGAATCTTCGAATGTCTTCTCAGGCTACTTTTAGATTTTCAGATTAGAACTCAAATATGACAACTTTGCACTTTAGGACGTGCTGGTTTATCTTCCTCATACAACTATTAATCTTCTCTTTGGTCGTGTTCTTTACTATAATTAAATAGTCTACATAAGACAAAAGTAACGTATCACATACAGTGCACTTCAGATCCTGTTATATGTTCACTGACAGAATGATTTCATTCTGCTTTCTAAAAACACGCTTTCAGGCAGCATAACCTACACGTCGCTCTTCAGAATCATAAACTCTTTGCCCGGTGTTTTTCCTTAATTTTAGTCGGTCTTTCAGTTGAGCTTTCCAGTTATCGACATCAATTTCAAAGAGTTTCTGGTTGTTTTTTAAGACATCCTTAGTAATTTTTCTTGTTTAATGTAGTGGGTTTTTACCTCTATCTATATCGACATAAAACAGCTGTTTATTGAGCATTGCGTCCTCCATACTAACATGCTATACATTGCATCTGATTTGAAATTATTTATATCTTTATACGGGTGTAACTTAATCGTTAAAATACAACAGTGTCATCTGTAAAATTCTTCCAGTTTATGTTAACTACTCTCCGAATACAACTTTGATGGTTTTTGTAGTATATATATATATATATATATATATATATATATATATATATATATATATATATATGTACATATATATATATACATATATATATATATGTATATATATGTATATATATGTATATATATATATATATATATTCCATGATAAATGCCAATATACTGAAATCATATGCCCTTTATAAGGTTCAGATGAAAATTCATATACACTAAATGTACAAAAGCAAGGACATTCCCATTATTGTCATTAATTAAGGGTATGACTACATATCAACCAAACTATTTCATTATAACATCACTGCAGTATAAATCTCTATGCATCAGTGGATGAAGTGTGTGAGGTGCGCTGAAGAAAAATTCCTACTAGTAAAATACATAGACTAGTTGTGCTACCATACCCTTATGACAATAAAAGTGTAAATAATTGGGGATTTCCTTGCTTTTGTACATTTAGTGTATATGAATGTTCATCTTAACTCTATTAAGGATATATGATTTCAGTATACTGGCATTTATCATGGAATGTCACTACTTTTGTAAAAGCTATGCCTCAATACAATGGTCATTTTAAAGGTTTTTGGAATTTTCTGGAAAACTAAGTTATATGGTGAATTGAAATTAAAATGCCATAAACTAGACCCTAGAACCTCTATCTCTGCTAAAAATCAGCTGAATCCATCAACTTGTTGATGAGATACAGAGTGGCACATACGTACGTACGTACACACGCTAACATGATTTCATTATTGAACTTTCTGGATCTCTGGGTTTCCTTGACTTATGATGCTCAAATTCTACACACTTATTGAATCTATCAAATGAAAATTTTCTAAAAGTTTTTAACAAATCTTGTTTATTTGTTTTTGAATTTTGATTGATCAAAGAAATAAGATTTCCAGTATAGGCCATTCATGAGTGTATAAAAAAATAGAGCGCTCTCACGCCTCCCTCAGTATATAAATATATATTTTAGGATTCTTATTTTATTTTATTTTTTTTCCTAAAATACGAGTACAATAATCTTTTAAACAAACGCGATGAGCTTATGGCAAAATGCAGACATAAATGTGAATTTAAAATAACCAATATATCATAATACGATAGACCTCTAGATTTGTAACGTTGAAGATACCAAATAGATTGAAAAACAATAAGTATGTATAATTATATCTGTTATGGACACTTAATTACTGACTTGGTGATATTCATTATAGGTGTTCTGGGATGTATGCATATATAATTGTACTTTAAGATATTTGTTTATTCTGATTATTTACTCAAAATAAGATAGCCGTAAGAATTTTTTCTGCTGATAATACACTAATCATTGAATTAATTTAAGTATAAGTGTCTAATATTATCACTAGAAATTGTTAGATTGGAATTAGGTTATAATTATAGGTTTCCATAGATTATAACATTAATGTAAGATGAATTTTTAGAACTCAGATTATTAATATATTACGAATATAGAAGGTCTATGTAAATGTTTTGTATTTAGATGCATATTGGCATCTGTGTGTGTGTGTATGTAACTGCATGCGTATAATACGTATTTCAAATTGATTCAAATATAATCTTCAATAATTTTTATTTTTCAAATATATACTATCTCGGATCTAGACAGAATTCAAACTTGTAAACCTTCCACAGTTTGTTAGTCGGTTGATGACACGCAAACGCCTGCCGGTCTCTCTTCTTTTCTTCCTTCTTTTCTTTTTCCAAGTCTAGCCGAATTTATATTACACAACAAATATTGTTGCGTGCGTGCGTGATCGTAGGATGTGTATATATGTGTGTGTGTGTAGCGAGGTATATACGTATTTATATCACCAAGTCGTAAGTGTCAAAAAAATGTGTGTTTTTAACTCAGACTTTATTATTTAAAAAAAACCAATAAGATTCATTTCGATCGCCTTAGTTAAATAAAAGATTTTAATTCCTCCTCGCTCTGTAAGGGGTGTTCAGATTGGTTACAACCACGACTCTCTCTGGTTGTATTTGAATTGTTGAAGGTGAATTAAGTTTTCTGTCAGTCTCAAAAATGTAATTGTCTAGTTTGATGCTTGAGGAAACCACAAGGTTGAAATAAATTATTGCATCGACAATTATGTAATTTCGTTTTATTATATTATGTGTTATTCTTTCTCTGTTTACCACATTGAGCTATTATACCCGGATTCTACCTGGAATTATTCAATTATAACACAAATATATATATATATATATATATATATATATATATATATATATATATATTTATATATATATATATATATATATATATATAAATAGATAGATAGATAGAGAGAGAGATATAGATAGAGAGAGACAGACAGACAGACAGATAGAGAGGCGTGTGTGTAAATATTCCTTTTAGTACTTTTTAAAATTATTTTCACTGAGTTAACAATTATTTTTTTCAGGAATACGTTTGATACGGATCCGAGTATTTTCTCAGAGGTTTGACTTTTGATTTTTTCGAGAATCATGTTCTGCTATATCTCCATTGGCTTTTATGATACTTATCTGAAAGATATTTTACTTAGAGTTTTATCTGGAAGCTGTGACTTGTTCATCTGGCAATTGTCATTGAGGACGGGGAATTCAAGTATAATAACTTGGACTTTTAAAGTATGCTTTTAATTTTTTTCCTAAAATAACTTGTAAGATTTAACTTGATTCCAAGATGTCGTACTGAGTGCAATACCGTTTCGTGTTCTTTGTTCACATGGTTGCATTTACTGTATTGTTCTTTTGTTAGTAACGTATCCTTTACAAGGTCTAGTAGACATATCGGTCCTCATCTCCTGTTTTTTTCGGTTTCCATAGAGTCCGTCGGAATTATCATTGAGATGCAGGTTATTGTTCGTTTACTTATTCTTTGGCCAACGTGCTCAAGTGTTTGTTGTTTTGTTCAGTCGATGAAGGTTCGTTATTATTGTACTCGGAATTGTATCCAGTTATTTACACATTTTATTAATAATTTACTTTCAAGTTACTTTTTGTTCTACTTATGTATTTTTATCGTATGTGATCTGTTGAATTGATAGTGTCAATTCAAAATGATGAGCTAATTGGTGAGAGAAATGGAATGATGTAAGTAATCGAAGTGGTGAGAAGAGTGAAATGATGTTATGCAGTGCTCTTCAAACTTTTTTTGTCGCGACCCCTTTTTGGAAAATTTTTTTTTTCGTGACCCACCAAAATTTTTTATAAATAAAAAATAAGTTAATGGAGTGAAAAAATTCCATAGTTATAATTTTGGCGACCCCTTTTTTATGGTTACGCGACTCCCCTGGGGGTCGCGACCCCCACTTTGAAGACCTCTGGTGTAATGAATTAAACGAAAGAGATAAAAACATGGAGAGATAGGTTTGGAAAGGAACACAAAGATACATGGGAAGTGAGAGAGAAAGAAAGAAAGGAAGAGAGTAATGTAAGAAAATAAAGAGAGCTGGGTTTAGAGAGAGAGAAAGAGAGAGATAGTATATTTTTATATATCTTCTAGTAGAAGTTATAGGATCATGCTTTTCTTTTGCTTTTATTTTTCAGAGTGCACACTTCTATCTGGATAGAAAATATGGTGATGCTGAAACGAAGAACAAATAACGTAAATAAATTGGTGAGATGAATGGAAGTATGCAAATAATGTAATGAAAAAGGGAAATAAAAGAAATAGTCTAGAAGGAAAAGTGAATACATATATGCATATGAGAAAGAAGGAAAAAAAGAAGGTAGCACATACATATAGTGTTTCTATAACATCAGATGACTAATCGTTGTAAAACTTGTTTATTAATCAATGTGTAAGATAAGCGATTATATATATATATATATATATATATATATATATATATATATATATAGTCTAAAGAAGCTTTGAGTTATTTTAAACAAAAAGACAAAAAAGAAAGAAAAGGGAAATGCAGTTTAAATTCCCACAGAAACTAACTAAATCCAAAATAGTGCAGACTTAACATTCGTTGAACAATTCATAAATAAATAAAATATATAATAGTAATAAAATAAAGGGGGATTGCGTATCTAACAGTGAAACAAAAACAGGAGACCTTAACGTAAGCATCTAATATAAACACGGGGATCATCAGCTGTTTACCATGGAACTGTTTCGGAGATTTAAAAACAGGACAGTTATATGCATGGCTCTCCAATGGTACATATATATATATATATGATTATTTTTATTTACACAGACATGTACAAAATCAGCGACACAGGCATGTCGATGTTATCGATCAACAGTTATTATGAACTGTTGATCGATAACATCGACATGCCAGTGTCGCAGATTTTGTACATGTCTGTGTAAATAAAAATAATCATATATAAAGCTCTATTCGATATTGAGCACTTTTTATAAACCCGTGTTGAAATTCTTTGGATTACTACCCTGTGGATGTTTTTACCTGGATTATTACTATTATATATATATATATATATATATATATATATATATATATATATATATATATATATATATATATGATACAAATTGTTTGTTTTGGTTGTTTGTTTTACGGACTATCATCCCACCTCGGGTTATTTAATGCCGAATTCGGTCATTTTGGTAAAAGTTTTTTTATGCTGGAAGGGCTTTTTATGTTGAAATATTTGTTCATGGTGTTTGCGTTGTTTGTTTCGTTTCACGGCATATCAAGCCTTTTCAGGTTATTTAATGCGGAATTCGGTGATTTAGTTAAAAGATTTTATATCTAAGATTATTTATATGTTCACATATTCATTCATGGTGTTTCGTTTGGTTGTTTTGTAGAGGAAACATGTTGGTTTGTTTTTGGCTTTGCAGAACATGATTGAGTTTTGCAAAGAGAAAGGAAATAAAAACAATAACATCAATGTTTATTGATTTTTTGGTCAGTAGGCCGATATTTTCAGACAACCTGATTTGGGAGCACCAAAGATACATGCTGACTAACGGGTCATGGGTTGTTTAGTTTTAATAATTATTATTATTATTATTATTATTATTATTATTATTATTATTATTATTATTATTATTATTATCATCATTATTATTATTATTATTGTTATTATTATCATTTTTATTATTATTATCATTATTATTATTATTATTTGTAGTAGTAGTAGTAATAGTAATAGTATTGTTATTATTATTTTATTGTTATATTTATTGTTATTGTTATTATTCTTGTTTTATCATGTATTTTTTGCAAAGAATCACCACTTATAAAAGCTCAAAGGCAACTCGAGAATAACGATTACAGAGTGTGTTATACAGTGGACGGAGAAACAACGCCATGATGAGTTGTACGATGGTTAAATCTGATTAGAAATGTTATATTTAATAGCACGGCTGGACAATAATTTGTTTACATTGGACTTACTTAGTCAGCTGGAAAGTATGCTCGTGGGATTGTGTTCTTCAGACAGACACTTCTAGGAAATAAACTTTGCTTATGGACGTTTCGTACACAGAGGAAGAACGGTGAATTATTATTATTTTTACTGACTAGGAGTGCTCATCATCAGTGATTAATTACCGACAACAACTTGTGGTATTCCCTGGAGTGTGAGTGACAACAAGTCTCCACAGAGTTCTAGTGTTATCCAACTCTTTTCAATAACTACTGTAAATAACGTTGCGGTATCGCAGCGGCTACTTACCATTGATTTCTCGCTTGTAAGGACCATTGGTCTTCTCTGGGAGTTGGGTTGATATAAGCCACCCCAAGGGGCCAGGCCCCTCTGCATTCTTCCAGCGGAGGTGTGGTTTGTGCTCGGCCTCTCGCTCTTCTCATCCTCCTTGACCATCTAAAAATATTTTGTGTGGTGTCATTCTCGGTCAGCATCTTTTGAGATTTAAAAAAATTGGGGGGGGAGGGGTAGATTAGGGGAAGGAAAGGAAAGTGATATAGCGGGGTGAAAGAGCTTATGGGGTTTCTTGCAATTTCTGTTCATTGGTTTATTTTTGTGTGGTGCCTGCTGAGCCAGTGTAAGTTATTGGGGAAGGGGGTCTTATGA
>OY744553.1:33873591-33886926 GCA_963556195.1 Sepiola atlantica
GTAAATTACGCTTTATATGTCCACTTTCAAAGATGATATTTATCGATCAAAACAGAAAGAAAAAAGCGGATACAATGAACAATAAACCATGCACTTTTATGTACAAAAATAGTGTTGTGTAAGGTTTCTCTTTGCATTAGAGTAAAACAAAAATACGAAATTCATGAACTTCAAAACAAACTTAGGAGCATTATCACTGCTTATCAATGCACAATAGTCTAAATTAGTCTAGCTGAACTATATAATAACTTTGCTCTTGTACATAGAACGACTATCCCAAACCACGTAACTCTCTATATAAAGGCTCTATCTTACTCCTTAACAAAACATAGTACTATATTAATCTATCCGACCAATATCTAACTGAACATCGAAAATAATTCCTTAACATCGCACCTAATTGTCAATTATTTGGCTCATACAACCACCAGAATAAAAGCCGACATTGAACTATTATTTGAAAACATCACCAAATTCGGAAACGAACAAGAATCACCACACATCCTGTAACTAACGATCTACTCAAAGATTTAGCCATAAAAATAGGTTCAATAAAAAACAACGATCTACCACAATCTTATCACACCATCTAACAAAAGCTGCCACCCTAATATCGTTATGTAAAAAGGTGATAACACATATATGTTTTACTCAATAAATCGGAAACAAAAAATAATTTTTACCGTAGATATCCTTGTTTTTAAACATGAAAATGCTAAGATTGTTTATTTTCGTCAATCGTTTCGTAGATACGAGCAAGTAATCCGCCTAAGATTAATGCCGTACTTAATAAATTGCAAACTATTTTAGATGAATATACAACATTTAAAAAATAAACAAAATATCAATCAACTCAAGACTCAGGTTAATAAACTTATTACAGCCAACAATTCTGTAAATGATATCCATAAACTCTCTTAAATAATCGGGGAGTACAACCCCGGCTACCTATATAGTGACGTAAAACCCCATAAAACAAACTACCCCTTTCGTCCCATGAATTTGCAATTTACAAAACCTATTAAGCAATTAACTAAATCAATCTACGAACTTAGAACCCGATATTTACCAAGCAAATATTGTTTAAAGTCTTCCCAAGAACTCATGTAGATTCTTTAAACTACAAAAGGCTAAAATAAAATTGCTGATTCACTTGACGTCAATATTCTGTTCACTAATAGCATAGTCCATGTAACAAGGGGCACTATAGTTAATAACATATACAATAATATATCCCTTCCTCTTTTAGAAAATCATTTCTAGAATTCTCAAAAAGTTATTATTCAGATGGCCAACAAAATCCCCCTTCTTACGACCACAAGGGAAACATTTACACACACATTAATGGCGGCATCATGGGTTCTGTACTTATATGTCTATTCTTGAGAAACAAATATGTAATACAATCCCTAAACCCTTCATTTATGTAAAGTATCTGGACAATATCCTTATTCTAGCAGACAATAAAAATACAATTAAAGAACTACGAAACATCTTTTAAACTAACTATGTACTCACATCCACCTATGAACTAAACATTAATAACAACATTTCTTTCCTAGATGTACTTATCGACTCCAACAATGAAACCCATCACTTCTCTATATAAAAATACTTCCTCCGATAAGTGAATGCCCATACAGAAATAAAATAGCAATCTTAAAAAATCTAACAAACCGGGCCAAATTAATCTCTTCATCAAACAAATATTTTTCAATGAATTAAAAAACATTAAACAAGTACTAATTAACAACCAATTTTCAAATTACCTGGTATAGGAACAACTAATATTAACAATTCATCCATTCATTCCGTTTGAATCACATGAGGCTAGTGTTGGTATTAATTTCCCCGATATCTTTTTAGTTAAAATTCTTTTAATAAAGGCATCGGGTAATTTCGGGAAGGGCCACGTGAAAGTTGCCAGCATCCCTGAGTTAAAGTAATACTGCAGAACCGACTGGATTCGAACTTGGTACACCCAGGCTGTCAGTCTTTGTTTTTATCAACTTAACTACCGTCACCTTCCGAAATAACAATTATAAACCTAGATAAAACTAAAGAAACAGCTAAACAATTCAGTCCATATTGACATATTCTACCATAACCAGTTGCATTAAAACTTTAAACTCGACTAAAAAGACATGAAAAACATAACACACAGGCATATATTTTCTTTTCATGCTTATAAATTAATTAGATTCATCATTTACTATATACAATCACAACCTCTAACCTTATAATAAACAATAAGATTTCTCAGACAAACATCCTGGTAGAATAAACTAATGCGATTTATCAGTTGTAGTTCCACTTGGTAGAATGTATCTCCTCCAATAATAAAACTAACTGTTACATCGGCCACACTACCACTACTCTTTCCCGAAGACTCACATTACATCTTTCAGACTCAAGTTCAATCTGCCAGCATTCGGAGCTACATTACTTTCCCTTTTAAAATTCGGACACCTGTTAGTCTATAATAACAAAAATTCGACACCATGCCTCTATTGTAAAAAGACTAACACTCTTAGAGGCTTAGTACATAAACACGAACCATCCCACATTAAACGACATTAATTATCAATCTAGTAACATATGTTAAAGTGCTTAGGTTAATAAAAGAAATAAATGAAAAAAATCTACGTTGAACTCTTTTGAAATATCGTAAATTGAAATTTTAAATATTGTACAAGAAAATAAATTTACTAAAATTAAAATCATCAATGTGCCTAACACGTGATCACATTCCATATACGAGATATCATCACGCATACGTTATTTTTAAACGTTATATCTTTACCGCACAACCTAAACTTAGCAATTATGAATATGCAAGCCCAATCCTCCGCTTGAAGACGATTGAGGGAAGCCCATCGAAAGTACTCTACGGACCCTACAACCGTCAATTAGACAAGATAAAAGAAGGCTTATCCAAAGGATCGAGAAGATCACAAAAATGATAAAACCAAATACAACAATATATATATATATATATATATATATATATATATATATATATATATATATATATATATATATATATATATATATATATATTTATATATATATATATATATCACTCTCCCGGCAATTAATATTACAATTTTCGATAAGAAAGTTGATTCTGTTCCAACTACGCCATACACATTTCTCCTTTTCCTCTCTAGACATTACTTTTAGATGTTCTCATATTCCCGCTTTTTCAATTGTCTTCTTCTTCTAATATATAAAGTAGAGACGTTTTTTTTCCCCTGTACCTTCTCGGAGAATAGGAAAATAACCACATGCATCACGGGCTACTGAACTCACAATTACATTGCACTTATTCACTCGAGCGTGTTTTAGTATATCTCTTATTCTTCTTTTCAAACTGACACTGAATATTACATTCGGCCCGGCCGCCACGACTCTCCGAAATACCAATTCCATATAGGTGGTAGTAAAAACTTTTCTCTCTAACAATTCTGTACTGTGACTACACTCATCGACACCGGGAACTAATAAACACAGTATAATTTTCATAAAGCACCCATTGTTATTTCGTATTTGTCTGGCATTATTTTACTACATAATATTAAGCAATACGCAAAAACTTAACAACCGCTCCCTTACACTCCGATGATTATTCGCGAATATCAGATTAGGTGCTATCTAATTCTACCTTCTACATTTAAATTCATTCCGGAATTAAGCGAATAAAATTAACAAACACGGTTCCTGCAACATTTATTGATTCAACATGGCGGCTAAAATTTCTTGATCGAATCGACTTCCTATTTAATTCAATAAGCACCAAGATACTGGTAGACGCGGATACATTTACATTTTCAAAATCATACACCTTAAACACGCATATTATCGAGAAATTGCCCAAATGAAATCACTTCATCAAAAAATGACCTACACCGTGTCATTGTTGAAGTTTCCATTTGGTCGGCAGAATGTAAATGTTAACATAACACGCATGTCAATAAACAAGCATAGCGTTATTAGCCTATTTTCACATTTACTTTTAATTCGTAACTGTGCGCATTGGGTAAGAAGGGAGATTTAATGATCGACAGTTTCAGCGTTCGATGCCACTTTTTCTTTTTTTTTAATTTAAAACATTCGCCAACACGGTATAGGGGTGGATGTGGAGAAAGAACTATACGCCGTTTTTTTTTATTCGACGTCATGCAATAGGTACTAATTTCTCCCGTGCAACGCCGGGGCGACGGGTTCCGCTAGTTACTTATAAAAGAGTTTCTTTTTAATTAACGTGTCGATTTTTATATATTTTGGCTTGTAAAGTTCTTATTTTTATATTTCTTTTCTACCTCAAACAATTATGCATTTCTTTTTAAAGTTCAAAATAAGTTTTTTTGTTCGATATTATTTCTTGTTCTCATCTATACAACCATAAAGAAACAGACGAAACATATGTTTTGGAATTGTGTATATGGGAACTTATGCCTGATACATCATGACTAGAATGTTGGATTTCCGAAAATATCTTAATTACACATACAGCGAGAAGGCAAAGCCGTACTGGATTTTGACGTTCAAGGTCTACCGAATCTATGAAGAGAAATAGCACTGAAACGTCATACATTAACATTGAAATTAAAATAAGTAATGTTTGAGTAAGACAAAATATATTTCAAATCGAATTTTCGAATTTTAAATTATTCGACCAGGGATAAAAAAGAAGAGAAAACTGAACAAAAAGCTCTGTCGATTTTACGTTTTCTTATTGTTTAATCAGGCACACGAATATAAATTTGAACGAGATTATTTGTTTCTTTCAGAGTAAGAATTAATTTTCAATGAGAAAAGCTACGACCATAAATAAAATGTGTAGACAAAAATTTCGGTAGATTATTTAATGTTACGAAAACTAAAAGAATTCTAAAGCCTATTCTGGAAATTAATAGACACCGGCAAGAGAAACAGTTTCGAATGGAAGCAAAATTCCAAGGAAAGAAACTTGAACAAATAAAAAGATATGAGGAAATGTTTCTGCATTTCCAACAGGAACAGTAAGAGTAATACGAATTATCTAGTACGTGTTAAAATGGTGAAGTCAAACGAGTATTTGTAGAAAATGCTATTTTGAGCACTATCAATAATTTTAATTATTACTCTGAAAAAGAAAATTGCGTTTGTGGTATATGTTAGATGATAAAAAGAGCGTTATGATACGGCCTGATTGGATTTATAAAGGTTCGTTAGAAAATGGGTTACGGTTAGGGTTAGGGTTAGACATACCAAATTCGTCAATTACGTATTGCAACAAAGAAACAGCGACTTTATATTTGTTGAAGTTATACAAATATTAACTAATTTTTTATATTCTAGATCCATTCTTCGCATTTGATGTAACTAGAATTAGGGGCCTAGGAGAACCATATTTTATGATATATATATATATATATATATATATATATATATATATACAGGGTGGGCCAAAATAAGGGTCCTATCTTTAAATTTGAATAACTTAGATTTGAATAACTTCCACAAAATAAAAGTTAAACTCACCAAACTTCATGTGTGTGTAGACTGACCCTTCCGAGATTTTTTGAAATAAACAAAACAAATTTTAGCTGAAAAACACTTCTTAAAACTTACAAAAACTAAAGTATTGTTTTTTACACTGTTTTGAGTTTTTTAAGCAAAAATAATGTTTTCTAAATAAGGGTACGTTCCTTAGGGCTGATACGGCTCATGGTTGCTTCGGAAGGGGTCCTTTACTTATTCTAAAAAAAACAAAAAACAAAATCAATAAATAAAAAAGTAATGAATTTTTAAAAATAGGACCCTTATTTTTGCCCAGCCTGTATGTATGTATATATATGTGGGCCAAAATAAGGGTCCTATCTTTAAATTTGAATAACTTCCACAAGTTTGAGCTGTTCGTACAGTACGAGGCCTACCACTTCTCGCCATGTCGGATATTCCTTGTTGGTCCCTAAAACGAGCAATAATTCCTCGGATTGCTTTTGCCGAAGGAGAGTTTCTGGTGCTGTAATGACGCAGATAGATGAGTTGAGTCTCCGAAATCGACTCATTGGATTTAAAGTACCACTCTATTATGAGGGTACGTTCCTTAGGGCTAATACGGCTCATGCTTGCTTCGGAAGGGGTCCTTTACTTATTCTAAAAAAAAATCAATAAATAAAAAAGTTATGAATTTTTTAAAATAGGACCCTTATTTTGGTCCACCCTGTATATATATATATATATATATATAATATCAAATTGTTTTTTAAAGCCAAAACGTCTGCTTTTAACAAAATATATAAATGTATAACTTGAAATGAAAAAAGACGGAGACAACACTACTTTGGCTAGCGTTGTTAAAAAACAATACGATGATTTGAAGTTGTCGGAGGTAAGCACTAATAATTATAAGTGCCTTACTTTTAAACAAGGTTTAGTGTCGAATACGGATGCAGAATAGTTGTTTAATAAACTATAGCATGCACCTTGGTATACACTTCAACATATCGAAGAGTGACAGCAGTTTATTTAACCTTCGTTTAGACTAAAGAGCTATTGAACAAAGTAAAGTGTAACATATTAGAAAAATCCGTGAGAAAAAGAAACTGAATGCACCAACAAAATTTGATAAGCAAAAGAAAAATAATTTGACCCCTTCACCGTGTGTTAGTTGCAGACAATTGCATTGGTAACGATATTATCTATATAAACTCAAAAAAGGTTTTAATTGCGGTTGCATAGGATACAAATATACCCACTGCAGAGTCAAAAATATATTTTTTTTTTAAAAGCTTCATTAAAACTGCTAAAAGTGATTAAGGTGGAAATATCATACAGTTTGTTCAAGTAAGAACGTTTAATAAATGTGACGAAGGTCAAAATATCATACAGTTTGTTCAAGTAAGAATGTTGAATAAATGTGACGACGGTCAAAATATCATACAGTTTGTTCAAGTAAGAATGTTGACTAAATGTGACGAAGGTCAAAATATCATACAGTTTGTTCAAGTAAGAATGTTTAATAAATGTGACGAAGGTCAAAATATCATACAGTTTGTTCAAGTAAGAATGTTGAATAAATGTGACGAAGGTCAAAATATCATACAGTTTGTTCAAGTAAGAATGTTGAATAAATGTGACGAAGATCAAAATATCATACAGTTTGTTCAAGTAAGAATGTTGAATAAAAATGTAAAATTTGCAACTTGACCCAGAACCCGATTTGTAAATAATACATCTTCAAACCTGGAAAAATTGAGAAACCACCTTAGATGAGAACTAAAAAAATAATCGAAAGCGTTACTGAGGACAAATTACATTTGATGGCGAGCTGATAGCTAAATATGCATTAATATAAAAAACTTTGCAATTTGAAAAAGTGTTTGATGTACAAATCAAACAACCGGTTAGGTACGGATTCATGAAAAGGTTTCAGTCATGGGATATTTCAACAATCTTTTTTTGTCAAAATATGGAAACTTTAAATGCCGATTAGAAAGCTTAAATAAATAATTGACATAGAGTATAGCAGATGTTTTTTCTGCTGGATTGGGAATATGTAAAAGAAATGAGTGCCTAACTTCAACCAAATTAACATTTTCAACCAGTTTTAAATAAGAAAAAACATGTCCCATTCGCTTCATTAAAAAAACATGAGGAGTAATTAAATGAACTCGAAAAACAACATTGTGTATTACCGAAAGCAGAATACAGCGAATGGGCTTCGCTTACAGTCTAGGTGAAGAAAAATGTAGTAAAGATATCTCCACGGGATTGAACCATACGGTATTGATTTACTTCTCTCCAGGAGTTAGGCACAAGGCCAGTTTTTTATCTTACTCACACAAGTAAAATGTGACCCAAGGTCGGGTCGGGAAAATGGGGTTTAAAAATTGCCTGGGCAGGCCCGTCGGCATTCCCCGGTAGAGGTTCCTCAGGTAGTAAGCAATACACTTACTCCTCCCCAAAGAGGGGAGGCGAAGCCTGGGAAGGTGGACCTTAATAGAACTGCACAGGACAGACCCATAGACCGGCGTAAATCAAGCCCCGAAGGCCAAGACAATACCAGTCTATGGGGTGCCGTATCCATCGGAACAGATACTACACTTTGATCTTAGCCAAAAGGCCAAGAATACGGTAAAGGATAACAACTATCCTCTGTTTATTCAGAAGAGATATTAGCTAGCTGATATAAGTGCAGGTGATGCGTATCAACAAATAATCATCTGTACACTGACGATTCCCGAAAAGATAAAACGTATACGTATGTGGATAAAAATAAATATTTAATAGATATTGGTCGCCGCCAAATAAAAATTGAAAAGTATAGTTAGTAGTATTAACACAGTCGTCATCGTGGTTTTAATGCATTTTCTTAGCGACAGATTTCTTTAATATGTTTAATCTCTCGCTGATTAATCCGGTTGTCTTTTTAAAACTTAGTTCACCCCAAATAAAGCAAGTTTGCATTGTAGACATAAGCGGATACTGAGATATAGGGTGAAAAATAAGTGGGTCATTTTTAATTGGGAGTTGTGTAGCGAGATGAGTGTTCCAATTAGTTTCACATTTCTGCATGTCAATAAAGTAACTATTGAAGTAGAACGCTCTCCGTCATCTGGGGACCTCAATAGTGAATGGATACGATTTAGCTGAGGGTCGAGTTGGTCGATTGTATGTACATTTAGGAGACGCCAGAGCAGCAAGTTCATCGGAACACTTTCCATTGAAGTATTAGTGCATAGTGATGGACCTATTAAATTAACGACTCTATTTTGGACTTTGTCTAAGAGAAAGAGACTAGTGGATGGTGCACCAGCTCAGATGTGAGAACAATATTCCATGCATTGGCGGATGGTAGCCTTGTAGAGATGTAGGATACTAACAGGTGTGTAAAGTGTTCTAGTAGAGGAGTCCCACTTTACATGCAGCAGCCTTGGCAGTTCTTTCTATGTATTTGTTCCAGTTCATATTACCTGTGACTGTTACGTCGATGAGTTATCACGTTGGGGTGGTTAGCAAAGTATGTGATGATGAGGGTGAGGAAGACCTGGCTAAAGGCGCCGAATGAGTCGGTTGTTGCAATATGTGGCTTGGCTGAAGACACACCAAAGGATTTTCATTACATGCACCATTTCGGAGTGGATAGAACCTTGTTCTTAGCCAGGAAGGTGGACCCTAGAATCACAAAGGAGGCCGTCAGGACAGTGGTTGAGAAATGCCACCGGTGTCAATCAGTCGACCCTGCGCCGAGTAGACACGAAGTTGGTGAGGTTCAGGTGGCAGAGAACTGGAGCAGGTTGGCGATAGACGTGACGCACTATGGACAGATGCCGTAAGTGTAAATGGTCGACTGTGGACCTGGAAGAGTGGCCATCTGGAGGGAGCTCAAGGCGGAAAACGCAGGTGAGATTGCAAAGGTCCTGGAAGAGCTATTTTTGGAGAGGGGTCCAGTGACGGAAGTGCTAATGGACAATGGAACTGCCTTTCGCTCAGCAGCCATGAAGAATGTGTTGGATAAGTGGGGAGTGCGGCGCTATTTCAGGGCTGCATATAGACCAAGCGGAAACAGAATTGTGGAGCGGCATCACAGGACCATCAAGGCTGTAACTGAAAAGGGCCAGATTTCACCACCAGAAGCTGTTTTCTGGTATAATATGGCTCCAAAGACATAGCAAAAAGTAGAGTCAGTGCCGCAGAGGGCAGTCCTCAAGTACGAGTGGCGATTTCACCGAACTGCGCCCGTAGCCACGGAGGAAGGGAAGAAGCAAGCGTCTGTGCGAGTGGAAGAGGAAGTGTAGATCAAACCGCTTGACGCTCGCTGTACCACACGCTGGGGGAGGGGCATTGTGACAAGTGTCCAGTCCCCGAACAATGTATCCATCAACGGCATCCCTCAACACATCATTGATGTGCGGCCGGCAGTGGTGTCATCAGAAGAAGAAGTCAGCGACGTCGAGCCTAGAAGCGACGTTCACGA
This sequence comes from Sepiola atlantica, assembly GCA_963556195.1. Lineage (NCBI taxonomy): Eukaryota > Metazoa > Mollusca > Cephalopoda > Sepiida > Sepiolidae > Sepiola > Sepiola atlantica. Next base: position 33,883,559 of record OY744553.1, read on the forward strand.
AGACGCTCCGCGGAGATCGCAGCGAGAGAGACGACCGCCATTTTGGTTGAGCGACTACGTGATGGGCTAACTAGTAATGATCGTATAGATCAAGGGGTCGTGTGGTTAGCAAAGTATGACTTACCCCAGCCAGGAATGGATTCATAAAGAAACAGAACCTGAGTGAAATGGCTAGTTATAGCAAAGACCTCCCATTACTTCCTGATCTCTCTGGTAGAAGAGTTCACTGCTCATTTGCATGCTCATTTGCATGAGTGCAATGTCACTGGCAATAAAAGGGGTATGTTTTGAAGGAAGGGGGCGATTATAAGTTGGTGATTTGAGTTGGTGACTACGTTGGTGTGTGCGCTGGATGAAAGACTGTTCGGAGAGATATCATTTGGCAGAGCAAGACCGTGGTAACATTTTGTTGCGATAAGGAGTACGGACACGAGGAAATCAGGAGAAAGAAAACATATATATATATATATATATATATATATATATATATATATATATATATATATATATATATATATATATATAAGTTCGGGTGTTATTTGCCATGACAATCGATAATTTAAAAGGTTTATTTTAAGTGTGAGAAGTAAAGAAGCTTTGTCTTAGCATCATTAAATTTTACCATCGATTTATGATACCATTCCACTACTGATTGAAGGGCACTTACTAAGTATTCAGGTGTTGCCTCGGATATGTGCGCAACCGTTTTACCCAAATGACGAGAGTAGAGCGTGGTGTGGTTAGCAAATATATCCATCACATACACAATCTTATCAGGGAGGTCGTTTATGAAAATCAGAAACAATAAATGTCCAAGAATAAAGTATTGGGGTACACCAGCATGCATGCCAGGCTTTTTGCTTAACAGCCGCGAATGGTAAACTTGGATAAGAAAGATCTAATTATATTGAATATTCGTCTAGTAATATCATATGAATGAATTTTAACGAGTAGCCCTTCATGCAAGCCCTTGTCAAAAGCTTTGGATAGATCAATGGCTACCGGTCTAGCTTCACCGGCCCTGTCCAATGTATGATATATTAGATTAGAGGCTGCAGCTAAGAATGTGGTATCCTTGTTTATAGCGGTTGTCTCAGCTAAACCTTCGAAATTTGACTTAAACACATGCCTCGTTTGGCGGGGTTTCGAATCTTCCGACCGATATGTATAATTATCCCTACACTGATGATTCCCGAAAGGATGAAACACATACTTATATATATAGAAACAAATATTTAACATTCTCTTTCTCTTTCTCTTTCTCTTTCTCTTTCTCTCTGTGGATATATATATATATATATATATATATATATATATATATATATAAATATATATATATATATATATATATGATTTAATCTCACAGTTTTTCATTGTATGTATGTCTTATAATATCATCCAAATTGTTTCAAATAACAAACTCAGTATTGATATAGGATGGTGTGTGATTATCCTATATCAATACTAGATTTAACCACCCGAACTGTATAATTAAACAAGTACTTAAAACGATTAATATTAGAATTAATAAACTTTCAGCTAACGGGGAAATTTTGGAAACAAACAAACATTTATACAATAGAGCGCTAGAAAAAAGCGGATATAGTGGAAAACTCAAATATACCAAGAAAGAAAATAAAAATAAATCCAGGAATAGATGCCGGAAAATAATATGGTTCAAACCTCCGTACTGCCAACTATCTAACATCAACATTGGGAAAGTATTTTTGAACCTGGTAGATAAGCATTTTAGTATGAATAATCCACTTAGGAAGATATTTAATAGAAAATCCATAAAAATCAGTTACTCTTGTACCAAAAACATGGATAGAATAATCAGCACCCATACCTATAAATTACTAAACAATTCTAGTAACAATAAGGTTTCAGTAGATAAATGTAATTGTCAAGTGAAAGATAACTGCCCACTGGACGGTAACTGTAAAGTTGAGTGCGTGGTTTAGAAGGCCACTATTCATCCGGAAGATAACAACAGGAATAAGAAAGTCTACATCGGCATCTCCGCGGGTAACTGGAAACAACGATTTTATTACCACAAACACTCTTTTAACAACCCAGAACTCAAGAACAAAACGGAGTTAGCTAAACAATGGTGGCTTCTGAACACTGAGAACCGGTCCCCGGTGGTTTCGTGGTCAATCCTCTGTTTTTCGGTTGTTCCAAATGGATTAAGGCAAAGATGCAATTTATGTTTAGAGGAAAAAATAAGAATCCTAAAATACGAACACAATAATCTTTTAACAAACGCGATGAGCTTATGGGAAAATGCAGACATAAATGTAACATTAAAATAACCAATATCTCATAATCCGATAAACCTCTAGATTTGTAACAGTGAAGATACCAAATAGATACAAAAAAACAATAAGTATTTATAATAATATCTGTTATGGACACGTAATTACTGACTTGGTGATATTCATTATAGATGTTTTGGGATGTATGCTTATATAATTGTACTTTAAGATATTTGTTTATTCTGATTATTTACTCAAAATAAGAGAGCCTTAAGAATTTTTTCTGCTGATAATACACTAATCATTGAATTAATTTAAGTATAAGTGTCTAATATTATCACTAGACATTGTTAGATTGGAATTAGGTTATAATTATAGCTTTCCATAGATTATAAAATTAATGTAAGATGAATTTTTAGAACTCAGATTATTAAGATATTACGAATATAGAAGTTCTATGTAAATGTTTTGTATTTATATGAATATTGGCATCTGTGTGGGTGTGTATGTAACTGCATGCGTATAATACGTATTTCAAATAGATTCAAATATAATCTTAAATCATTTTTATTTTTCAAATATATCCTATCTCGGATCTAGACAGAATTCAAACTTGTAAATCTTCCACAGTTTGTCAGTCGGTTGATGATACGCAAATGCCTGCCTGTCTCTCTTCTTTCCTTTCTTCCTATCTTTTTCCAAGTCTAGCTGAATTTATATGACACAAAAAATAGTGTTGCGTGCGTGCGTGATCGTAAGATGTGTATATATGTGTGTGTGTGTGTGTAAAGAGACGTATATACGTATTTATATCACCAAGTCGTAAGTGTACAAAAAAATGTGTTTTTAACTCAGACGTTATTATTTAAAAAAACAATGATTCATTTCGATCGCCTTAGTTAAATATAAGAGTGTAATTCCTCCTAGCTCTGTAAAGGGTGTTCAGATTGGTTGCAACCCCCACTCTCTCTGGTTGTATTTGAATTGTTGAAGGTGAAATCAGTTTTCTGTCAGTCTACAAAAATGTAATTGTCTAGTTTGATGTTTGAGGAAACCACAAGGTTGAAATAAATTATTGCATCGACAATCATGTAATTTCGTGTTATTATA
>OY744553.1:33889626-33904626 GCA_963556195.1 Sepiola atlantica
AACATCAGGCTAAATAATTATTTCTGTCAGAAATGAAATTTGGACACTACTATGTAGATTACTTGATATATATATATATATTAATACTACTACTAATTTTAGTTGAAGTAAATAATGAAAATACATATAACACAACATATTCTACCACCCTATCATATTATATATGTAAATATAAAAAATAGTATGTTCTCTGTAATACAAATGTTGTTTAATAGGACAAACAACGTGTGTATTGATATCTCTGGGTGGATCCTTTCCATTTGCCGAATTAGGATCGCGGGGAATTGGCCGATGCATCTGCCCAAACTGTAGGTGTACCAAGTACTTTCAGGCCCATTAGGGTTACTTTTAAGGGGAATTGGGAAAATACTATAGTGTGAGTGCTAATATGATTAGGGAGTTTAGGCGAGAATTATAATATTAATTCGAAACTAAATGTAGAACTATGCACATTTTAGAATGATTTCACTAGTGGTAAGGTTTATTTCGTTAATGGCTGTTTTTTAAATTTCTTTTGATGTATACGGCTTCTAATATATAGAGGTTTGATTTATTATTGCTATATTCTAATATTGTGGTGCTTCTACTAAGAGTTTTCGAAATTGGGAGTCGTGCCAGGAATGCTGATTAGTAAGGTGGTGAACAATTGCGCTGGTAGGGGATAATTGCTTTGTTAAAGACCCATATCCGACAAATTAACCCTTACCCTTACCCTAACCCACGCAAGGATACCCAAACATAAGTTGTATGTCATATTCAAAACACACGCCCCCGCACCCACGCAACCCCACACACACATATATATATATATATATATATATATATATATATATATATACTGGCAGGGCTACCAGGCATTTCCCGGGGGCATATGAAACAAAATAGAAGAGTTTACAATTGTGTGTAATATATGTATAGTAAAACACCTTTCTCTCTACCTATCCCAATCCGTCTGTCTGTCTTTTTCGTATTCCCCCTTCCCTGTTTCTCCCGTACCTTAGTAAACCTGCGCCGAGCCAATGTTTTCCTCTTGTTTTAATGTATTGAAAATAATAATAATAATAATGTAATTTATTCACCTTAGCTTTCAATATGTAAGTTAGCGCTCCCGTGTAACACTAAGTTTTTCCACACTCACTTCTTTAAAAATATAATGAAATCTATATTGGTTTTATTTATTCACAAGTTACGTAGAATTACTTATCTTCCCTCTCCACCTTTAAAAATATAATAACACCTATATGTATTTCAGTGTGTACCTGAGCAACGCTGACTTTCTTGTGTTCCTCTTCTTCATCAAGATTATACCACATTACACAATTACTATTCTATAAATTCACACACCTGATTAGTCAAGGATCTTGAACATAGATTCCCGAACAACACAGAACACGTGTTCGTGTATACACTAATAGAACAAAATACAGTGAAAATATTTCTCCCGGGCAACACGGCTTTTAAAAACACCTGCTGCATGTTGGATTGTTCTATCTAAGATATTGTAAACTGCAGGTCAACGCCTACTATACACATCTGCTCTATCTAGTATATTGAGCATTGTTAGTTAAGTTATACCACTTACCAAATAGACAACTGAATTATTACTATTTTGGATCTCGGGCAATGCGGAGTTAGCAAACAAGAGAAACACTGTTCCTCTCGGACAACACTGCGTTTAAATCTACCTTCTCTACTTAAGATATTGAGCATTTTACAATATGACAATTACATGTATTGCTTCCGGTGTTGGGATGCGTCAAAAGCGCAATGAAACCAGCGAAATAAAATTTACAATGCCTCAACAGCAGATTAATAAGGCAGTGGCGTATAAATATAGCGGGCAGTGGTTGATAGAGTGGCAGGTATTAGCGAACATGGGCGTACATAGTGGCGTGTGGTGGCGGACCTTGGCGTAGTGGCGGGTAGTGCTGGGTAGTTGCAGATAGTGGCGGGTAGTGGCGCGCAGTGGCTGACTTGGACGTATTAGCGCGAAAGGATAGGTAGAAGCGGGCAATGGTTAACCTATGCGTACACTGGCACGTAGTGGCGGGCAGTAGCCAACAGTGCGGAACTCGACTTTTTATTAAATTAAAAAGGTCAGCCTATCTGGATGTAACGCGATACGATTCTGAAATATGTAACGTATAGGTTTTAAATAAAGTATGTGTTATATATATATATATATATATATATATATATATTATAATATAAAATGAAGTAATAAAATAAGGTGTCAATCAAATTTTATTAGAATTCAAAGTTCATGCAAAGCATCCTTAAGTCCTTAGTTTTTTTATCCGGATGTTTCACTAATTATAAGATATTAGTTGACGCTTATATCTTTTGTTGGATTGCTTCATATATATATATATATATATATATATATATATATATATATATATATATATATATATATATATATATATATATATATATATTATTCCTCCCACAAGGTAAGATGTGACACAAGGTCGGGAAAGTGGGATTTGAATAGGAAGCGCCCGAGAAGGTGACACTCTGGCCTACAAAAACATTCCTGGGCAGCCCCGTCGGCATTCCCCGGTAGGGGCGCCTCAGGCAGTAAGTAATAAACTTACTCTTCCCCAAAGAGAAAAGGCAAAGCCTGGGAGGGTGGACCTCCTAGAACTGCACAGGGCAAACACACAAACCGGCGGAATCAAGACCCGAAGGCCTAGACGATACCAGTTTATAGGGTGTAGTATCCATCGGAAAAGATACTACACTTTGATCTGGCCCAAAAGGACAATATATATATATATATATATATATATATATATATATATATGCGTATATGTGTGTGGGGGGGTGTTTTCGTGTATAGTTTTTTGTTAGAAATTGAATATGCGATAGCACAGTAGTTAACACACCGACCTGTAGTCTTTGTGTCCAATAATGCTAACACATCAGTGAAATAAGGAGTATACGCATACTACTCCTATCATTTTTAGTCTTTTTTTTATTTTATTCCTGTCGGTATTCACTCTTTAATATGTGTCTTGCTTTTCTGTCCCAAGCACAGTCGACGGCAGTGTTAATGTCACATATTCCTATATTTATTCATTTCCAGAAAATACAAAAAATAAAAAAGAGTAATAATCTTCTTCTTTCGTGTGAATCAGATGATTCGGGTGTTGGCATTAGTTTCCCCGATGTTTTTCTAGTTAGAAATCTTTCTGGAAAGACATCGGGTACTTACGGGAAGGACCACGAGAAGGTTGCCAACATCCCTAAGTGAAAGTGATACTGTGGAACCGACTGGATTCGAACTTGGAACATCCAGGTCTTCAGTCCGTGTCGATATCCACTTAACCACCGTCACCTCCAATAGTAATAATGAAGAAATACAAAGGAAGAAAGGGTTAAAAATATTGTAAATTACGCTTTATATGTCCACTTTCAAAGATGATATTTATCGATCAAAACAGAAAGAACAAAGCGGATACAATGAACAATAAACCATGCACTTTTATGTACAAAAATAGTGTTGTGTAAGGTTTTTCTTTGCGTTAGAGTAAAACAAGAATACGAAATTCATGAACTTCAAAACAAACCTAGGTGCATTATCACTGCTTATCAATACACAATAGTCTAAATTAGTCTAGCTGAAATATATAATAACTTTGATCTTGTACATAGAACGACTATCCCAAACAACGTAACTCTCTATATAAAGGCTCTATCTTACTCCTTAACAAAACATAGTACTATATTCATCTCTCCGACCAATATCTTACTGAACATCGAAAATAATTCCTTAACATCGCACCTAATTGTCAATTATTTGGCTCGTACAACCACCAAAATAAAAAGCCGACATTGAACTATTATTTGAAAACATCACCAAATTCGGAAACGAAGAAGAATCACCACACATCCTGTAATTAACGATCTACTCAAAGATTTAGCCATAAAAATAGGTTCAATAAAAAAACAACGATCTACCACAATCTTATCACACCATCTAACAATAGCTGCCACCCTAATATCGTTATGTAAAAAGGTGATAACACATATATGTTTTACTCAATAAATCGGAAACAAAAAATAGAATTGTTACCGTAGATATCCTTGTTTTTAAACATTAATAAGATTGTTTATTTTCGTCAATCGTTTCGTAGATACGAGCAAGTAATCCGCCTAAGATTAATGCTGTACTTAATAAATTGCAAACTATTTTAGATGAATATACAACATTTAAAAAATAAACAAAATATCAATCAACTCAAGACTCAGGTTAATAAACTCATTACAGCGAACAATTCTGTAAATGATATCCATAAATTCTCTTAAATAATCGGGGAGTACAACCCCGGCTACCTATATAGTGACGTAAAACCCCATAAAACAAACTACCCCTTCGTCCCATGAATTCGCAATTTACAAAACCTATTAAGCAATTAACTAAATCAATCAACGAACTTAGAACCCCGTATTAAGCAAGCAAATATTGTTTAAATTCTACCCGAGAACTCATGTAGATTCTTTAAACTACAAAAGGCTTGAATAAAATTGCTGCTTCACTTAACGTCTATACTCTTTTCACTAATAGCATAGTCCATGTAACAAGGGGAACTATAATTAATAACATATCCCTTCCTCTTTTGAAAATCAATTCTAGAATTCTCAAAAAGTTATTATTCAGCTGTACAACCAAATCCCCCTTCTACGACCACAAGGGAAACATTTACAGACAAATTGATAGCGTCATCATGGGTTCTGTACTTATATGTCTATTCTTGAGAAACAAATATGTAATACAATCCCTTAACCCTTCATTTATGTAAAGTATCTGGACAATATCCTTATTCTAGCAGACAATAAAAATACAATTAAAGAACTACGAAACATCTTTTAAACTAACTATGTACTCACATCCACCTATGAACTAAACATTAATAACAACATTTCTTTCCTAGATGTACTTATCGACTCCAACAATGAAACTCATCACTTCTCCATATAAAAATACTTCCTCCGATAGTAATTGCCTATTGAACTACATAAGTGAATGCCCATACAGCAATAAAATAGCAATCTTAAAAGATCTAACAAACCGGGCCAAATTAATCTCTTCATCAAACAAATATTTTTCAATGAATTAAAAAACATTAAACAAGTACTAATAAACAACCAATTTTCAAATTACCTGGTATAGGAACAACTAATATTAACAATTCATCCATTCATTCCGTGTGAATCACATGAGGCTAGTGTTGGTATTAATTTCCCCGATATCTTTTTAGTTAGAATTCTTTCAAGAAAGGCATCGGGTACTTTCGGGAAGGGCCACATAAAAGTTGCCAGCATCCCTGAGTTAAAGTAATACTGCAGAACCGACTGGATTCGAACTTGGTACACCCAGGCTTTCAGTCTTTGTTTTTATCAACTTAACTACCGTAACCTTCCAAAATAACAATTATAAACCTAGATAAAACTAAAGAAACAGCTAAACAATTCAGTCCATATTGAACTATTCTACCATAACCAGTTGCATTAAAACTTTAAACTAGACTAAAAAGGCATTAAAAACATAACACACAGGCATATATTTTCTTTTCATGCTTATAAATTAATTAGATTCATCATTTACTATACACAATCACAACCTCTATCCTAATAATAAACACTAAGATTTCTCAGACAAAAATCCTAGTAGAATAAACTAATGTGATTTATCAGTTGTAGTTCTACTTGGTAGAATGTATCTTCTCCAATAATAAAACTAACTGTTACATCGGCCACACTACCACTACTCTTTCCCGAAGACTCACATTACATTTTTCAGACTCAAGTTCAATATGCCAGCATTCGGAGCTACATTACTTTCCCTTTTAAAATCCGGACACCTGTTAGTCTATAATAACAAAAATTCGACACCATGACTCTATTGTAAAAAGAGTAAAACTCTTAGAGGCTTAGTACATAAACACGAACAATCCCACATTAAACGACATTAATTATCAATCCAGTAACATATGTTAAAGTGCTTAGGTTAATAAAAGAAATAAATGAAAAAAATCTACGTTTAACTCTTTTGAAATATCGTAAATTGAAATTTTAAATATTGTACAAGAAAATAAATTTACTAAAATTAAAATCATCAATGTGCCTAACACGTGATCAAATTCCATATACGGAATATCATCACCCATACGTTATTTTTAAACGTTATATCTTTACCGCACAACCTAAACTTAGCAATTATGAATATGCAAGCCCGATCCTCCGCTTGAAGACGATTGAGGGAAGCCCATCGAAAGTACTCTACGGACCCTACATCCGTCAATTAGACAAGATAAAAGACGGCTTATCCAAAGGATCGAGAAGATCACAAAAATGATAAAACCAAATACAACAATATATATATATATATATATATATATATATATATATATATATATATATATATATATATATATATATATATATATATCACTCTCCCGGCAATTAATATTACAATTTTCGATAAGAAAGTTGATTCTGTTCCAACTACGCCATACACATTTCTCCTTTTCCTCTCTAGACATTACTTTTAGATGTTCTCATATTCCCGCTTTTTCAATTGTCTATCTAATATATAAAGTAGAGACGTTTGTTCCCCTGTACTTTCTCGGAGAATAGGAAAATAACCACATGCATCACGGGCTACTGAACTCACAATTACATTGCACTTATTCACTCGAGCGTGTTTTAGTATATCTCTTATTCTTCTTTCCAAACTGACACTGAATATTACATTCGGCCCGGCCGCCACGACTCTCCGAAATACCAATTCCATATAGGTGGTAGTAAAAACTTTTCTCTCTAACAATTCTGTACTGTGACTACACTCATCGACACCGGGAACTAATAAACACAGTATCATTTTCATAAAGCACCCATTGTTATTTCGTATTTGTCTGGCATTATTTTACTACATAATATTAAGCAATACGCAAAAACTTAACAACCGCTCCCTTACACTCCGATGATTATTCGCGAATATCAGATTATGTGCTATCTAATTCTACCTTCTGCATTTAAATTCATTCCGGAATTAAGCGAATGAAATTAACGAACACAGTTCCTGCAACATTTATTGATTCAACATGGCGGCTAAAATTTCTTGATCGAATCGACTTCCTATTTAATTCAATAAGCACCAAGATACTGGTAGACGCGGATACATTTACATTTTCAAAATCATACACCTTAAACACGCATATTATCGAAAAATTGCCAAAATGAAATTACTTCATCAAAAAATGACCTACACCGTGGCATTGTTGAAGTTTCCATTTGGTCGGCAGAATGTAAATGTCAACATAACACGCATGTCAATAAACAAGCATAGCGTTATTAGCCTATTTTCACATTTACTTTTAATTTGTAACCGTGCGCATTGGGTAAGAAGAGAGATTTAATGATCGACAGTTTCAGCGTTCGATCCCATTCTACTCTGCCACTTTTTCTTTTTTTTTAAATTTAAAACATTCGCCAACACGGTATAGGGGTGGGTTTGGACAAAGAACTATACGCCGTTTTTTTTATTCGACGTCATGCAATAGGTACTAATTTCTCCCGTGCAACGCCGGGGCGACGGGTTCCGCTAGTTACTTATAAAAGAGTTTCTTTTTAATTAACGTGTCGATTTTTATATATTTTGGCTTGTAAAGTTATTATTTTTATATTTCTTTTCTACCTCAAACAATTATGTATTTCTTTTTAAAGTTCAAAATAAGTTTTTTTGTTCGATATTATTTCTTGTTCTCATCTATACAACCATAAAGAAACAGACGAAACATATGTTTTGGAATTGTGTATATGGGAACTTATGCCTGATACATCATGACTAGAATGTTGGATTTCCGAAAATATCTTAATTACACAGACAGCGAGAAGGCAAAGCCGTACTGGATTTTGACGTTCAAGGTCTACCAAATCTATGAAGAGAAATAGCACTGAAACGTCATACATTAACATTGAAATTAAAATAAGTAATTTTTGAGTAAGACAAAATATATTTCAAATCGAATTTTCGAATTTTAAATTATTCGACCAGGGATAAAAAAGAAGAGAAAACCGAACAAAAAGCTCTGTCGATTTTACGTTTTCTTATTGTTTAATCAGGCACACGACTATAAATTTGAACGAGATTATTTGTTTCTTTCAGAGTAAGAATTAATTTTCATTGAGAAAAGCTACGACCATGAATAAAATGTGTACACGAAAATTACGGTAGCTTATTTAATGTTACGAAAACAAAAACAAATCAAAAGCTCTATTCTGGAAATTTATAGACACCGCAAGAGAAACAGTTTCGAATGGAAGCAAAATTCCAAGGAAAGAAACTTGAACAAATAAAAAGATATGAGGAAATGTTTCTGCATTTCCAACAGGAACAGTAAGAGTAATACGAATTATCTAGTACGTGTTAAAATGGTGAAGTCAAACGAGTATTTGTAGAAAATGCTATTTTGAGCGCTATCAATAATTTTAATTATTACTCTGAAAAAGAAAATTGCGTTTGTGGTATATGTTAGATTATAAAAAGAGCGTTATGATACGGACTGATTGGATTTATAAAGGTTCGTTTGCTATTTAGAAAATGTGTTACGGTTAGGGTTAGGGTTAGACATACCAAATTCGTCAATTACGTATTGCAACAAAGAAACAGCGACTTTATATTTGTTGAAGTTATACAAATATTAACTAATTTTTTATATTCTAGATCCATTCTTCGCATTTGATGTAACTAGGAGAACCATATTCTATGATATATATATATATATATATATATATATATATATATATATATATATATATATATATATATATATATATATATATATACAGGGTGGGCCAAAATAAGGGTCCTATCTTTAAATTTGAATAACTTAGATTTGAATAACTTCCACAAAATAAAAGTTAAACTCACCAAACTTCATGTGTGTGTAGACTGACCCTTCCGAGATTTTTTGAAATAAACAAAACAAATTTTAGCTGAAAAACACTTCTTAAAACTTACAAAAACTAAAGTATTGTTTTTTACACTGTTTTGAGTTTTTTAAGCAAAAATAATGTTTTCTAAATGAGGGTACGTTCCTTAGGGCTAATACGGCTCATGGTTGCTTCGGAAGGGGTCCTTTACTTATTCTAAAAAAAACAAAAAACAAAATCAATAAATAAAAAAGTTATGAATTTTTAAAAATAGGACCCTTATTTTTGCCCAGCCTGTATGTATGTATATATATGTGGGCCAAAATAAGGGTCCTATCTTTAAATTTGAATAACTCCCACAAGTTTGAGCTGTTCGTACAGTACGAGGCCTACCACTTCTCGCCATGTCGGATATTCCTTGTTGGTCCCTAAAACGAGCAATAATTCCTCGGATTGCTTTTGCCGAAGGAGAGTTTCTGGTGTTGTAATGACGTCGATAGATGAGTTGAGTCTCCGAAATCGACTCATTGGATTTAAAGTACCACTCTATTATGAGGGTACGTTCCTTAGGGCTAATACGGCTCATGCTTGCTTCGGAAGGGGTCCTTTACTTATTCTAAAAAAAATCAATAAATAAAAAAGTTATGAATTTTTTAAAATAGGACCCTTATTTTGGCCCACCCTGTATATATATATATATAATATCAAATTGTTTTTTAAAGCCAAAACGTCTGCTTTTAACAAAAGATATAAATGTATAACTTGAAATGAAAAAAGACGGAGACAACACTACTTTGGCTAGCGTTGTTAAAAAACAATACGATGATTTGAAGTTGTCGGAGGTAAGCACTAATAATTATAAGTGCCTTACTTTTAAACAAGGTTTAGTGTCGAATACGGATGCAGAATAGTTGTTTAATAAACTATAGTATGTACCTTGGTATACACTTCAACATATCGAAGAGTGACAGCAGTTTATTTAACCTTCGTTTAGACTAAAGAGCTATTGAACAAAGTGGAGTGTAACATATTAGAAAAATCCGTGAGAAAAAGAAACAGAATGCACCAACAAAATTTGATAAGCAAAAGAAAAATAATTTGACCCCTTCACCGTGTGTTAGTTGCAGACAATTGCATTGGTAACGATATTATCTATATAAACTCAAAAAAGGTTTTAATTGCGGTTGCATAGGATACAAATATACCCACTGCAGAGTCAAAAATATATATTTTTTTAAAAGCTTCATTAAAACTGCTAAAAGTGATTAAGGTGGAAATATCATACAGTTTGTTCAAGTAAGAATGTTTAATAAATGTGACGAAGGTCAAAATATCATACAGTTTGTTCAAGTAAGAATGTTGAATAAATGTGACGAAGGTCAAAATATCATACAGTTTGTTCAAGTAAGAATGTTGAATAAATGTGACGACGGTCAAAATATCATACAGTTTGTTCAAGTAAGAATGTTGAATAAATGTGACGAAGGTCAAAATATCATACAGTTTGTTCAAGTAAGAATGTTGAATAAATGTGACGCAGGTCAAAATATCATACAGTTTGTTCAAGTAAGAATGTTGAATAAATGTGACGAAGGTCAAAATATCATACAGTTTGTTCAAGTAAGAATGTTGAATAAATGTGACGAAGATCAAAATATCATACAGTTTGTTCAAGTAAGAATGTTGAATAAAAATGTAAAATTTGCAACTTGACCCAGAACCCGATTTGTAAATAATACACCTTCAAACCTGGAAAAATTGAGTAACCACCTTAGATGAGAACTAAAAAAATAATCGAAAGCGTTACTGAGGACAAATTACATTTGATGGCGAGCTGATAGCTAAATATGCATTAATATAAAAAACTTTGCAATTTGAAAAAGTGTTTGATGTACAACTCAAACAACCGGTTAGGTACGGATTCATGAAAAGGTTTCAGTCATGGGATATTTCAACAATCTTTTTTTGTCAAAATATGGAAACTTTAAATGCCGATTAGAAAGCTTAAATAAATAATTGACATAGAGTGTAGAAGATGTTTTTTCTGCTGGATTGGGAATATGTAAAAGAAATGAGTGCCTAACTTAAACCAAAATGAAATTTTCAACCAGTTTTAAATAAGAAAAAAAATGTCCCATTCGCTTCATTAAAAAAAAAATGAGGAGTAATTAAATGAACTCGAAAAACAACATGTGTGTATTACCGAAAGTAGAATACAGCGAGTGGGCTTCGCTTACAGTCTAGGTAAACAAAAATTTAGTAAAGATATCTCCACGGGATTGAACCATACGGTATTGATTTACTTCTCTCCAGGAGTTAGGCACAAGGCCAGTTTTTTATCTTACTCCCACAAGTAAGATGTGACCCAAGGTCGGGTCGGGAAAATGGGGTTTAAAAATTGCCTGGGCAGGCCCGTCGGCATTCCCCGGTAGGGGTTCCTCAAGTAGTAAGCAATAAACTTACTCCTTCCCAAAGAGAGGAAGCGAAGCCTGGGAAGGTGGACTTTAATAGAACTGCACAGGACAGACCCATAGACCGGCGTAAATCAAGCCCCGAAGCCCAAGACAATACCAGTCTATGGGGTGCAGTATCCATCGGAACAGATACTACACTTTGATCTTAGCCAAAAGGCCAAGAATACGGTAAAGGATAACAAGTATCCTCTGTTTATCCAGAAGAGATGTTAGCTAGCTGATATAAGTGCAGGTGATGCGTATCAACAAATAATCATCTGTACACTGACGATTCCCGAAAAGATAAAAGGTATACGTATGTGGATAAAAATAAATATTTAATAGATATTGGTCGCCGCCAAAAAAAAATTGAAAAGTATAGTTAGTAGTATTAACACAGTCGACATCGTGGTTTTAATGCATTTTCTTAGCGACAGATTTCTTTAATATGTTTAATCTCTCGCTGATTAATCCGGTTGTCTTTTTAAAACTTAGTTCACCCCAAATAAAGCAAGTTGTCATTGTAGACATAAGAGGATGCTGAGATATAGGGTGAAAAATAAGTGGGTCATCTTTAATTGGGAGTTGTGTAGCGAGATGAGTGTTCCCATTCGTTTCACATTTCTGCATGTCAATAAAGTAACTATTGAAGTAGAACGCTCTCCGTCATCTGGGGACCTCAATAGTAAATGGATACGATTTAGCTGAGGGTCGAGTTGGTCGATTGTATGTACATTTAGGAGACGCCAGAGCAGCAAGTTCATCGGAACACTTTCCATTGAAGTATTAGTGCATAGTGATGGACCTATTAAATTAACGACTCTATTTTTGACTTTGTCTAAGAGAAAGAGACTAGTGGATGGTGCACCAGCTCAGATGTGAGAACAATATTCCATGCATTGGCCGATGGTAGCCTTGTAGAGATGTAGGATACTGTCAGGTGTGTAAAGTGTTCTAGTAGAGGGGTCCCACTTTAGATGCAGCAGCCTTGGCAGTTCTTTCTATGTATTTGTTCCAGTTCATGTTACCTGTGACTGTTACGTCGAGGAGTTATCACGTTGGTGTGGTTAGCAAAGTATGTGATGATGAGGGTGAGGAATACCTGGCTAAAGGCGCCGAATGAAACGGCGGTTGCAATATGTGGCTTGGCTGAAGACACACCGAAGGATTTGCATTACATGCACCATTTCGGAGTGGATAGAACCTTGTTCTTAACCAGGAAGGTGGACCCTAGAATCACAAAGGAGGCCGTCAGGACAGTGGTTGAGAAATGTCACCGGTGTCAATCAGTCGACCCTGCGCCGAGTAGACACGAAGTTGGTGAGGTTCAGGTGGCAGAGAACTGGAGCAGGTTGGCGATAGACGTGACGCACTATCGACAGATGCCGTAAGTGGCAATGGTCGACTGTGGACCTGGAAGAGTGGCCATCTGGAGGGAGCTCAAGGCGGAAAACGCAGGTGAGATTGCAAAGGTCCTGGAAGAGCTATTTTTGGAGAGGGGTCCAGTGACGGAAGTGCTAATGGACAATGGAACTGCCTTTCGCTCAGCAGCCCTGACGAATGTGTTGGATAAGTGGGGAGTGCGGCGCTATTTCAGGGCTGCATATAGACCAAGCGGAAACGGAATTGTAGAGCGACATCACAGGACCATCAAGGCTGTAACTGAAAAGGGCCAGATTTCACCGCCAGAAGCTGTTTTCTGGTATAATATGCCTCCAAAGACAGAACAAAAAGTAGAGGGCAGTCCTCAAGTACGAGTGGCGGTTTCCCCGAACTGCGCCCGTAGCAACGGAGCAAGGGGAGAAGCAAGCGTCTGTGCGAGTGGGAGAGGAAGTGTGGATCAAACCGCCTGACGCTCGCTGTACCACACGCTGGGGGAGGGGCATTGTGACAAGTGTCCAGTCCCCGAACAATGTATCCATCAACGGCATCCCTCAACACATCATTGATGTGCGGCCGGCAGTGGTGAAGAAGAAGTCAGCGACGTCGAGCCAAGAAGCGAAGTTCACGAAGACGCTCCCCGGAGATCGCAGCGAGAGAGACGCCCGCCATTTTGGTTGAGCGACTACGTGATGGGCTAACTAGTAATGATTGTGTAGATCAAGGGGTCGTGTGGTTAGCAAAGTATGACTTACCCCAGCCAGGAATGGATTCATAAAGAAACAGAACCTGAGTGAAATGACTAGTTATAGCAAAGACCTCCCATTACTTCCTGATCTCTCTGGTAGAAGAGTTCACTGCTCATTTGCATGCTCATTTGCATGCTCATTTGCATGAGTGCAATGTCACTGGCAATAAAAGGGGTATGTTTTGAAGGAAGGGGGCGACTATAAGTTGGTGATTTGAGTTGGTGACTACGTTGGTGTGTGCGCTGGATGAAAGACTGTTCGGAGAGATATCATTTGGCAGAGCAAGACCGTGGTAACATTTTGTTGCGATAAGGAGTACGGACACGAGGAAATCAGGAGAAAGAAAACATATATATATATATATATATATATATATATATATATATATATATATATATATATATATATATATATATAAGTTCGGGTGTTATTTGCCATGACAATCGATAATTTAAAAGGTTTGTTTTAAGTGTGAGAAGTAAAGAAGCTTTGTCTTAGCATCATTAAATTTTACCATCGATTTATGATACCATTCCACTACTGATTGAAGGTCACTTACTAAGTATTCAGCTATTGCCTCGGATATGTGCGCAACCGTTTTACCCAAATGACGAGAGTAGAGCGTGGTGTGGTTAGCAAATATATTCATCACATACACTTATCAGGGAGGTCGTTTATGAAAATCAGAAACAATAAATGTCCAAGAATAAAGTATTGGGGTACACCGGCATGCATGCCAGGCTTTTTTCTTAACAGCCGCAAATGGTAAACTTGGATCTTTCTTTTGGATAAGAAAGATCTAATTATATTGAATATTCGTCTAGTAATATCATATGAATGAATTTTAACGAGTAGCCATTCATGCAAGACCTTGTAAAAAGCTTTAGATAGATCAATGGCTACCGGTCTAGCTTCACCGGCCCTGTCCAATGTATGATATATTAGATTAGATGCTGCTGCTAAGAATGTGGTATCCTTGTTTATAGCGGTCGTCTTAGCTAAACCTTCGAAATTTGACTTAAACACATGTCTTGTTTGGCGGGGTTTCGAATCTTCCGACCGATATGTATAATTATCCCTACACTGATGATTCCCGAAAGGATGAAACACATACTTATATAGATAGAAACAAATAGTTAACATTCTCTTTCTCTTTCTCTTTCTCTTTCTCTTTCTCTTTCTCTTTCTCTTTCTCTCTGTGGATATATATATATATATATATATATCTATATATATATATATATATATATATATATAGAGAGAGAGAGAGAGAGAGATATATCTATATATATATATATATATATATATATATATATATGATTTAATCTCACAGTTTTTCATGGTATGTATGTTTTATAATATCATCCAAATTGTTTTAAATAACAAACTCAGTATTGATATAGGATGGTGTGTGATTATCCTATATCAATACTAGGTTTAACCACCCGAACTGTATAATTAAACAAGTACCTAAACCG
>OY744553.1:33909626-33927126 GCA_963556195.1 Sepiola atlantica
GCATAGAAGGGTGAACCATCTCCACACAAAGTTGAACAAACTTTCAAAGTATGTGAACGATCTCTCCAGGGATGAGAACACATATGTTACCTTCTATAAATACATATAATAAGAATGACTTAGAAGAATCTACGATCCATAGTAGTTTTGTGATAATATTTCTTATTCAAGTGGGGCGGATTGTTTCATTTTCTCGGTAATGAATATCATTCGATGTTTTTGCAGTTGGTAAATTGATGAAAATTATCAGCAATACAATATGCCCTTCCGTGCAACAGGCCTGGGTTGTTATTTATTTCTGTGCTCGCTGCAAATAGTAGAATTAGGGGATCAGGACATTTTTTATCAAAACTGTTACCGGTGGCATTTGTCTTTGATGGACTGATCTTTCCAAAAGCAGGAAGGTGTATTTACACCATTGCTTACCTCGTCCGGCCTGGTCTGTAAATGGGTTAAAATTGCCTATTTATCTTAGGTGGCAGACTGACAGTATTGAGATTTATCTTTTCCATGAGTTTTTCATTGTGAACCACTTCTCATTTTTTATCCAAAGCTGATCCTTATGAATAGAATGAGTTTCCCCGTCCGCAACCCGAGGAAGTGTTGGATAGTTTCAGGAGATTATGCAGCATAATTTATATACTTGACCAGGGTTTACTTCATATAAGAAGTATCCTCCTGTCAGTGTACTTTGACAAACTTGTGTACAGAGAAACCGAAGACACCCAAGGATAGTGTATAGTAAACATCCAATTTCACCCTACTCGTCTGTCTTTCGAATAAGAACAAACACGATTGCCAACTTCCGGTTCCTGTCGCATCGGCGGAATGTGCAGCCTTGTACTTGTTTAATATATATATATATATATATATATATATATATATATATATATATATATATATATATATCTTTGTATTTTCATAGCAATAATGTGTCTTTACAAGCCTCAACATTTATAGGTGTTTTGATTGAGTGAATGACTTAAAATAAATGCTGCCTCGAAACAGCTGTTAACACATATAATACGTTGGTGTACGTTCTTTATTTAGAACTTGACTTAAAACTGTTTTGAAACGCCAAAACCTCTCTTCATCCATCTCTCTCACAACAACTACCACTATTTATGCTCGTTCTTATTTCATTTGAAAATTCATAAGCTGTTAAGAAATTCTTCTTACATAATTACAAATAGTAAATCTCTTAATTCCTTTTTTATACCTCCTATTTCTTCTATTTTTGTCGACATTATTATTATTTTTAATTATTTTATTTTGAAATTAAAAAACAATATATTTTGTGCTTTTTCATTTATATAAATGTGTGTTTTGTGTACACACATAAATTTATACATTAGATCCCCACGCTTGATACAAGCGAACTATTCCTCCTATAAAAGCTTACAGCGAAATATAGAAATACCAGTGAGTGGTTGAATCAACTTAGAGTGAGAGAGGGGAAGATAAATACATGGATAGCCAAAAGAGAGAGATAGAGCGCGTGCGCGCGAGAGAGAGGTGATGTGTGCAGTTAATTATACATTACGAATAATTTTATCAATAAAACATAAGCGTTTAGACATACGATAACACTAATTATCATGTAGTTTGTGTTGCTAAAGTATACTGGAAAACAATCTTAGTGAAACCAACTTTGATTAACTCGCATTTAGTATGATAATCGATATAGTTGTGTATAAATACACCTGCGTAGGCATCATTTTTTTTATTGGCCGAATGTGTATTTTAATTTAAAAAGCGGTAACAACGCTTTAAATATAAATTCTGTATTTCTCTATCATTTTCCTGTTTTGTATGTGTATGTTTTCTTTCTCCCCCCCCCCCCCGTGCACCTCGTGTTCATCTCTTTACGTTTTCTCTTCCTCCCCACTGTGTACCTCGGTTTTATCTCTTTACGTTTTCTCTCCCCCCCCCCCCCGTGTACCTCGTTTTTATCTCTTTATGTTTTCTCTTTTTCCTCCTCCCGTATACGTCATGTTTATCTCTTTACGTTTTCTCTTTCTCCCTACCCCCCCGTGTACCTTGTTTTTATCTCTTTACGTTTTCTCTTTCTCCCCCTCCGTGTACCTCGTTTTTATTTCTTTACGTTTTCTCTACCCCCCCCCCCCCGTGTACCTCGTTTTTATCTCTTTACGTTTTCTCTTTTTCCTCCCCCGTATACCTCATTTTTATCTCTTTACGTTTTCTCTTTTTCCTCCCCCCCGTATACCTCATTTTTATCTCTTTACGTTTTCTCTTTTACCCCTCTCCGTGTACCTCGTGTTTATTTCTTTACGTTTTCTCTTTACCTCTCGCTAACCCGATCGCTCAACACGACCTCCATCCCGACTCATGTACGTACACACCTACACAACTCCACTATGCAATGGCACCGGCGTCCATTATTCACAGAGTTGGTCGATGTATAAAAGTGAAGACGAACTGGTGGCCTATTTCTACGAGTACTTGTCACCTCGATTGAAGAGTGGATGCGAACCTGCACTCTTAGCCTAGAATGCGCTTAAACCGTTCAAATCTAACACAATCAAACCTCCTAAACAAGCGACTCCGAACCTATTCAGTTGCACCAACGCCTCTTTGTAAGATCTTTAAAGAATCAAAATAAAACACGGAAATTATTTATATATCTAATAAAACTTTACACACCAAGTACAGGTCTTACTAACACAACAGCAAAATACCTTCCTTTCCCCTTTCCATGTTTTCACTGTCAGGAACAATTTTTATGGGTATATATTATTTGAAAAGGCTTCCAGCCTGTGGAACATATTAAGGCGGGACACTTCCCTGCTAAGTGCAACGTCTTCAAATTCAAAGTTCAATAATTACAATAAACCGCTTCATGAATACCCAAACGAGGTGCATGCCCTTTAGTATTATTAGTACTATCATAGTTTTCTTCAACTTTCGGCTGACAATACTTATATCCAATCTGCGAGTTGTCATCTAATCCTCCTGTACCCATATCTATGTCTTTACTATTTCTTTTTCTCTCTCTCATATCTCCCTTTCTATCGTAACGCATTCACGTACACACCTACACAGCTCCACTATGCAATAGCATTGGCGTCCATTATTCACAGAGTTGGTCGATGTATAAAAGTGAAGACAAAACGGTGGCCTATTTCTACGAGTACTTGTCACCGCGATTGAAGAGTTGATGCGAACCGGCACTCTTAGGTTACACTTCGCTTTGACCATTAAAGTTTTATTCGATCGAATCATCTAAATAAGCCAATCAAAATCGTTTTGGATGCACTCATATATTTCCATAAAATCTCTTTCAAACAAACACTTTACTGCATACAGAAGGCGAAGAAAAGCCAGGCGGGTTCTCTTCCTGATCCGAGATTATTTCTAAGCCAAACAGGAGATGCGTACTGTCCTTCATACATAACCAAGCTATAGATTCCTATTTTCAAACAACATATAGTATAGCTGGAGCGTGTTCACAGTGTTGTAACCAGGAGGGTGACAGAATTTTCCACGCTTACCTACAAAGACCGGCTTCTAAGATTAAAGCTGACCTTACTTGAACCACAATGTATGCAAGGAGACATAATTGTGGCATATAAAATCATCAACGGAAATGTAGATCTACGTTGTTCCGGTGGCTGCATCACCCACAGAAGATGTACAACCCTCTTGTTCGTTTCAAAGGAAGAAAGTCAGCATTATCTGTCCGTGTTTCTGCTTCCTGGTACATCCGGTCAAAGACGGTCGTGATGGTCCCTACAGTATCCAACTTTTAAGTCGCCTTAAACAAACATTCACACAGTGTATATTGTGACTTTAGATCAGAACGGCATTGGTACCGTCGGTTTTGAATCCAACAAAAGTGTACAGCACTTTACCGTCCTTTGTAGACCCTCAACAAACTCCCTTGTGGAATGTTTCTTTGCAGAATGACCGTTTTCCAAAGCAACAAACTACAGCAGGTGGTGATCTTCTGTTTATATATATATATATATATACAGGGTGTTTCAAAAGTCTTGGGAACATAACGATTTTTAATAACTCAAAAACTATTAGGAGTTGAAAAATGAAATTGGTACCGTTGGAAAGGTTAAAGTTTCAAGTTTTGTGGGGAATCTTCAAAGTTGCTCAATATGAGCACCATTCGTCACACGGCAGACATCTAGTCGATAGTCCATTTCCTGCCAAACGCGTTCCAGCATCTTGACGTCAATGGTTCCCACAACTGCCGTTACTCAGGCCTTTAGTTCGTCAATATCTCTTGGAAGGGGCGGCACATAGACTTGTTGCTTGACAAAGCCCCAAAGGAAAAAGTCACACGGGGTAAGATCTGGAGACCTAGGAGGCCAGGGCATGAGAACGTCATCACCTCGTCCAGATCTCCCAATCCATCTACCAGGCAGCCTTGTGTTAAGAAACTGCCTTACTCTAAGACTCCAGTGTGGTGGTGCACCCCCTTGTTGAAAAATGAAGTCATCAGATTCTGCTTGTTCCAACTGAGCTATTAACCAGTCTTCCAGCATGTTGAGATAAGATTCACCAGTGATAGTTGCCTCTTCAAAGAAGAACGGTCCATAGACACCATTCTTGGAAATTGCACAAAACACGTTCAATTTTGGTGAATCTCGCTCGTGCTCAAGAAGTTCATGAGGATTCTCAGTACCCCATATGCGAGTGTTATGCTTGTTAACTTTGCTATTCAGATGGAAGGTCGCCTCATCGCTAAAAACAAGCCGTTCATCAAAGCCGTTATCTTCCAACTTCTCTTGCATTGCAATGCAAAAGTCACGGCGAAGTGGCTCATCAGTGTCCTTCAACTTTTGGACCAACTTGAGCTTGTAAGGTACCATTTGCAGTCGTTTCCTTAAGACACGCCAGACAGTTGCTGGAGCAAGCTGAAGTTCCCTGCTGGCTCTTCTCACTGATTTACGGGGGCTCGGCTGAAAGGCTGTCCGAACTTGCTCAACTGCATCTTCTGAAGTTGAAGTGCGACCTGTTCGCTTACTTGGGCACAAACACCCATCTTTCACAAATTTAGCATGCCATCTGACAATGGATTTCCTTTCAGGGGCTTCTTTTTAAAATTTCCTGCGAAATGCACGCTGAACACATGTCCACGATTCAGTCTTTGCAAATTGGAGGACGCAAAATGCCTTGTCTTGTTTAGAGAACGCCATTAGCGCACCTGGAAAGATAACACGAAAATCATTAGTATGACCAAAAACTTGATTAAGCAAGCTTTAAAATGGCACCAGTTTCATTTTTCTACCTGGAATAGTTCATGAGATATACGCATTTGTAATGTTCCCAAGACTTTTGAAACACCCTGTATATATATATATATATATATATATATATATATATATATATATATATATATATATATATATATATATATATATAATAGGCATTCTTTTCGATTATATTTTGAGTAGTCTTCTGATTTCTTGACACGGTTTTCGTGGACAATACCCTTACGTAAACTGTTTATTTAGTTCCTGGAGCTTGGAAAACACAAATTACACATGAAAGACTAGCATAGTGTTCGTAAAATTCGTGATACATGATTAAAATACGTGCGTGTCGTCTGAATATTAATACTCTCATTATAACACGTTATTTCCTCGAAGTTGTCTTAATATGAGATCATCGATCAACACCAGATCGCGCGTAATATTATCGTTGACAGAAATCAGCTTTTCGTCTCATTGACACGTTGTAAGTAGTTTGCCGTGTGTAGAAAAGTTTGATTCTAAAAGCGACTGTAATGGTGATGCCGCAGAATAAATTCATGTATATTTTCTATTCACTTTAGTTATTCTTTCTTTTTCCTCGTTGCTGTTATTCCAAAACACATTTTATATGCATAAATATAGCTCATCAGTGATGTACTGTTCTAATAACAGATCTCGGGTTCTTTCACAACATGACGGCTCGGAGAGTTACCTCGAGAGAAAACCTTCAGATTCTATTCGCCTACATGAAGTCGTCTACACACACGCACACACACCCCCACACACACCCATATATATATATATATATATATATATATATATATATATATATATATATACATATATGCATATACATATATATATACATATATATATGCATATATATATATATATACATATATGCATATACATATATATATACATATATATATGCATATACATATATATATATATGCATATACATATACATATATGCATATACATATATATATACATATATATATATATACATATATATATGCATATACATATATATATATATGCATATACATATATATATACATATCCATATATATATATATATATATATATGTATATATATATATATATATATATATATATATATATATATATGTATTTGTGTGTGTGTGCGTATTCTTTTTAAATGTATATATATATGCATATACATATATATATATATATATATGCATATACATATATATATACATATGCATATACATATATATATATATATATATATATATATATATATATATATATATATATACATGTATTTGTGTGTGTGTGTGTGTTGGGGTTGGTGTGTGGGTATTTATGAAAGGTGATAGCAATGCAGACACATAATAGTTGGGGAACGAGAGTATTTACAAAAACAAACAATCGAAGACAGAATTTTTACGAATCTTAACAAAATCTATTTATTTTTTAAAAGATCGTTTACATATCAAAGACAGTAAATTATTTACGCCGCCTGATCGTCCCACTTTTGTATTCTTTTTCGAGAAAAAAGTTTATCTCCCGAATTTATTAAAATATATTTTTATTAACATTTTATTCATGATATTTTTTCAGTAAGTTTCCGATTTATTGTTTCACAAAATAAAAATACATTGTTAAGATTCTTAAGCCAATACTGTCTTCGATTATGTGGTTTTTCCTTATATTATCTTATCATTCCGGTGTTCTTGCATTGCTATCCGCCTTCATTAATACCTACACACACACACACACACACACACACCCACACACACACACACACACATATATATATATATATATATATATATATATATATGAAGAGTTCGCATGCAAAACGCGATAAACGCCATTAAAAAAATTGTTACGTTACCTCTCATCACGGTAACACACACCAAACCATATCGTTAAAGTATTGTAATGTTGGGTTAATAATCTTGCTTTTAATTCAAATACGCTTTTACAGTCGAATTTAAGATTTGAAATATTCGTTTTTGTAATGTTTATTTTCTCGATTTGAAGAAATTGGAGTTATTGCGTTTTGCATTCGAACTCTTCATATATACATATATATAAGTATATATTTATATACATATATATATATAAGTATATATTTATATGCATATATATATATACATATATATATATAAAGTACAGGGTGGGCAAAAATAAGGGTCCTATTTTTAAAAATTCACAACTTTTTTATTTATTGATTTAAAAAAAAAATTTTTTTTAGAATAAGTAAAGGACCCCTTCCGAAGCAAGCATGAGCCGTATTAGCCCTAAGGAACGTACCCTCATTTAGAAAACATTATTTTTGCTTAAAAAACTCAAAACAGTGTAAAAAACAATACTTTAGTTTTTGTAAGTTTTAAGAAGTGTTTTTCGGCTAAAATTTGTTTTGTTTATTTCAAAAAATCTCGGAAGGGTCAGTCTACACATACATAAAGTTTGGTGAGTTTAACTTTTATTTTGTGGAAGTTATTAAAATTCAATTTATTCAAATTTAAAGATAGGACCCTTATTTTGGCCCACCCTGTATATATTTATATACATATATATATATATAAAGTATATATTTATATACATATATATATATAAAGTATATATTTATATACATACATATATATATATATAAGTATATATTTATATACATATATATATGAGTATATATTTATATACATATATATATATACCTATGCATAATATTAATAAATAGTATACCTCTACATCTAGACAAATATTTCCTTTAAGCCGCTAAAAGCTATACTTGAGTGGTTTATATGGACCCGTGGTACAACCGCTGAAACCGTCGCTTATCATTTTAACTGGCCGTTTTCTGAAGTGTAAAGGTTCAATCCCCACTACATTTGATAATAACTAAAAATAACAGAATAATTCACACTTCTACCTGGCAATGACTGATTAGATCGAGATCAATCTATCGCCATCGATAAAATAAAGGAGTCCGGTTGTTATGTTCGTGTTTGTTTTTGAGTTTGACGTAATAATTGCCACTCCGAAATAATTCATCTGAAGAATATCAGAAGTTTTTTTTAGCCGAAACGTTTTGAAATAATATTTAGTTGTCCGAATAAGACAAACACTACAAATTATCAATTGTCATCTGAAAAATATTTTCAATCCTTGACATCAAAAAAATTATAAATCATTATCTCCAAAAATTATCAATCATCATGTAAAAAAATATCTATCCTCATCTCAAAATGTTATCAATTCTGATTTCAAAACTATCTGACACATTATTAGTAGTATGCATCTGAAGATTAAGTTAATGTTAGATGTGAAATTACAATAATTTCGGATCAAAATGTAGTATATTATCGTATGCCACATTTATTATTTTTTACAATTGGTCAGTCAAAGAGAAGCCATGCTGGAATAAGAAAAATGTTATATTTGTTTTCCAATGAAGAGTCCTTCTTTTTGTGGAAGCTGGGGTTTTCACACATAAAAACACCACTTTAATCTAAATCTGCCCTCGTTGGGAGGCAAGCACATAGGAACACTGGTCCGCAGCCAGAATGGCTCTTACATGTTCATAGCAATAAGACAGTTCTAATATTCATTGTTTTGTAACCGGATCTAAACACCTTTATATGACTAGCGAAATATGCGACCCAACAAAGCATATTTTTGCTACTTTTGAAGCGTCCATTTGAGTAAGCATATTTTGACCATGTTCTCTAAAGCTTTTCAATTATCTCATATAAAACTTGCAATCTTATGACAGGTACGTGTACCTAGTTTAGCATGAGCCCTGGCGGGCTCAGCTAGCTTCCTGAGAAAGGTCAGGCGGGTTCTCTTCCTGATCAGAGATTATTTCTAAGCCAAACAGGGGACGCGTGCAGTCCTTCATCCATGACCAAACTATAGATTCCTATTTTCAAAAATGATATAGTATACCTTGAGCGTGTTCACGGGTTTGTAACCAGGAGGGTGACAGAATTTTCCACGCTTACCTACAAAAAACGCCTTCTAAGACTGAAGCTGACTTTACTTGAACTACAAAGTATGCAAGGAGACATAATTCTGGCATATACGATAATCAACGCAAATGTAGATCTACATATTTTTGCTAGTTTTGAAGCGTACATTTGAGTAAGCATTTCTTGGCCATGTTCTTTAAAGTTTTTCAAGTCTCTCATGTAAAACTTACA
Organism: Sepiola atlantica; assembly: GCA_963556195.1. Classification (NCBI taxonomy): domain Eukaryota; kingdom Metazoa; phylum Mollusca; class Cephalopoda; order Sepiida; family Sepiolidae; genus Sepiola; species Sepiola atlantica. The sequence continues at coordinate 33,919,033 of OY744553.1, forward strand.
ATCTTATTAACTCTTCCCTGTACCTAGTTTAGCATTACTCCTGGGCGGGTTCAGCTAGCTTCCTGAGAAGCAGGAAATAATACTAAATTAACACCAAATGACTATGGTCGTATAAATCGACTGAAATATCTTGGTTCTGCTTTAAAAATGGGTGAACATTTTTTTTGTACTAGTTTGATGCTATGCTTTTCCAATATTAAATACATTAATATTCAATAAGTGTTTCTATTTATTTTAATGCTTGTATGAACTTGATTCCTTAAATATAAAGTAACATTGTCAGTATTTATTTGCGTATGAGTCTAACACGATCAATTTATGAATGTATCAATTAGTGATGTATTTACTGAAATAATGATTGTATCATAACATTGCTATATTGAAGTCAGAAAGTATTAACGGATAACATTCGCATTCATTAGACTTCTTACTTTACACAAGACGGTTTGGGTGGTGTGGGCATATGGCCGTGAACAAACGGAAACAATTCTGAATTAGAGTATTTTTTAAATCTTACGGAGGACGACCCAAGTCATCATTCGCTTATCTTAAAGTGAAATGCCTGATTAAAAAGTATAAATTATGTTAACGTTTTCAGAATTGTTTTTTTTCGGGTACGGCTCGTCATATGCGTAAAGAGACCGATCGGAAAATGATGTTGATGATTATACAACTAAATTACATATATATGTGGCGCTGAGACACTAGGCCAAGTTGGTGAGTACTTGAATGGGTTACATGTAGGAAATATCTAATCAGAAGGTTGTATGATATTTTGATCAGTTTAGTAAAACCTAGTTGCAAATACACATCATATACACAGGACTTAAACTTGTACCCAAATACAAATATATCACAATATACAGAAAGAAATGTAAAAAGTACAACATTCCCTCAATCATCTGATGGTAACACATGCAAGTCGGACTTGCACAACTCGAATCAACAAAGTTACCATTTGTTTTTACTTTTGTTCACCCTGCAAAAGACATATTGCAACTGAAATGTAAAAGAATACGGTAATTAGGGTCATATTCATATGAGGTATACTAAATAGAGAGAATTGTGTAGTAGAATGGTTCAGATTAAATTTAAATGTTTGCATCTTGGTACAGTCGGGGAAACTAGGCACAGGGAAGGAATTCTAGAGGCAAGTTCGAGTAAAAAAGATATTAGTGTAGGTTTTCCGGCATCTAGGTGCATCTAGAATGAAGTGATGGAATGTTGCTGCTAGTCTGGGTGATCGGAAATATTTACGTTGAGGAGGTGCAAGTGCAGTAAATTAATCGGAGCATATCATGTGGAAATACTTGTAAACAATCAGAATTCCACATCGCAGCTTCGGACAGGGATCGGAGCATGGTAGACAGTGCAAAACGTATTAAGTTAGATAATCTCTTTTGCAACCTGCATAAGAGAGAGAGGTTAGTGGTAGGATCACGAGCCTATATATATCTACAATACTTCATGAATGGGTGAATGGTGGCTGTATAGAGATATTAGATACTGGTCGGTGTGAGAGGTGTACTAGCCCGGTAGACGGAGCCCACTTTCTTTACAACAGAGTTGGCAGTCTCTTTTATGTTTTTATTCGAATTACATTGTAGGTGTTGTTTTCATTACTCATATAATCTATTAAGGGATAATATAGGTAATGTTTTATGCCATGCCAGTCACTTTTAGCAACGCATTTTTTCTATTTATAAATATGAGATATATATATATATATATATATATATATATATATATATATATATCGCACTGGCCCCAATATAGAATATCAAGACAATAGGCGTACTCGATGGCACTGATTTGCATATTAATTTGTAAAGTTACCTCACATTAATTTACTATTTGTTACTTTCAGTTATAAAATTATTGGTTTCAGTTTATAATTGACGGACTTTTTTGGGAATTAAGATTTTAAAAATAGTAAATGTTTCATATGTTTCACAGGTTTCACGGATGTTTTCAATGTTTAGTTGAATCACACTCAGGTGTCTAAAGCAAATGAACAAAACATCTGTAGAAAGAAAATCAGTTTTAAAAAACATCGGTGAAACACGCTTAAAACGTTTTCGCATTGTTCCAGGAAGGTGTTGACGATTTAAATTGAGCAACGCTGGCTGGAATCACATAACAAAATCGCATTACGTTAAGCATGTTAAAATGTAACTATTTTACGTTAAGCCTTTTTTTACATGTTACCACTACTTTCATGAGTGGTGTTATTAATGTTAAGTTGTGTATTTTTTTTATATAGATAGTTTCGATTGTTTTTGTTTTTTTAATTAGTTTCGGAATGTATAATGTTCGTGTTATTAACTAGAATTTCTCTTAAATCAGAAGGAGCACACTTATGTTTTTGTAGATGTTGCTAAATTTAGCAAGAGTTTGCAAGATGCATAGTAGGGCGGCGGGATAGGGAAGTACTTGTAAACTAATGTAGATATTAGCTTTATTATTATTAAGGGAGTTACATTCTCCCAAAGGGCATTTAAACTCATGAATTACCTTTGTTCTTTCTAGTAGTGTTAGACAAATTCTGTCATTTTTACAATGTGTGAATACATGAGAAAATGTTGCCTAAATACACACACACAATATATATATATATATATATATATATATATATATAATTATAAAAAGAGAAAACTATACACACATTAAGGTTGTACACATTATAACTTATTTCGACCCCTTAATTAGGTCTCCTCAGATATATAAACAACCACGTCAACCACGTAGTTTTTTCACGTGGCTGTTTATAAATCTGAGGAGACCTAATTAAGGGGTCGAAATAAGTTATAATGTGTACAACCTTAATGTGTGTATAGTTTTTTCTTTTTATAATTCTGTTTTGCTCTGTTTAAATTACATTGAGCTCTGTTATTCAGATTCTCAACACAAAATTGAAATCTACACACTATATATATATATATATATATATATATATATATATATATATATATATACAATTCTGTGTCTTCGTCTGTGTGTATGTGCTTACGTGTTTACTCGATAATAAGATATGCTTTCTATTTCGTCTGATTTAAGATGGCCGACTATATGCATTAAGCCACTCGTTATAGAACAAAAAAACGGGCAGTTGACCCCCCCGCTTTGCTTTCCATCACTGACCAGGCGCACAATTCGAGCGGACATTAATGCCAAGATAATGGCGTATTTTCGTGGTTTGAAATGATAAACGGCTCCTCGGTCAAAGATAGTGACACACGGTTTCCACTCGCTTTCAGCCGGTACTTTGTTTTACTTAAATATTGTTGCATTTTTATTTACGTGTAGAGTTTGATAATTTATTTCTCGTATTTTATCGCCCATTGTTTCACAAAAAAATAATCGTGTTACTTTCCTTTTTAATCGTTTAATTAACTTATTTATTATACATAGTTATTTTTGAATATATATATATATATATGAAGTGTTCGAACGCAAAACGCGATGAATCCAATTCGTTTAAATTGAGACCGTAAATAATAAAAACACAACTACATTAAATGTAGACTTCCAATGAAAGCTGATTTTAACTAAAATCAAAAATAAATTATTTAGGTATCATATTATGCAACACATAGTTTTGGGGTATCGTCGATTGCTCGAATGCAACCCTTTTGTCGGGACAGTGTCGTAGTTTTGAAAATGGCGTTTATCGCGTTTTGCATTCGAACTCTTCGTATATATATATATATATATATATATATATATATATATAAATTTATAGAGAATTACTGTATTCGCCAGCTGAATAATTTTAAAACAGTTCTTTTCTGTTGCGTATAGCTGTCTCAAGGCCGTTTTATAAGAAGTTAAGTATGATTTTAATCCGTTGTTCGAATACTGCTACCGGGGGCACACACACATGCACACACACTTATATATATATATATATATATATATATATATATATATTAGCAGGGGTACCCGGCGTTGCCCTTCTCCCGTTATCCCCTCTCTCTCTCTCTCTCTCTCTCTCTCTACAGGCAAAAGTGTAATTATCTCTCTTCCCCGGCAATCTCCCTTCCCTCAACTAACTATATTCCTATTCCTCTCCCAGGCAATAGTTTGTCTTCCCCAGTGCGCCATCTTCCACACCTCACTGTCTAAACGTTGCGAGATGCTGTCCCTCCCCCCCCCATTTATTTGTCTCTCTTTACAGGCAAAAGTGTAATAATCTCTCTCTTCTCCAGGGCCAAATGTATGTCTTACCCGGTCGCCCCCTCATCTCCTAACCAGACGGTCGACCCCTTTCTCTTGCACCACTGTCCTCACGCTGTCTTTACCTTCCCCTCACCCTTTTTCCATGTTGCCTTTGTCAAAAGTAAGTACTAACCATGTCTTTTCCTTTCCCCTTAGATGTATATTAAGGTCACCGTCAAAAGATCGTGCAAGTCGAATGGTATTTAACGCTGAACGTTTAGATAATGGACCTGGGTATATAACCAGAGGACTGTGGAAGACAGTATAAAATATTAAGAAATTCATACAGTTAAACAAACTGTGAAACTTATATGCGTTTAATGCACACACGGATGCGCAGATCGTATCTCCAACAAAAATCGACCAAGGTAATTGCTCCCCCGTCAAACCTTTCGGGGATTGCTATACGAAAATATAGATGCTTTTTTTGCAATGTTCGGATATTATGGGCTCGGAAGCTGGCGGATTCTGAAAATGTCAACTTTATGGTTTATGTCGAGTATCTTGGGAGTCTATTCTAAACATAAACACATGCACACATACACACAGACGTTTGTCATTTATATATTAGATAGCCGTTTCCCAGGACCACAAAAACAAAGTAGAGGTGGGTTACATATTCATGTTAAGAGTTCGATCCCTCTTCCATCTTTCTCTCTATTCGCTTTTTCAACTTCCCCTTTCACCCATGTTTTGTTTCTCTCTAGAAACTTCTGTTTCTCTTTCGTCCAGCCAATTTTTTCTCCTGTTTTAATGTGTTGAAAAGTAATAATGTAATTCATTTACCGGAGCTATCCATTTTAAATGTAAGACTGTAATCTTACATTTATTACTACTGTACACGCTGTGTAAAATAAAAGGCAATTATATTTTTGATGCCGGTTAAATGCAGTCTTCCACTCGCTTCCACAATAATATAGACATAACTTTGTCTAAAGTCATTTAAATATGATAATATAATTTACATTTGTTGTTCCCGGACAACTCCAAGTAGAACCAAAGGTTTTGTTACATCACTTTGCTTTAAAAATATAATACAGTAACGTTCATGATGACGATAGCATTGCACCCAGACAACGTCGAGTAGAATAAAAGTGTCCGATACCCCCCGTCGTTCAGAAAAGGTGCGGCTGTTATTGAGCTACACTTGCTTCACTACACACTCTTGTTAAGAAAAGTTGCAGGTACTGATTAACCAACCTACGTTTCACTACACCCTTAAGTAAAGAAATGACGCGACTGTTAATTGAGCAACCCTCGCTTCACCACACACTCTTGTTAAGAAATAGAGTGGCCGTTAGTTTAACAACCCTTTCTTCACTACGAACTCTTGTTTAGAAATGGAGTGGCCATTAGTTGAGCAACCCTTGCTTCACTACAAACTCTTGTTTAGAAATAGAGTGGCCGTTAGTTGAGCAACCCTTGCTTCACTACACACTGTTGCTTAGAAATGGAGTGGCCGTTAGTTGAGCAACCTTTGCTTCACTACACACTCTTGCTTAGAAATGTAGTGGCCGTTAGTTGAGCAACCCTCGCTTCACTACAAACACTTGTTTAGAAATGGAGTGGCCATTAGTTGAGCAACCCTTGCTTCACTACAAACTCTTGTTTAGAAATGGGGTGGCCGTTAGTTGAGCAACCCTTGCTTCACTACACACTCACTGTTTAGAAATGGAATGGCCATTAGTTGAGCAACCCTTGCTTCACTACAAACTCTTGTTTAGAAATGGAGTGGCCGTTAGTTGAGCAACCCTTGCTTCACTACACACTCTTGCTTAGAAATGGAGTGGCCGTTAGTTAAACAACCCTTCCTTCACTACAAACTCTGGTTTAGAAATGGAGTGGCCGTTAGTTGAGCAACCCTTGCTTCACTACACATTCTTTTTTAGAAATGGAGTGGCCGTTAGTTGAGCAACCCTTGCTTCACTACAAACTCTTGTTTAGAAATGGAGTGGCCGTTCGTTGAGCAACCCTTGCTTCACTACACACTCTTGCTTAGAAATGGAGTGGCCGTTAGTTGAGCAACCCTTGCTTCACTACACATTCTTTTTTAGAAATGGAGTGGCCGTTAGTTGAGCAACCCTTGCTTCACTACACATTCTTTTTTAGAAATGGAGTGGCCGTTAGTTGAGAAACCCTTGCTTCACTACAAACTCTTGTTTAGAAATGGAGTGGCCGTTCGTTGAGCAACCCTTGCTTCACTACACACTCTTTTTTAGAAATAGAGTGGCCGTTAGTTGAGCAACCCTTTCTTCACTACACATTCTTTTTTAGAAATGGAGTGGCCGTTAGTTGAGCAACCCTTGCTTCACTACAAACTCTTGTTTAGAAATGGAGTGGCCGTTAGTTGAGCAACCCTTGCTTCACTACAAACTCTTGTTTAGAAATGGAGTGGCCGTTAGTTGAGCAACCCTTGCTTCACTACACATTCTTTTTTAGAAATGGAGTGGCCGTTAGTTGAGCAACCCTTGCTTCACTACACATTCTTTTTTAGAAATGGAGTGGCCGTTAGTTGAGCAACCCTTGCTTCACTACACATTCTTTTTTAGAAATGGAGTGGCCGTTAGTTGAGCAACCCTTGCTTCACTACAAACTCTTGTTTAGAAATGGAGTGGCCGTTAGTTTAACAACCCTTGCTTCACTACAAACTCTTGTTTAGAAATAGAGTGGCCGTCTGTTGAGCAACCCTTGCTTCACTACACACTCTTTTTTAGAAATGGAGTGGCCGTTAGTTGAGCAACCCTTTCTTCACTACACATTCTTTTTTAGAAATGGAGTGGCCGTTAGTTGAGCAACCTTTGCTTCACTACACACTCTTTTTTAGAAATGGAGTGGCCGTTAGTTGAGCAACCCTTGCTTCACTACAAACTATTGTTTAGAAATGGGGTGGCCGTTAGTTGAGCAACCCTTGCTTCACTACACACTCTTGCTTAGAAATGGAGTGGCCGTTAGTTGAGCTACCCTTGCTTCACTACGCACTCTTGTTCACAAAAGGTGATGCTGCTGATTGAGCAATATTTGCTACACTATACTTTCTTGTTTAGAAAACATGTGGCTGCTTATTTAGCAACCGTGTCTTTACTACACAGTCTTGTACAGAAAAGGTGCGGCTGTTTTTATTCAGAAAAGGTGCAGTTTAGGTTTCAGCAACACTTTCTTCACTACACACTCTTGTTTAGAAAAGGTGCGGATTTTTATTGAACTACCTTTGTTTCCCTGCACACTATTGTTCAGTAGGAGGAAAAAAGAAAGAACAGAAGTGTGGTAGTGTGAGGGGAAGGAGAAACGAAATTAAGAAAGGCTTGCAGTTGAAAAGAATGAAGAAAAGAAGGAATGAATTGTGGTAGTGGGAGGGAAATAAGAAATGCACGCACAAAGGGTGGTTGTGGGAGCGAAAGAAGAAAGGAAGAACATGTGGCCGTTTTAGGGACAGAATAAAGGAAAACTGAAAGGATGTAGTGGGGGTGAAATAAGAAAAAAAACAAGAAAGGGGGTACTGAGATGGAAAGTAAGCAAAAAAAGGTGTTAGTGGGAGTGAAAAATAGAAAGTAAGCAACAATTGGTGGTAATGAGAGGCTAAGAAGAAATGAAGATAGAAAAGCGGTTTTAGTAGAAGGGTAAGAAGAAAGGAAGGATAACACAACTCATATTGATGCGCCGATTTCGTATAAAAGAACCAACATCATGTTCTTTTATGTAGCGCCACTATTTAAAAAAATAACTGATATTTATTGTCGTATCAAAGAATCAACATCATGTTCATTCATGTAGTGTTTATTATTATCAACATTAACTTATAGCAATGCTCCTCTGTCGTATGAAAGAACGAACCTCATGTTCATTTATGTAGCGTCACTTTTTAAAACAATAACTCAT
>OY744553.1:33932126-33942126 GCA_963556195.1 Sepiola atlantica
TTATTTTTTATTAAAGTTACCTGAATGTTTATTTAAGTCTTTATGGTGCGAACCTCCTTTAAGCAGATCATTATAGAGGTAGTCTCATTGTGTCAAACCGTCCATTCTATCAACTATCAAAAAAGTTTCTTCTACATAAGTGTTTATATGGAATTTATATAGTATTTATTAATAAACCCTTTCTAACAATATTGAGAGAAGCTTACCTTCCCAGAAATTCATCACTCAAGTAGTAAGTCACTAGTTAAAATGCGAAACTAAGGGGGTTATATTCACGGCGAAATATATCCTCCATATTTAGCCAGACTACGATTTTGAAATATAGAATGTGCATTATATATTTATTTATTTATTTAATTTCTTAAAGTGTTCTAAGGAATCAAAAGTAATTATACGGGGATCTGTACTTTAAACATTAATTTTTACTGTTTTATTTTTAAATCGTACTATCAAGTGAATTGCTAAGACAAATATACGAATGTAAACAATTAGAGTCTTACTTTAATATTTCCATCTATTATTTAGTCGTTTTCCCCCTTCTTTTAAGTATCATTATGCTTATTAATATACATTCACAAATATGCTTAGTATCCATCAATAAATTCATACCGACCACACATATATACACACACACAACATAAGTATATATACATACACATACACACACATATATATATATATTCATATATATACATACATACACACCCATATATGCATGCATACACCTACACATACGCTCACACATATCGATATATTTTTTCTGTATAATATGTACGATAAAACACAAGTATTTATTTTACTTCTAAAACTAAAAAAATAAGTGCAAATAGGCTAAAATTAATGTCAAAATACCCAATTCACTCTAAACAATTAACGTGACTAAAATAGGAATTAGATCATTCCTGTTTATTTTTCTACGATGAAGTTTTTTTTTAATCTAATATTAGGTTGTCCATACTCTTACACTTATCTAACAACATGCCTACCTGCATACATACAGTAAGCGATCCGAACGCAAATAAAAACGTACAATCAACATCTACAAAAAACTCCACAAACAACCACTACAGAAATGATTGTATTTCAACAGATTACAAGCCTCTAAATATTTGTGTTAAGTAATATGATATCAAAATCGTTTCCTATTAAAGGAAACTTAACATCGAAGTTCAGTAATTATATGTTTGTACCTTTCCATTGCTTAAGGTTTCAATATAAGTGAATCGGAACTATTATGCTCAACATGCAAACCTCCGACATACATATATATATATATGCACACATAGATACATACATACACAATATATAAGTACATATCTGAATAAACAAACATACACATGCATACACTATATATATACACATATATACACACATTATTTATTTACCTATTTATTTATTTATTTTATTTCTTCATTTATCTATTGGACATTTATTTCGCATACTATTTTAGATGATACTAGTGTTATTAGTTTATACTCCTAACCAAAGCGATATCTTACTTCCTATTTACCATTTCTCCCATAATTAATACAGATCGAATAAAACCAAGATGAAAAAACCTATTTCAATTACTTATTGATGTTCTCATAATCCAGCCTTCTTACTATTTTTATTATAAGTCAGATACAATTTAAATTACTTCGGTTATTTTAGATTATAAGTGATGTGCTCTATTTCTAAATGTTTTATATTGATGTATTAGTACTCAGTTATCTAGTATTAGGTTTATGTTTTTGTATTGCCAATAAATTTTTATGTTGTTCCAATACATTAGTTACTTACATACTCTTGTTGATGAAAAAAGTTAATACACAGCTATTTTATATGGGTCTGTAGCGGGATAGGATGCATGCGGTTCTATGTAGGCAGTTCGTAATCACCCCATGTATTTTATTTAATAAATTATCTTTAGACATAACTATATTGTAGGATTCTAGAATACAGAGGTTGCATCTCTTAAATTTGTTAGGTCTATATTTCCTTGCTCTACCTAGTATAGACAATTTTAGGTTGTATTGTATGTTTTTGCTATTTAGTTATCTTACATGCTTAGCTAACGTCGTAGGTATCTTTTTTGAATTTGTATTAGGTTATTTAAAAGAGTGTATATGGTTTCGATATCTGTCCTTAAAACTACAGCCCGTCGAACCAATGTATGTTTTAATTCGGTGTTCTACTATAACGTTACACTTATACACTATATCTGAGGTTAAACAATTCCCTTCTAAAGGGCATTGGCTAATGTTTCTACAGTTACATTGGGAGTTATTATTCTGATTCTGAACTGTGCTGGTATCTAAGTAACTATTCTTTTTGATTTTCGTGTCATTTGAACTTACTATAGTTGATGTGAAGTTTATCGAAGTTGAAAAAGATAGCTTAACTGTATTCTTATTTATAAGTTTGCCTAGTCTACTATCCCTAGGAAAATTTCTCTCGATAATTTGGTAAAATTGTCTAGGTATGTTAGTAAGGACATTTAATCCATAAGGGGGGTTGAACCATAGTGAATTTCTACGTCTGTTTTTCTTCCCAGTGTTTTTTTACTACGGATGGTAGATTTGAAGATCCTCTAGTGTTAAGTTTAGTACTAGGTGCAGTAATCTGCGTATTATTGGTATTTATTCTCCTATTGATTTTTCTGGGATTCCCCATAGCCATGTTATATGATATTAGAATAAAATAAACTAGAAATAAAATAATGTGCTACGAAAAATGTCAACAAATAAGTGAATAAATGAAATAAAATAGAAATAAAATAATGTGGTACGAAAAATATCAACAAATAAGTGAATAAATGAAATAAAATAGAAATTAAATAATGTGGTACGAAAATAAGTGAATAAATGAAATAAAATAGAAATAAAACAATGTGGTACTAAAAATATCTACAAATAAGTGAATAAATGAAATAAAATGGAAATAAAATAATGTAGTACGAAAAATATCAACAAATAAGTGAATAAATGAAATAAAATAGAAATAAAACAATGTGGTACGAAAAATATCAAAAAAAAAGTGAATAAATTAAATAAAATAGAAATAAAATAATGTGGTACGGAAAATATCAACAAATAAGTGAATAAATTAAATAAAATAGAAATAAAACAATGTGGTACGAAAAATATCAAAAAATAAGTGAATAAATGAAATAAAATAGAAATAAAATAATGTGGTACGAAAAATATCAACAAATAAATGAATAAATTAAATAAAATAGAAATCAAACAATGTGGTACGAAAAATATCAACAAAATAAGTGAATAAATTAAATAAAATAGAAATAAAATAATGTGGTACTAAAAATATCAACAAATAAGTGAATAAATGAAATAAAATAGAAATAAAACAATGTGGTACTAAACATATCTACAAATAAGTGAATAAATGAAATAAAATAGAAATAAAATAATGTGGTATTAAAAATATCAACAATAAGTGAATTAATGAAATAAAATAGAAATAAAGCAATGTGGTACGAAAAATATCAACAAAATAAGTGAATAAATGAAATAAAATAGAAATCAAACAATGTGGTACGAAAAATATCAACAAAATAGGTGAATAAATTAAATAAAATAGAAATAAAATAATGTGCTACGAAAAATATCAACAAATAAGTGAATAAATGAAATAAAATAGAAATAAAACAATGTGGTACTAAAATATCAACAAATAAATGAATAAATGAAATAAAATAGAAATAAAACAATGTGGTACTAAAAATATCAACAAAATAAGTGAATAAATGAAATAAAATAGAAATCAAACAATGTGGTACGAAAAATATCAACAAAATAAGTGAATAAATTAAATAAAATAGAAATAAAATAATGTGCTACGAAAAATATCAACAAATAAGTGAATAAATGAAATAAAATAGAAATAAAACAATGTGGTACTAAAATATCAACAAATAAATGAATAAATGAAATAAAATAGAAATAAAACAATGTGGTACGAAAAATATCAACAAATAAGTGAATAAATGAAGTAAAATAGAAATAAAATAATGTGGTACGAAAAATATCAACAAATAAGTGAATAAATGAAATAAAATAGAAATAAAACAATGTGGTACTAAAAATATCAACAAACAAGTGAATAAATGAAATAAAATAGAAATAAAATAATGTGGTACTAAAAATATCAACAAATAAGTGAATAAATGAAATAAAATAGAAATAAAATAATGTGGTACGAAAAATATCAACAAATAAGTGAATAAATGAAATAAAATAGAAATCAAACAATGTGGTACGAAAAATATCAACAAAATAGGTGAATAAATTAAATAAAATAGAAATAAAATAATGTGCTACGAAAAATATCAACAAATAAGTGAATAAATGAAATAAAATAGAAATAAAACAATGTGGTACTAAAATATCAACAAATAAATGAATAAATGAAATAAAATAGAAATAAAACAATGTGGTACTAAAAATATCAACAAAATAAGTGAATAAATGAAGTAAAATAGAAATAAAATAATGTGGTACGAAAAATATCAACAAATAAGTGAATAAATGAAATAAAATAGAAATAAAACAATGTGGTACTAAAAATATCAACAAACAAGTGAATAAATGAAATAAAATAGAAATAAAATAATGTGGTACTAAAAATATCAACAAATAAGTGAATAAATGAAATAAAATAGAAATAAAATAATGTGCTACGAAAAATATCAACAAATAAGTGAATAAATGAAATAAAATAGAAATAAAACAATGTGGTACTAAAATATCAACAAATAAATGAATAAATGAAATAAAATAGAAATAAAACAATGTGGTACTAAAAATATCAACAAAATAAGTGAATAAATGAAATAAAATAGAAATCAAACAATGTGGTACGAAAAATATCAACAAAATAAGTGAATAAATTAAATAAAATAGAAATAAAATAATGTGCTACGAAAAATATCAACAAATAAGTGAATAAATGAAATAAAATAGAAATAAAACAATGTGGTACTAAAATATCAACAAATAAATGAATAAATGAAATAAAATAGAAATAAAACAATGTGGTACGAAAAATATCAACAAATAAGTGAATAAATGAAATAAAATAGAAATAAAACAATGTGGTACGAAAAATATCAACAAATAAGTTAATAAATGAAATAAAATAGAAATAAAACAATGTGGTACTAAAAATATCAACAAACAAGTGAATAAATGAAATAAAATACAAATAAAACAATGTGGTACGAAAAATATCAACAAATAAGTGAATAAATGAAATAACATAGAAAAAAAACAATGTGGTACGAAAAATATCAACAAATAAGTGAATAAATGAAATAAAATAGAAATAAAACAATGTGGTACGAAAAATATCAACAAATAAGTGAATAAATGAAATAAAATAGAAATAAAATAATGTGGTACTAAAAATATCAACAAATAAGTGAATAAATGAAATAAAATAGAAATAAAATAATGTGGTACTAAAAATATCAACAAATAAGTGAATAAATGTTGTGAAGCACATATCTACAAATGAATATAACAACATGGACATCTAACGATGTGGTGAGAAAATATCAATAATAAGTGAATAAATAAAATAAAATAGAAATAAAACCATTTGGTGAGAAGAATATAAGGAAGTAATTGAATCAATAAAATAAACTAGAAATCAAATGATGTGGTGTAAAAATATCAACAAATAAGTGAATAAATAAAATAAAATAGAAATGAAACATTGTGGTGATAAATTACCAATAAATATGGTAATACATAAAATAAAATTAAAATAAAATCATGTGCTTTAAGTAATTTCAATAGATATATAAATAAATACAAAAGACAATCAATATAGTGAGCAAAATATTAATAAAATATGTGAATAAATAAAATAAAATAAAAATCAATCCATGTGGTAAGAATAATATCAATAGATAATTGAATAAATAAAATAAAATTTAAAAAAACATTGTGGTGAGAAAAATATCAATAAATATGTGAACAAATAAAAAAAATTAAAATAAAACCATGTGCTGTGACTAAAACATCAATAAATATGTGAATAAAAATAACAAAATAGAAATCAAACAATGTGGTGAAAAAATTTCAGTAATAAAGTGAATAAATTATATTAAATTAGAATAAAACTATGTGTTGAGAAAAACAAATAAATAACTGAATAAATACAATAAAAAAGAAATAAACGAATGTGGTCAGAAAAATATCAATAAATAATTGAATAAATAAAAACAAATATAAATCAAACTATGCGTTGGGAAAAATATCAACTAACTAAATTTACTAATTTAGTAAATAAATAAAATAAAATAGAAAAAGAGTTTTGATAAAATATCAATAAATATATAAATTAAAACAATTCTAATAAATTAAAACCTCAATATCAATAAATAAGTAAAGTTAATGAAATATAATAGAAAGTAATCAATGTTGTTCGATAAACTATCAATAAATAAGTGAATAAATGAAATAAAATAGGAATCAACCCATGTTATTAGAAGTATATCAATACATAAGTAAATAAAATAAAATAAAATAGAAACCAAAGTATGTTGTTCGACAAACTATCAATAAATGTTTGAATAAATAAAATAAAATAGAAATCAAACCATCTGGTGAAAAAATCAATAATATATATATATATATATATATATATATATATATATATATATATATAATATATATATATATTCCAAGAATGTAAGATATTGTTCTGCATCACCCAGAAGACATCTATTTACGTCTGGAGAAAAGGATGTTCTTCTCTCTATTACTTTCTATATCGTTTAATGTTTAAGTTGCCATATCCGGGTCGTAAGTGGCATATTTGCTTTGATTTTGTATCTGAAGGTGTTTTTGCGGGCGTACAATATTTGCTTAAAGCTTCAATATGTCATGCCTATATATTTTCTGTTCTGTCGCTAGTATGGTTCGTGACAGTGGCTTCATATACGAAAGCATAGATTTTGCAATGTCCCTCGAAGTTTTCATTATATCTTAGTTAAAAAAATGTAGGATCCTAAACAGATTCAACTATGCCGATCTAATCTTTGCTCTTATCTTTCTACCAGACTTCATCAGTATACCAATAGTATTACTCCCATTAGCTTTAACTATACCTTAGTTAATTATGTTTAATCCCGAATATAGAATCATTGAACAACCCTGCTTAGTTGCTGCCCTTAGACAACTTGACAAGCTGCCAAGACCGGACCCGGATTGATTTAAAGTCTATTAACCCAAACCTTAAATTTGTAATTTAATGTGTATTTTTAAAACTTGTTTATTTCATCGTTAGTATAACCAAACTCTATCCTTAAGATACTCCAGAAGACACATTATTAACCCTAAAAAAGTAACGGCAAAATAAACATTGAGTCACTGGATTTTTATTTTTTCATTATTTTTATATTTTACCATTTTTTTCCAATTTTAAATCTCAACTGCTACCCGCCTCTTTTTAAAACTTATTAAACATATCTAACACTAATTTAAAACAAATATACATAACAATCTAAAGCAAATAACGCATCCAAACGAGAGTGACACGTGAATTCACATTTCTGAAACAGGTGACAACATAAGCCGAAGAGAGCCGGTGTTAAGGCTTTCTGAGCTTGAAACTTACGGTTATAATATTGTATACATTTTTCTATACTAAAAAAAAAGTATTCCGCTCTTAATTTTAATTCTAAATTAATCGATCACTTTGATGGAACTTTTTAAAATTTATTACAAAAGAAGTTATAAATATATATATATATATATATATATATATATATATATATATATATATATATATATATATATATATAATTTATTAGTTGGTACAGAAAAATAAGTACAATATAAGTACCGTCAGTTTCAAGCTCAGAAGGACTTAGCCATCCGGTTCTCTTCAGCTTATGTTGTCATCTGTTACAGAAATGTGAAGTCACGTGCTACTCTCATTTGTACGCGTTATTTGCTTAGATGGAACGTAACCAATTTTATCAATAACAAAATAATCCAGTTTATTCAGATTGCTAAAATATAAACAAATAAAATAGGCGTAATAAATATGAATTTCAAACGTGTACAAAAACGTATATACTAATAAGGCATCTATTTCAATACATGCGACATTTGTTTTCATGTGTATGTCGTAGTTTTAAGATGCCTTATATGTCATGTCGGCGTTACTAACGCAAAACCATGACATCTAATAAACAGCAAACATGTTGTTAAACATTTAAAAAAAAAGTTTTTTAATCATCTTCGTTTATCGTATCATATATACTGTAACCAATATTCATATATATATATATATATATATATACATACATATTATCTCATTTTAGATATATATGGCAAAGCTTACTGTATATATTCAACATTATATAGAATTAAAATTAGACTTTTTCCATGTTAATGCATTGCACCCTAGGGGTTGACTACCAGGCTGCAGAGTCAAAGTTGATTTTGCAACTGGGTTCCAATCCTTTTGGCCAGTAGTCATTATCACCTCCTATGCTATAGCGATGAAATACGTGTCCGTGGATATTTAAATTGTGTATATATATATATATATATATATATATAGCGATAACTATAAAACACTAACTCCAGTCTTCTTATTTAAATTTAAAAAAAAACCCTAATCCTGAAGACGACTACGAAAGTCGAAAGCGCTCGAGAAAATGGCCGAATTAAAAACTATCGGCGAAGTACTATACGGATTGCCACCTGAAACCAGAAAGATGGCTCCACGGTTTGAGAACCTCACGAGGAAAATATACAAACGCGAAAGTTCCGTGATGTTCAACAACGCTTGCTTAGATAATGACTTGCTGCCTAAATATACATATATATATATATATATATATATATATATATATATATATATATATATATATATATATATAATATATTGTTTTATCGTGCATGAAACTATGCTAGTTGTACGTGCTCACATATTTATAAAATTGAAAACAAGGTAATCCTGTTGTTTTCATGTTTATTTAAAAAAATGTGTATATAAAGCAATACAATACGAAAAATAACGATTAACTTTTAACCTGTCTAGGGACGAGTATTCTTCAAGTTCTAATGTAGACCTTCCGATAACAATGGCGTAAAAAGTATGCTTCGCCAGTATTTGCACTAATATTCATTAAAACATCACAAATTTAAGTCACTACTTTTCCGTTTACATATACATAAATTTTGATCATTTTGGATGACCTAAAAAGACAGCACCCATTAATATTTTTTTTTAGAGTAGAACATTTCTTTCAGAATATATTTTAGACGGCGGGGTGGTCTTACTTGCTATTTACTTTGAATGTAATTATTTCAAATATTTTTTTATAATAATTTAGGACTTAACTATCGCTAGTTGAAAGAAAATGCGAGTCATTCCTGGTGAACAAAAGAAAAAAACACCAACCGATGACTTGGGTTTACAAAAATGTAAGTATATTATTGGAAGTATGAGGGCATTTATGTATTAAAAATGGCGTCGTAAAATTTAAGTGTTGAAAACGTTAGCCAAAGTTAGAATAAGTTAAATAAGAAAGACAGAAAACGTATAAAAATAGAAAGTTGAAAAACGTACACCTAAAAAATAACAATAAAATGAATGAATTGGTATTAAACAAAAACTAAATATAATTTCTTATTCTGAAATAGATCTGCGTTCCCTTTCTCATTATTCATCTGAAATACGTTTTGTGACAGTATGGATATATATTTATAGATGAATACACATTGCTCTATACTAGAAAGCGGAGGATATTTATATAAGCGTTGTATATATCCAGTAACCGTAATAGAAGGCAATCACCTTTTCAATTACAACCCATAATACGTTGGAATAGGCAGTGGATGAGAGTGGATAGGCTTGCATATAATTGTTTATGCGCCATACATCCCGGCTAAGTTTCATTTAGATGGCCACATACGGGCATCTTCGCGGGCGATTGACAGATGAGAATGACGCCGACGATGGCTCTACATATGCG
>OY744553.1:33947126-33954626 GCA_963556195.1 Sepiola atlantica
GGTAAGTCAATGAAAATTGATTATACCTGCAAATGGAAGCAAATCAATATCTTCAGTTGTTCAAAACAAGGAGCAGTTTAGTTAATAAAAAACATTTATTTTTTTGTGTTTAAGGAATGAAAGAGAAGAAAAATAAATGTTTTTTATTAACTAAACTGCTCCTTGTTTTGAACAACTGAAGATATTGATTTGCTTCCATTTGCAGGTCTAATCAATTTTCATTGATGCTACACCGGCCGTTCTTACACAGGAGAAACAACACCGCTTGTCACTATAAATAGTGCGAGTCACCAGAGACACAGCGAAGACAAAGCACAGTCTTGTAACTGTCTAGCACAGAGCTAGTCACTTTCTTACTTTGTTAATACACTTGTTAAACCAACCCTCGACTTGACTTCCTTTATTTATTATTTACTGTGGGACCACTTCACAACAATTGACTTACCATATTTTTGCTCTATCCAGTATATTGAGCTTTCCTTATTCCACAATAGGTCCACCTCTCTAAAAGTTTACCTTTTAGTTATAATTTTCATATATATATATATATATATATATATATATATATATATATATATATAAATATATATATATATATAAATATATATATATAAATATATATATATATATATATATATATATTGCTTATGACTGTAAAAATAAACAGATAAAGCTTATTTTTCAAATCCAAGCATGCCAAACAAAAGAAAATGTTTTTTATAATTCAAGCGTAATTTACTATCAAAATACTATTTCAAACGTATGCTTAGTACACAAAAACGCTATTTTAAATTTAACCCTGGGAGAACAATAACAATGTGATTTAAAATTAAAACAAAACAGTTCACAAAGTACTATATCACTTATCCTCCATACAAACCACCCCACTCCCTATTTAAAAGTAAAGCCTGGTAGGCCAAAAAACGGTGATAATTAGTTCAGCTTGGCAGGTGACTACACAAACATAATTTACGTCTAACACAGTAATAAAAACGCTATTTAAATTCAAACCTACAAGACGAAAAGACATACTAAAAATGTAAGTGTTTATACACACCATGTAACGCCGAAACTGTTATACAACAAAATATGCAATACAAATCAATACTTAATATACAGCAAAAATGCTTTTTCAAACTATGGCCTTGCCGTGACCTTCGTAAAGAGAACGACCGTCTATTGAGTTTCGTTTGTTTTATGCTGACGTAACACTAGTTGGTGCATAGAGGATACACAAAAAAATTTGGAAGGTAAGGTAACACACTATGTGTAGACATATAACGGTGGCGCTGTGATCGTTGACTTGTCTGCTCCCTACGATGCAGTCAACCACAGACGACTTTTATGTAAGTTACTGGAGATCATGAAAGACACCAGGCTAACAGACCTAATGAAAGCCAAGCAGCAGAACCGCAGATACTACGTCGAATCAGGCGGAAAACGCAGCAGATTGCACATCTAGAAAAATGATCTCCCACAAAACAGAGTGCTTGCAACACTTCAGTATAACATCTATACAAACGACCAACACAGAAATGATGTCAACCGTCGTGTTCCACATGCAGGAAACGCTCAACGACGCTCTATCAACCTACTATGGAGAGCACCATCTACGTGCCAACTCAGACAAACCACAAGTATGCTCTTTTGACCGAGTAACAAAGAAGCTAATTGCTAACTGAATTGCATTAGTGGGTAACTGTTGTGGCCCTGTTAAAGGGACCGAAATGAAGACACGAACACGGTATAAAGTAGAAACAAGTGTATTAAGCAAAATAGAGTACAAAGGGAAGAAATATGCGCCTGGTAAGTAGAGTTCGACTATCTTACTGGATTCCGGCGAGAGTTAATCGCCGTTGGCATTTATTGAGCAAAGAGGAAGATTCCATGTGGTACATAGGTAAGTCACCATAACAATAACACAACTAGCACACTCGACAGATGCCTTACATTAAAACCACACATCATGAGGACAAAGGCAAAAGTGAGCACCCGCAACACCATACTGACCAACTAACCAACACCAGATAAGTTGCATGCCCAAAGACACTACGTGCTATAGTCCTTGCCCTCAGTTTCTCTACTGTATAATATGCATTCCCAGTGAGGGAAAAATTAACCCATGCCAAAAAACTGGACCCCGGTCTTAGCGAGAGCTACAGATGTATAACTGGGTAGCTGAAAACCTACTTCACCAATTGCAAGTACATCCTGGCATGTATCAAATCTCCAGTCATCAAACATCGGTAGCCAGCAGGATTGAGCGGCGCAGGCAAGCTACATATGAGAGGCACTCCTTTACATGCAGAAAAAACATACAACGTGACATTTCTTTTTTATTTAATTATTTTCTTAAAAATTAAAATTGAATCCATTCAGTTTAAGTATACATCGAATTGTGTCACTTTCTTTTCTTTTATCTGTAAGTGAAATTTTAAAAGTTTTGTCATGCTTTTTTTCTAAATAAAAAACATTCATGTTCAACAGTTTGACTGTCCGACAATTTGCGCTTTCTACTTACTAGCATGACGTAATTTTTGAGTGATCAGGCCTAAGTTACTTTACCAAGGTCATGGTCTGGCACACCAATATATACACTATTTTAAATTAAAGCCAAACAGATAGATTAAAATGTTATTCAAACTTAATCGTTGTCACACAAACGAAAATACTTTTCGAAACTTAGATTCGGAAGACCAGTTAACCCGTGATTTAAACCTTAAACATACTAGGCCACTAAAATTATATTTCAAACATATGTCTGACACATCAACGAAAACATTATTCCCGACTTTAGCATAACAGATAGACACAAATTTAATTCAAAGCTTAAGCGTAACAGATGGCCAAAATGCTATTCTGTAAACTGAGCGAGAAATTGTTACGTAACGAAAGCCATTAGTTCAATGGAGAAATGATTGTCGGATTAGAGGTTAGTGTAAAACGTTTAGTAAACCGAAGGTTACAGAAACCACGTGTTTTACGGAAGAAGAATTTTTAAAAAAATTTTCAGCTGAAAACTGATGAGTGAATCTTCGCTCCCGATTAGGGTGGTTGCGGTCGTGCGCAATGTATATAGATGTAACGAGACAAACTATGTATATTCCTATCCGTCTCTCTATCTGTTTCTTTATCCGAAAAGCAGGCCACATTTTAAAGCCCAGAGTCTCGCACCCTATTTTGAATGTTCCAAGTTATTATCTGTATTAATAAAAACAAAATGTCTGTGTTCGAGTGATTGTCTTCAGAGATGATCAGAGAGCTTAGATTCTAGACGACAACGGTGTATAAAACTTTTTACACGAATTGTAACACCGAAATTGTTATATAACAACATGTAATTGACAACTTTAGCGTAACAGCTATTGAAAACTTACACCAGATACAACAAGAAATAAAAAATTAGATTTAAAATGTAAGCATAACAAATTACTAAATGGCAATTCAAACTCTGCCTGGGAAACTAAAAAAATGTTATACACAACTTAAGTCGGACAGAGCACTAAAATGCTATATAAATACTGATGGCTGCGACATCAAATCCAACAATGAACTACCAACGAGACTGTTATTTAAAATTTAAATGTTACCGAGCAACGGAGATACTATTGGAAACTACACACCAACAAAATGTTATTCAAGGCATAATCGGGAAAGACTAGTAACATGCTATATAGAGGGGCAAACGAACATGTGTTTAAAAATTAATAAAGTAAATATCCCCGACAAATTCGATAATCTTATAAATCCAACCTCTTCACTTTAGTGGCCTTCAGTTTTGTACCCTAATAGTTTATTTTCTAAGACTTCTTTACTTTGGGATTTTCTGTCTGCTCCTTGTTTCTCTGACTGTACCAACATGCAGCAATTTAAATGTAATTTGAACAAAAAATGTTCCTGCATAACTCCCTACTAACCTATTGGTATGCCCCCTAATTAAAAGTAGCCACTTACGTCTCAGTGGCAATTTTGTGGTAAATATAAGAATACAATGACAAAGACCAATTAAAATGATGTTATGAATTAAACGTTACGCATACATACATACATATATATATATATATATATATATATATACATGGACATGCATATACATATACACACACATATATATATACATATGCATATATATACACATATATATATACACACATATATATGCACTCATATACATACATTAATATACATATATATACACATATTTACATATATATATAGGTATGTATATATATATGTGTGTGTATGTATATATACATATATATATATATATATATATATATATATATATATATATATATATATATAACGAAATGCCGGTGGGTATGTGTATGTATGATGTTCGTGTGTTCCTCATAGCATGAAAGGTCAGATATTCTACATAAAACTGTAAAACTATGTTATTGTCGTAACATTTATCTCGCAAGAGAATAAAAGTAGTCCCAAATCTCTCAATGTAACTCTGAGGGTATTGCCCATTTATCATTTAAAATATATCTTATTTTATGAAATTTTAGTCGGATGTATAATATTTTATGGCGAAGATTATTAAAGTGGTCATTAATCTCTAAGATCCCTCCAAACCTAAGAGAGATTTGTAGGGTGGTATCTTGTTTACAATTTTAATTCAATCTATTTTGTGTACTTTTTGGCATATGTATTTTAATTCTTCAGAAGAGACAATTCAAATAGTCCACTATCTCTACTTTTCTGTCTATGTTCTGAAAACAGTACTTAAACCTGTAAATACATGTATCCAATTTTAATGAAATTTCAACTATAAATATAAGACACTAATTCAGAGAATTTTCCGACATTTCACCTCTTTCACTTCTTTTGGACTATATCAGTGGCGAAACGGGAAGCGGGGACAGTAAAAGCGAAGAAAGTAATATGCAACATCATGAAATGTATATAGTAGGTATCCTTATACAATCCCGAGCAACGTCAGAACATATTCCGTGCACACACACACACACACACACACATATATATATATATATATATATATATATATATATATATATATATATATATATATATATATATATATAGCATAAGCGATCAGGCCTTGAGACAAAAGGTCCTGGCTTCCTATCTTCATCAAATACAACAACAAAAAAACATGAGAGGCTTACACTCCCAACCTTGGACTTGCAAAAAGAAGATGCTATTGATTTGATACTACTGCTCAAAGTTTAAAAAGTGGAGCAAAACATGCAATGAGATTCTAGCTAATACGATCCAATAATCTACTCTCCCCGAAGAACATATATATATATATATATATATATATATATATATATATACAGATTATCTTTATTAACGTAGCCTCTTCTGTGTTGCAAAGAAACAACTAGGAATACACACCACAAAATATGTGTATTTTAATTAGATTCAGAAAAGTATTTAGAAAAAACATTGCAAAAGTTCAGATTGACACGAACGTAATTTCAATCAATTGTGTAATTTCTAGGTAACCTTGAACCTGATTAATTGAAGTTACTAATCGATATCTACTATATAAAAAAAGAAAACAATCGATTTTCAAACTATTCCATTAATGGACTGAGTTGACGATTCCCTCTTCCATCGTTAATTTTCATTATTCTGGAAGGACACGCAAACCCCTGTTACTTTTCATTTCTCTTCTTTTCTTAGTTCAACGTACTTGAAAAATATAATTTAGTCCAGTATGCTTCATTAAATATACGATTTATTTCTTTTGCTTTAAAGAGTGTCTTTATATTTAACGTAGACCCATCGATATATATATATATATATATATATATATATATATATTGGTACAGAAAAATTAGTACAACATTCCTACAGTCGGTTTCAAACACGAAAGGACTTAGCCATCCGGCTCTCTTCAGCTTCTGTTGGCATCTGTTTCTGAAATATATATATATATATATATATATATATATATATATATATATATATATATATATATATATATATAAGTATGTCATGTATCCACATAAAATTTCATTAGGAGATATACTTTTTTATGTATCAATTTTCAGTATTTACTTCAACAGTGCTCGAGACGTTAGTAGAGCTAGGTAGTAAGCTATGCACATCTATTCATGGCAATTAAACTACACAGAGGCTCCTGCGTTTCATCCCGGGGAGGGGGGGGGATCTTCAGGCTAAAAGCATTGATGCATTTTAGCCTGAAGATTCCCCCCGGGGAGGAAAGTGGGAGTTCCTGTGTAGTTTTATTGTCATAAATAGATTTTCATAGCTTACTCTCTCTCTCTCTCTCTCTCTCTCTCTCTCTATATATATATATATATATATATATATATATATATATATATATATATATATATATATATATATGTATATGTGCGTGTCATCGAAACCAAAATTGTGTTTTAATTTTAAGATATTTGTTTTGAACACCGATTTAATTCAAACACATTTGTTCCGTTTTTTTACAAAGTATTTAGTACGATATTAAGGGCGATATCTAGAGGTATGTTAAGAACGGTATACAACACAGTAGTTATAACGATATTTAGAAGGGTATTTAGAAATATATTCAAGTCTGGGTTTAGATCGATACAAACAAATATATTTAGAACGCTATGTTGATTTGTATTAAGCACGATATTTAGAATGATATGCTGAACTGCATTGAAGACGAAATTAAGTACGATACTAAAATTATATTTCGAAGGATATCTAAACGGATATTTAGAACTGTATGCAAACCGGTAATTGGAACGATGTTTAGAAAACTATGTACAACGGTATGCGAAACTGAATATAACACAATATTTAGAATGACATTTAAAACAGTTTGTAAAACGGTATTTTGAACTATATTTAGAACGATATTTTGAACAATATTTTGACTGATACTTGATTCGTATTGAAGGCAATATGTAGTATGATATGCTGAACCTTATTTTTGAAGAACATTTAGTAAGATATTAAGACAGATAGTTAGAACAACACTAGACACCATAGTTAGAAAAAACGGTCGAATCTAAATTTCACCTGAAATTTATTAAACATATTGTGTAATTTTTCAGTCACCCTGAAACTTGCTGAATCGACATTTCTAAGAAAACCAAAAAAAGTAAGCCTTATGAGTATCTATTCTCATTCCATAAAAAATGCTGACACATAAAACTTAACAATACTATCCCACGGAACCAATTCTTTAATCCTTAACCCTAACTCTATCCCTTAACAATATTACTCTACGCTACTCCTTTTTACAAACTCATCTCGAACCCTAACCGTACCCCTAAACCATACTATAACACGCTACTCATTCTTTCAAACCTAACCTAACCCTATCCCTTAACAATATTACTCCACGCTACTAGTTCGTACAACCTTAACTCTAACCCTAACCCTATCCCTTAACCATACTATCCCACGCTACTCATTTTTGTAAACCTAACCCTAACCCTACCCCTAAGCAATATTACTCCACGCTACTCATTTGTACAACCTTAACTCTAACCCTAACCCTATCCC
>OY744553.1:33964626-33969626 GCA_963556195.1 Sepiola atlantica
TTTAGTGTAAAAAATATTTATTATATTACACTTCTTCTTCTTCTTTAGTGTAAAAATATTTATTATATTACACTTCTTTTCTTCTTTAGTGTGAAAATATTTATTATTCACCTAAATGTGAGTTAATCAATGTGTGTTTCTCTAAGACATTCTTGATTTATATAATATACTAGCAGGGCTACCCGGCGTTGCTCGGCGTCATAAAAACACAAAATAGAAAAAGAATAGTGGGTTTAACATATTTATAACTCAAAATTCTATGTCTTTCCCTCTCTCTCTCTCTCTCTCTCTCTCTATAGCCGTCTCTTTATCTTTCGACCTTACTCTTCCCTGGTCGCCCCATTTATATTTTATTAACACAAAATACATTCTAAAACGAACCTCACTACATAAAATCAAGGGAAATGCAAGTGTGTTGCCGAACTTGCACCCGCCTGCTGGAAGAACATCATAGACGACCAACTTAAGACTTGGATATGGACGCTGAAGACAAATATGGAGTTGTTGGCTGGCTCCCGCGTTTTTTATGTTCGAAACGGGAACTGTGAATAGCTTAACTATACCAAGAACTCACCTGTTTATCCGAAGGGATGGATCGCCTTTACGCGGAATACGGTGAACCCATGTGGAGCCGGCTCAGCATGCCGTTTCAGTTACAATTAATCCAAACTAAACGTATGTTACTGAGCTGTAAAGGAATACTGCGTTTAGGGGCACAGATAACATTTTACAATTTTAATTTATTTTACACTTAAATTTACATTTAAATTTTCACATTTTGGTAGAGCTAGGGAAACAGGGAACAGGGAGATAATTACAAAGGTAAGCGGTACGAGAACATAAGCTATTAGAATAGACAGGTTTTAGAAACGTTACAGAAGATGAGTAGGAATTTGATGCTCATCGAAGTTAGCGGGTGTATTTACGTTGAGTATGTACAATGCAGTAAGTTCATCGGAGCAAATTCCGTGGAAGTACTTGTCAAACAACCCAGGGGAGGCAAAATTGAAATGATGGGGCTGAGCTTAGTAGACAGTGCAGAACCTATAAGGTAACAAACGTTTTTGTATCTTGTCCAACGTAGAGAGACTAGTGGTGTTTTCACCTTCCTAGATGTATCAATGCACTACATGAACGGGCGCGTGATGATTTCATACATATATAGGATATATATTGGAAGTATGGTTCAGAAAACACGCTGGTTGATGAAGAAAATGGCTTTAATTAATTGTATGAATAATTTTTATTAATATCACCTTATCGGAAAATATTGTAGATTCATATGTAAACTAGATAATAACAGTTATAAGTGTATATTTGTAAATATGAATTTAATTGAAGGTTAAAAGTAATGTATTATGTAAATGACGAAAACCGTCTAGTGTCTAAACGACGTTTATTAACGGTATATAAAGTGTTGAAATATATGAATTTAAGTAAGATTCTTGACACTTTTTCACTTCTAATCGCAGCCTCGTCTTGAAATTTCGTTCTTCTTTGTTTATTATATGTAATCTAATCTAATAATGTAATTTAATGTTATCTAATGTAAATTAATTGATTAGTAATAGTTTCCTAATTCTAAATGTATACAAATATTATGAACGCTAACTCGAAAAGATTAATTAATTAAATGGTAATTACTCGAGCCCCATCCCTCCCCTCTCTCTTCTGTTTACAAACATTCTCCAGGACGGACAGACAGACAGACAGACATACAGAGAAGGTGCTCGTTATATTATAAGTGAAGTCAATCTAGTCAAGTAGAGAAACCCACTTTTTGTTTTCTAGACTTTGCAGTTTCTTCTATGGTTTATTCAAATTATTGTTGCTGCTGAATGTTAAGTCCAAGGGGTTTAAAAGTTGAGCTCTCTGGAAAGGAGTTATCAGTCATAGCATCCCGGGGTTTGAAAGGTTTCTTTTAAATTTTAAAGTAATACAGCTTTGTGATTGTAGCATACATGTTCTCATCCATTTATAGCCCCATTCTACTATAGACTGGTTGTCATTTTTTGATGGTTCAACCATTTCTTTTAATATATTTGTATTCGATAAACCCGAATGTATAGCAGTCAGTGTTGTCTCATACGCAAACATACCATTCTAAGACGCAACCACATCTTGTCTTTCATTCGATTTTCTATTTTTTACATTTTCTTCGTGCTTATTCCTTCTAGAATACACTTCTAATGTCGTCTTTCTTTTTCATATCATTGGCATTCCCATTTCTTTAATGTAGTATCTGTTCCGATGGATACTGCACGCCTGTCCTGTGCAGTTCTAGGAGGTCCACCCTCCCAGGCTTCGCCTCCCCTCTTTGGGGAGGAGTAAGTTTATTGCTTACTGTCTGAGGCGCCCCTACCGGGGAATGCCGACGGGGCTGCCCAGGCAATTTTTAAATGGCCAGAGTGCTCACCTCTCGAGCGCTGGCTTTTAACCCCACTTGCTCGACCCGATCTTGAGTCACATCTTACTTGTGGGAGTAAGATAAAACTGGCCTTGTGCCTAACTCCGCGAGGAGTAAATAAATATCTGTTCCGATGGATACTCCACCCCATACTGGTGTTGTCTTGACCTTCGGGTCTTGATTTACGCCGGTCAATGGGTCTCTCCTGTGCAGTTCTGGGAGGTCCAGCTTCCCAGGCTTTGCCTCCCATCTTTGTGGAGGAGTAAGTTTATTGCTTACTGTCTGAGGCGCCTCTACCGGGGAATGCCGACGGAGCTGCCCAGACAATTTTTAAAGCCCACTTTTCCGACCCGACCTTGGGTCACATCTTACTTGTGGGAGTAAGATAATAACTGGCCTTGTGCATAACTTCTGGAGATGAGTAAATCAATACTCATAGTTCGTTAATTTTTTTAATTCTCTATTTTTCTAAATTTTATCCTCGCATATCTATTTCTTGAATACTTTTTCCAATCTGATCTTTCTAAATATATTTGGCATTCTCATTTCTATTCTTGACATGTTTCGTTCGTGAATTTGCACGAACGAAAAAAATAATATCAATTTTTAGAAACAATTATGGTTGACACTAGGCAGAAAAAAACATCATTCGTTTATTCGATGATATTTATATTTACTTTAATCTGCATGGGATTTTATCGTGTTTCGATTTTTTTCTAAACACGCATATCCTCAGACAATGTACACATCACATTAAATCAAAAAAAACGTTGCGCTCAGAAGAAACATCTGAGCGCGATTATAGTCACTATAGGGTACGAGATTAGTATCTTGCGATTCTCGGCTGTTCTTAACGGAATAAATGCGACTAAATACAATAAAATATCAATGATCAACACAAGGTAAGGACCACGTAGTTTTCATGCGATACGAAGACACACGAAAAAAGTTCAGAATATTCGTAAATGAGTACACGTTTATGCCTTTGGTAGCAATGTCATTTCTTACGAACAAATAAGAACCACTTCTAACACATCAATTTACAGCGTTTTTTTTCCTTGCCTACGGAAACATGTCTCATGTTTTACAAAAGAAATGCAGCATAATAGAGAAATAGATGAATCAAATATGGATGAATGTTAGAATGTGAAAAGAAAGAAATAATAAATGAATAAAAATAGTGAAAGAAAAAGGAAACGATTATATGACAAATGAGAAATAAAGACAAAGTGAAATCCAAATAGGCAAAGAAAATGAAGTCAAGGAAATAACAGTTCTTAAACAAAGAAAAGTAGCTGGTGTTAGAAGTGAAAAAAGAGACGAATGAAAGATCTAGAGAAGGGAATAACCCAAATAAAAGAACAACACAAAGACGCAAATAAAACAATAATGAGAATATAAAAGAAATAAGCAGACAGACGAAATATAAAAACAGATAAAAATAATAAAAAAAAAATGTTGAATAGTAAGGAAGTGTTATTACAAAAGCAACCCACACACAAAATGTGTAATTTTATAGATTGACTGTCCTTTACAATCCGTTGGATTTTAGTAATTAAATGTGCGTTTTAGTAAACCTGAATCTTAATGGCAAGCCCGTTGAAAAATAAATTATATTCACTCTTACACTAAGTCCGAGTGGCAAGTGGCCGCTAAAACTGTGCTACATAACAGACTAAAAGATGAGTAAAAATAATTAAGAACCCGATTTTGAAATGAGAATAATTCTATACAAAAAACAAATTCTTACCCATGAGAAACATCATCTCGAAGTTATAATAGTTTTTCCAATATCCTCTAGGTTCATTTCATTTAATATGTTATATATTTATATTTACTCCCATTGCTTGTTGTTACTTCGAGATTTTTCCTCGTTTTTATTATATCTCGATGCTATTTTAATTTTTTTACTTCTCATATGTCGTTCACGGATGAAATTTACATGAACGAAATTTCGTTCAATTTTAAGAAACCAACATGGCGGACTCATTACACAGAAAATATATCATTCGTACATTCGCTTATTCTAATATTTACCGTCATCTACATGCAATTTATTGCGTACTTCTATTCATTCGAAACACGGTTAATGTATCGTTGGCAGAAAAGAAAAGTTGTTCGGTAATATAATTCGGTATATAGACTTACATAAATGATACAACAATAAATACGTGTTTATATATTTCTAGAGTAATATCTCATATTCAGGCACGGAATGCCGAGTAATATATATATATATATATATATATATATATATATATATATATATATATATATATATATATATATATATATATATACATTTCTAATATAGATATATATGGAATTAAATATCTCTCTATATATGTGTGCATATATGTATGTGAACATATATATATATATATATATATATATATATATATATATATATTAATAGGGGTGTGTATAGAAATCTATATATGTACGCACATATATACATATGGGTGTATATATATACATATATATATATATATATATATATATATATATATATATATATTCCTAGTGATGTGTCTAGAAATCTATATATGTATGCACATATATACATATGGGTGTATATATATACATATATATA
>OY744553.1:33977126-34027126 GCA_963556195.1 Sepiola atlantica
TCGTTTCTATGCTTTTCCTTAGTAGTTCTTCCTGTTAAGTTTGCATGAATTCGGTTAGCAATCTTTAAATGAATGCACTTGATTTACAAGTTTCCGAAATAATCTCAAAAAATTAAATATTACATTTTGTCAAGAAAAAAACAGCCAAACCTCATTAATAACTTAATTAAAATATAAACTTAAATTATAGTTCAGATGTATTAGGGAGTACCTAGCCTTTTCACTTAAGTGAAACAAATATCAGGTTTATTTCAGAATGGTTGGCAATATACGACCGCAGTTTCAACTGTTCTCGATTCAATATTTTCCAACATGTTATCTCTTGTTTGAAGGAAAAACTTAACTTTTTCCCCGCTGAAAAAAGTTGATTTAAATCAGATTATTAAATGTTCAAATCCTAAAAAAAGAAACAGTACAATAAAAAGCAGCAATAGAACATATTTAATTTAAAAGAACTATTGAGGGTGGTAATTCAATTCTAAGAAACAGTATTAGGCAGGAAAGCAGCACGTGAACAAGAGTTAATATATGAGGCTTCTTCTCAAATACAAATCTCAGGTTTTGAGCGCCAGTTAAACCAGAGAAAATGGCGTCAGTGTTGAATCGATATCTGCAAGGGAATTCAAGGTCGTATTTGTCTCGACGTCACATTTACAGGTTTTCGCAAATGAAACGGGGTTGGAGGTGGGGTTGGCTGAGGAATGAGAATTAAATTTTGTATTTGGAAATTCAACGTGTTTAATGGTTATTTAATGTGAATACGTGTTGCGTTTCAACCTTGTGTGATCCATGGAAGTTTATAAACATATTTGTATTCGCCATTCGTTCCTGTACCCGCCCTCTGTAATCCTACCTGACTGACGACACGCTGCCTGTCCCTCTTCGGTCTACTCATCCTCCTCGACCCTCTACAAATATTTTGTCTGCTGTCAGCCTAGGCCGGCACCATTAAAACATTTTTTAATGTATCTACCTATATATATATATATATATATATATATATATATATATATATATATATATATATAAATAAATAAATAAAATAAAATAATTTTTTAAAAAGTCCTTAATTTTGTCTTTTTCTCTTTCCTTATTTTTAAAACAATAATTTTTAATTCTTTTTCTTTTTTTGCGGGGGGGGGGAGAGTGTTTCTTGTAATTTCTGTTTCTTTGGTTCATTTTTGTGTAGTGATAGCTGAGGCCGGTGTAATTTATTGGGGGGATTATGAAGTGCTGTTTCTTGCAGTTTCTGTTCCTTGGTTCTTGTTGTGGTGTTCTTCGTGTGGTTTTGTTTCATCCCTGTAGTAAATTCCTTGTGACTGGTTAGCCTTTGTAGCTTATGTGTGTTGATTTCCGCATTCGAGGATTTTCCATAAGATTGCAGCTGTTTTGATCATTGCCGTCCTTTGTATGGTTTCGATAGTCCATTTGATTCCAATTTCTCCCAGTCTTTTCTCCAGGTTTTTTGGGATTGTTCCCAGTGCTCATACGATGATTAGTATTATACTAACTTTCTTCATGCTCTATATTCCTTTCAGTTTTCTGGCTAGTTTTGTGTATTTACTTCTTTTTTCTGTGTCTTTGATCTTCACTCTGTGGCTGCTGGAACGGCGAAGTCTACGATTTTACAACGATTTTTCTCTATTTGTCTATTATAATAACATCAGGTCTCTATCCTTGTATGAGTTTGTCCTAATCGCATTGTTCTGTAATCCTACCTGACTGACGACACGCTGCCTTCATATAATTACAATTCTCGATCTTTTCGCACTAAAAATAATCGTTATCTAAATATTCTTCAAATCAACAAAAACAAATGACCCTTTTTGAAATGTATTTATTTAAACTTGTACTCGTATACTTTATGAGCACCTTAATTTAATTTGGGAACAATTTGTTTAAAAATGGGAATAGTCGGAAGTGATTTTAAACAAAGGGTCATCTAATATTCTTAAAATCAATAATACATGTCAAATTTGTATATGTAATAATTTAAACTTGTACTTTTATAGTTGATGGGCCACATGATTTAATTTTGGAACAATTCATTTTAAAACGAGTAAAGTCGGAAGGATTTTACTTAAGCGATGTATAAGTGTCATCTAATGTTTTTAATCAATAACAAAATGTAACATTTTGAAATCTATTCATTTAAGGTTCTTCTGTTATAGTCTACCGGGCAACATACTTCGATTTTAGAACAATTCATTTTAAAATGGATGATGTCGGAAGGTTTTTAGCTTAGCGGCGTAAAACAAAATCTAATATTCTTTAAATCAATAGAAAATATCACATTTTGAAATATATTTATTTAAACCTGCACTCTGATAGTTGACGGGCAACATAAATGCATTTTAGAACGATTTACTTTTAAATAGGTGAAGCCAGAAAGTTTTAACATCGCAAGTCAAATAAATCACCAACCATCATTTTTCCTGATCGAACGATTTCATTGGTGTTAAATATATGTGAGAGGTGATTAAGTACGTAGAACATGAAACGTCTTAGGGTATTATTATATCGATTTAAAAGTTAGCGATAAAGAACTGCACAGAAATAGAGAAATATGCATATTTACCGAATTTGGCACTCATCTCTGTTTTAAACTTTAAAAATAAAAATAAAAAAGCGTAGCTTCGATGATTTCATGTCTTAATAAATTCAATTTATTGATTTATATTTTGTCTAATTTTTAGGCTTATTCTCTAGGATAAATGTTTCAGAAAGTATAAATATATGGTTTTAAACTTCTTATAAATTATCAGGTGTATAACTTTGGCTAAATACTTTTAGTCATATCTAAGTATCGTTGTTTCCTTACTTAGTGTTTTCAAACTGATCATAACTAGTAAGCACTCACTACAAAATAGCAGGAAGCATTCCTTAGCGTGTGAGTAAAAACGTCTACAAAATTTCCAGAACTCCCCGCTTGTTTTGATGGGGTTCTAAATAACTTTGCATTTTTGCAATAGCCGTTTACCATTAAGCTGATATAAGTCGGTGTAATTCTTTTGGTATTGAGTTACAATAAGACTCTTCAGGAGTCTAGTACTCTACTTGCCTTTCCAGTGAAACCTTGCTTTCAGTATGTATTTCTTTTATCATCAGACACTTCACGACTATAATCTACGGTATCAACCAATATTGGTCTTACAGAAGTTTTATTATACCTCCTTTGCCAGCGTGTTTACCTTTATTATTATAAATGTTCAGGAATTGAAGAGGTTTAAAATAAGTCATCATCAGTGATTGCTAACTGGCAATACAAATTGGTCATCACTGGATTCTCAGTGACCAGAAACCTCTCTTGATTCCCAGCATTTTCCACCTCTGTCAATAGCCATAACACCCACTGGCTTGTCTTGAAAATCAATGGCAATAAGCGTCTCTAATATTCCAGTTCTCTCTGCACCTTTCCAGTAGAACTATAAATAATGCTCTACCAATTCGGTCTGTTTATATTCCTTGGTCTTTTATGACTATTTGTGCTATATGGCCCGACGTTTGTCCTACCACTTTTAGCTAGTGGCGTAGGGGTGATGTCAGATTATAAGATTTTTTTTAGTTTCTCTTCCCATACTTTATTATTATCATAATTAATAGTATTAATATTATTATTAATATCATTATTAATGTTGTTGTTGTTTGCTTGTTTGTTTTTTGCATGTTTTTTTTGTTGCTTTTTACTCATTAGGAGTTCTCACACAGGACATTAACAGCAATCGCTCACAGACAATAACCGGTGATGTTGAGTCCGAATTACCAAAACTATCTCCAGAATTTTAGTGATTATTATTATTATTATTTGTACTCACTAGGTGTTCTCACACAGATCATCGTCAGTGATTGCTCACCGACAACAACCAGTGGTATTTCCTAGAGTCTGAGTGATAACAAGCCTCCCCAGATTTCCAGTATTGTTAACCCCTTTTCGATAACGATGCGGTATTGCAACAGCCTCTTACCATTGATTTTTCGCTGGTAAGGACAATTGGTCGTCTCTGGGATTTGGATGGCAATAAGCCTCCCCAAGGTTCCAGCATTATCTGCATTTTTCCAGTGATGGTCTGGTTTGTGCTGTCCCTCCTCGGTCTACTCATCCTCCTCGACCCTCTACAAATATTTTGTCTGGTGTCAGCATAGGCCGGCACCATTAAAACATTTTTTTAATGTATCTATTTCTCTCTCTCTCTCTCTCTCTATATATATATATATATATATATATATATAAATAAATAAAATAAAATAATTTTTTAAAAAATTCCTTAATTTTGTCCTTTTCTCTTTTCTTATTTTTAAAACAATAATTTTTAATTCTTTTTCTTTTTTTTGGCGGAGGGAGAGAGAGGGTTTCTTGTAATTTCTGTTTCTTTGGTTTATTTTTGTGTAGTCATAGCTGAGGCCGGTGTAATTTATTGGGGGGATTATGAAGTGCTGTTTCTTGCAGTTTCTGTTCCTTGGTTCTTGTTGTGGTGTTCTTCGTGTGGTTTTGTTTCATCCCTGTTGTAAATTCCTTGTGACTGGTTAGCCTTTGTAGCTTATGTGTGTTGATTTCCGCATTCGAGGATTTTGCGTAAGATTGCAGCTGTTTTGATCATTGCCGTCCTTTGTATGGTTTCGATAGTCCCTTTGATTCCAATTTCTCCCAGTCTTTTCTCCAGGTTTTTGGGGAGTGTTCCCAGTGCTCCTACGATGATTAGTATTATACTAACTTTCTTCATGCTCTATATTTATTTGAGTTCTCTGGCTAGTTTTGTGCATTTACTTCTTTTGTCTGTGTCTTTGATCTTAACTCTGTGTCGCTGCTGGAACGGCGAAGTCTACGATTTTACAACGATTTTCCTATTTGTCTATTATAACATCAGGTCTCCTTGCTTGTATGAGTTTGTCTTAATCGCATTGTTCTGTGCAGCCATCAGTAAAGATTTCGTTTCTCTGTTCAAGTTTCCCTTTTTTAGCCATGCCCAGCTATTTGCGTTGGTTTCTTCTCTTGTTAGTCTTATGAAGCGTCCATGTAGTTGTATTTCTTCCCATTTTTCTTGTCTTGTCTGTTTGTGTCCAGTTTCGATGCTTCCTGCGTTGTTCGTTGGGACGGTATCTCTTGCTGCGGTGATCAGCCTTTCTGTGTTCTAGTTTATGCATTTCGTCAGCTCTTTTTTAGTGTCGTCCACACAGTCTTCTATACTTACCAGTCCTCTTCCCCTTCATTTATCTTCACGTATCGTCTTTTGGATGTAGTGCATTGTGCATTGTCATTAATTTTCTAGTCCTCTGGTCAAGGTGCCTCAGTTCTTCTTTAGTCCAGCTTATGAATAGTCCAGAATATCTTATTAGTGATACTGCTCAGGTATTTATTCCCTTGATTAGGTTTCTGCCATATAATGTTGTGTCTAAGAGCTTTCTTGTTCTTCTTATGTATTCTTTTCTAAACTTCTCTTTCATTTCTGTTGATTTGATTGTGTCTGCTTCCAAATCTCCCAAATATTTGTAGCTGTCTTGTTCATCTAGCGCCCTCATCTGCTCTTGGTTGGGTAGTTCCATGCTCTCACTCGTCGCCAGCTTTCCTTTTTTACTCTCTAGAAATGCACACTTTTCCATTCCGAATTCCATTTGAATGTCCTGACTGAAGATGCTGGTCGTATTTATCAGCTTTTCCATTTCGTTTTTTGCTTTAAAAAAAATAAAAATAATAATAAATAAATAAATAAATAAATAAAATCACCACCATCATCATCATCATCATCATCATCATTATTATTATTATTTCTTCTTTTTTTTACTCACTAGGAGGTTCTAAGACTTATCTATTACGTACAATTAATTACCCTTTAAAGTATAAATCCTCCCAAGAGATATTTATTTACTCCTTCGCTAGGAGTTAGGCACAAGGCCAGTTTTATCTTACTCCCACAAGTAAGATGTGACCACAGCTTGGGTCGAGTAAGTGGGGTTAAAAGCCAGCGCTCGAGAGGTGAGCACTCTGGCCATTTAAAAATTGCCTGGGCAGCCCCGTCGGCATTCCCCGGTAGGGGCGCCTCAGACAGTAAGCAATAAACTTACTCCTCCCCAAAGAGGGGAGGCGAAGCCTGGGAGGGTGGACCTCCTAGAACTGCACAGGACAGGCGTGCAGTATCCATCGGAACAGATACTACACTTTGATCTTAGCCAAAAGGCCGAATCCTCCCAAGAGATAGTTTTCCAATTATATGAAGCAATGCGCAGTTAGCAATAGCCATTGTGTTACGTCACTTAATGACTTCAAAAGAGTTGATATCCCATGAAGAGATGATATTGTCAAATCAAAACCAGAATAACATAAAAATCAAAAAAAATCAGATGTAATTGTTGCAATGAGGTTAACAGCATCAACGTCATGTTTTTTTATGGATTTTCCTTGTGTTTTTAACAATAACTATATAAAGCTTTGATTTCCCCCACAAGCGCAATCGTTAATAACTCAATTTGGCAATATTATGAGATTAATATTCCAATTGGGAACCTAAGCACTTGTGTTCACCTTTCATCTATGACGTTCTATATACGATTAACCGACTTTTTTCTACCGTTTTTAAAAAAATAAAAGTATCACTGTTCATCAAAGCCAAAGGTAACTCGAAGTACAAGGTTAATTAAGTAGATAGATTGCCCGTTTCATGATCAACAATGGGTCGCAGCAAAGAAAACATGTCTTTATTTGGCTTTATAAAAATTAAGATCGTAAATGATGAATGAAATCTAACTTTTCCTTATACTTTAAGCCAAATGTATGATTTTTTTAGGTTGAAGCTGGCGACTGACATTAGCTCACCATTTATTCATCTCCGATCAGCATTAAAGAAAAGGATCACTGGAATAAAGGTTTATGGGAACGGTTAATGACAGTTATTTGGTTACATTGAATATAGCGAAGGCCATATTATTTTGTGTCAAGTGGTTGCCACGTGTTAATGTATTCACCTTATGTGAAGTTCTTAGAAAAAACTAGGAAAAATTGATCGTTAATAATTCGACATGCATTCCGGTCTTGAATAACTCCAAAGATGTGATATGCCATAAAGAGTTGATATTGTCCAATAAAAACCGTAAAGAAGAAAAAATTACAACATCAATGGTGACCACGTTGTAAGCATCATCATTTTTCCGATTCCCTTTTTGCGTTTTTAACAATTACCATATGAAGCATTTATTTCTATCCTGCGGACCCTCGTTAATATCACAATTCGCCATTTTGAGGAGATTAATATGCCAATTAAGGATGTTAACGTTCTAGATTCCCCTTTCATGCATGACGTTCTAGATACGATTAACCGAGTTGTTTTTTCCGTTTCTTTATCTGTCGTAATATCGCTGAAGTTAATATTATTTTTTTTCTGTTGGAGCTTTTTTTTACGATAGCAAATCAATTCTGTTTAGAGAGCCGGCCGAATCTATACAACATTTTCTGCTACCAGTCCATCTTTTTTGTTATATAGTAACTCGATGTAACCTTTTACTACATGCAGCTCATTGTGTATGGTTATTAGTGTATTTATTGTTAGGTCTCGAAACCTAATGTATTACATTGTTCAGTCGATGAAGGGCCCAAAGTGTGTAGCTATAGATACTTTCTAAGTATGTAATCTTTTCATCATTTTTATACTAAATATTTTGATTTCGAAATAAATTATATGTCCCTTTAAAGTAGTTTCCAGTATGGTATTATTTCGTCACTCGGTGTTTTTTGCACAAGTCATTACAATGAATACTCAGTGACAATAATCTGTGTTTTCCTAGAGTCTTAAGATTCCCAGTATTTTCAGCTCGTTGCAATAACCATTGCATAGAATTGGCGTTATCGCAACAGCCGTTTATTATTGAGCTTTCTCTGGAACCACTCATTCGTTTTTTTTTCTTCTCCAGAATTTGATCAGCAATTAGCCTCTCCAAGATCGAAGTACATTCTTTAACTTTCCAGGAGAGGTCACCGTTATACATTCTCCCTAGGTGGTTTTCACTCTCTTTGACTATTTTGTGCGGTACTATTTGTGCGTGTATATGTGTATGTGAGGCAAGTTTATATATTTCTGCCAGTTTCAGTTCTCTTAGGCTCGGTAGATGTTTTCCTATGTGTTTATTATATTTCCATTTCGACGGATGTTTTGTTGTTAGCGTTCGTAGGTTATGTGGGAAGATTTTCCTATTCTAGGATTTTCCTTAAGATGTCAGCTTTTTTATCATTTCCATGCCTTGTATTGCCCAACTCTGTTCTTGGATTCCAATTTCTCTTATTCATTTTCTTAGCTTTTTAAGGAGTGCATCATCATCATCATCATCATCATCATCAGCAGCAGCAGCATCATCATCATTAATATTATTATTATTATAATTATTATTATTATTATTAATTGTACTCACTAGGAGTTCTCACACAGATCATCGTCAGTGATTGCTCACCGACAACAAACAGTGGTATTTCCTGGAGTCTGAGTGACAACAAGTCTCCCCAGACTTCCAGTGTTATTCACCTCTTTTCTATAACGATGCGGTATCGCAACAGTCTCTTACCATTGATTTTTCGCTGTTAAGGACAATTGGTCTTCTCTTTGATCTGGGTGGCAATAAGCCTTCCCAAGGTCTCAAGACTCTCTGCACTTTTCCAGTGGAGGTCTGGTTTGTGCTGTCCCTCATCGGTCTTCTTATCCGCCTCGACCCCCTACAAATATGTTGTCTGGCACCAGTAAAATAGAAAAAAAAAAATTTAAAATTTAAAATTAAAAAAAAAAAATCAATATTTTTAAATATAAAAAGATAAAAATAAAAAAAAAAAATTTTTCTTTTTAATTTTTTTCCTTTCAATTCCTTTTCTTTTTCTCTTTGTTCTTTTCCTTTTCTCTTCCCTTATTTAAAAAAAAAAAATTTTTTTAAATTCTTTTTAATTTTTTGTTTGGGGGGGGGAGAGGGAGAAGCTTATAGTGTTTCTTGTAATTTATGTTTCTTGGTTCATTTTTGTGTAGTGATAGCTGAGGTCGGTGTAATTTATTGGGGGGATTATGAAGTGCTGTTTCTTGCAGTTTCTGTTCCTTGGCCATTGTTGTGGTGTACTTCGTGTAGTCTTGTTTTCTCCGTTGAAAATTCCTTGTGACTGGTGAGCTTTTGTAGCTTATGTGTGTTAGTTTCCGTATTCGAGGATTGTCCTTAAGATTGCAGCTGTTTTTATAATTGCCGTCCTTTGTATGGTTTCGATAGTCCCTTTGATTCCAATTTCTCCCAGTCTTTTCTCCAGGTTTTTTGGGATTGTTCCTAGTGCTCCTAAGATTATTGGTATTATACTAACTTCCTTCATGCTCCATATTCTTTTCAGTTCTCTGGCTAGTTCTGTGTATTTATTTTGTTTTTCCGTATCTTTGATCTTCACTGTGGCTGCTGGAACCGCGAAGTCTACGATTTTACAAGATTTTTCCTATTTGTCTATTATAATAACATCCGCTCTCCTTGCTTGTGTGAGTTTATCTGTTTGTATATCAATATCCCAGAGGATTTTGTGTTTTTTGTTTTCCAGTACTGTTTCTGGTTTATGTGTGTACCTTTTTCCTGCATATTCGAAATTCAGTTGTTTGCATAGTTCCCTGTATATTACTTTCCCAACACACATATGTATTATTATTATTATTATTATTATTATTATTATTATTTTTATTTTTTTTTCATGCCGATTTCAAAGCCAGATATTTTGAGTAATTAATAATACTTTCATGTATTCTCCAGCTGTATTTTG
The DNA here is from genome assembly GCA_963556195.1 of Sepiola atlantica. Lineage (NCBI taxonomy): Eukaryota > Metazoa > Mollusca > Cephalopoda > Sepiida > Sepiolidae > Sepiola > Sepiola atlantica. Next base: position 33,986,881 of record OY744553.1, read on the forward strand.
TTCAAATTATCGGATTCAATCTACAGTTTGCAATATATATTTTGACTAGCAGTCAAAAGCTTTAAAAGAGTTAATCTTTCATTAAAGAATTGATATTGCCAAATCAAAGACAGAAAAAGAAGAACATAAAATCCAACTGCAATTGCGTCAGTCACGTAACCACACTCTACAACATCTTGTTTTATGACGTTTTTTTTCGTGTTTTTAACAATAACTCAATGAATGAGGGACCCAATCGTCAAAAACCCAATTCGCTATTTTTATAAGATGTATTTTCCAATCGGAAACGTAAGCTTTTGCATTCATCTTTCATGTCTAACGTTCGGGATCCGATTACTGACTTTTTACCGTTTTTTTATTCGTCGTAATATCGTGGAAGTTAATAATATTTCTTTTTCTTCTCTTTAGAAAATTGAGTAAAGTAAATCACCAATGGTTACCGTACGGATAAGGCCGATACGACAGATTTTGCAACCGTTCAATGCTTCTCTTCTTGTTTCCCCTTTGCATGGAGCCGGTCCGTGTCATAATTTCAGTGCAGTGCATAGTCACTAGTTTCCTTGTTTTTTTTTTGTTTCGCATTTTAATTTATTTTTGTCCAGCCAACGAAGTGTCCAGAGCACGTTACGAGTGATACTGATCAGGAATTTGTTATTTTATAATCTTTCTGTTATATAGTCTGGGGTCTAACAATGTTTTCTATTAATGCTTTCTTCTGGTCTTTATTCTGACTATAACAGAGTTAGCATGACATAGATAGTCGATATAGCCGAATCAAAGTAAAAAAGAATAGAACAATAAGACAGTCAAAGCAATCGTGGCAGTGACGTTAAGCGAATCAACGTCTTCTTTTTTTAGGCTTGTGCATGTGTTTTAACCATAACTTGATGATGCATTGATTACTCATAATAACTCAATTCGCAATTTTATGAAATTAATATTCAATAAAGAACGATAGAATTGCATATGTCTGACATCTATGACGTTTTACATGCAATTAACCGAGAATTTTACGTTTCTTTATTCATTGTACTATCATGAATATTAATATCAAGTTGTTTCCTTTTCCTTGTAAGGTTTAGTATATAACTAATAAACTCTGTTTATGGGGACGGACAGAACGTACACCACATGTTCTGCTACATATTACTGGAAGAAATATGCCTTTGGATTTCAAATAAATTATCACATACGACCAAATATCAAACGATATTTATTAGGGCCAGGCAAATCGGTGTAATATTGGTACAAGTAGATGATAAAAAACAAATGCAGCATTATTGGTTTAGAATGGGTCACTAAAACACGTTTAAATAAATATAGTTTAATTTTGTATACATACTTTATTATTCGTAGAAACTCGGTGAAGCATCATTCGGCAACATCGAACTTGAAATACCGCCACTTCCGTCGTTTCCTCGCTCACCCTACATCAGGGGTGCTAACCCCCGGTGTAGGCTTTTGAGTACAAAGGTGCGAAATGCGAGAGGTTGAAGTGGCGACGGTGACTTTATATGTCGTGGACGATGCGGTCTGCTTGAAAGTCTGGGCCACGTCGTCCAGCGTTGTGGGGTGACTCACGACGCTAGATGCGCCCGGCACAACAGAATCTCCGACCTCCTGGCGAAGTTTCTCCGTCAGAGGGGCTTCGAGGTTCACGCTGAGCCTCGTGTCCCGATGACTAAGAGCTTCTTGAAGCCAGATCTGGTCGCTGTTGGCGCAAAGTGCACGTATGTCCTTGACGTGGCGGTCGTTGGCGACAACGGACTAGACCTTGCTTACAAGGGGAAGTTGTCTAAGTATGACTTCCCCCTATTTAATGCAGCTGTACGTCGGCAGCTGCTAGGTGTTGGCCCTGGTTATCTCGGTTTAATCGTCAGTAAGGGTCCTTTTTAGTTCGGGTCGTCGAATAGGACAGCAGAAGTCGTGGTCTACCTTCAGACGACGAAATATTTCAAGGAAACGCTGGATTCATCATGACCGCTCATGTTTGAATAATTACCCCTTATTTGAGCAGCAGAGGATTTGAGGGCGTGTTCCTGGCGTAAAACATCACTAACTCGAATTTAAATACATATTCTGAGAAGATTTTCACCTCAGCGCTAAGTTCTGACACTCACTAGACCCAGAAAAGTTGTACTCTAGTCGCCTTTGTTTCATTAGAAGAAACACAACACTCTCTCTCCGTGTTTCTACTCTGTTGAACAGCTTACCCGAGGTAGTGACAATGCGTATTATATGTTTTAAGTGGCCTTCTACAAACATTAAGACAGTATATAGACGTACACATCTTCAAACTGACCTTTTACATTCCTTGTTTTACTTTTCTATTTTTTGCCAATAAATGTTATTTAATTTGGAATAGTATCTCAGTATATTTATTTTCCTTTTCTGCAGGAGGTTAGACACAAGGTCAAGTGGGGGTTTCAAAGGCCAGCGCCTTAAGTTAAGTGCGAACTCTAGTCTACATAAATACCTGAATATTTATTTACCTCCTCTCCAGGAGGTTAGGCACAAGGCCAGTTTTATCTTACTATCATAAGGTAAGATGTGACCCAAGGTCGGGTCGAGAAAGTGGGACTTGAAAAGCCAGAGCCTGAGAAGGTGAGCAGTCTGGCCAATAAATATTGCCTGGACAGCCCCGTCGGCATTCCCTGGTAGGGGCGCCCTAGACAGTAAGCAATAAACTTACTCCTCCCCAAAGAAGTGGAGACAAAGCCTGGGAGGATTGACTTCCTAGAACTGCACAGGACAGACTCATAGACCGGCGTAAATCAAGCCCCGAAGGCCAAGACGATACCAGTCTATGGGGTTCAGTATCCATCAGAACATATACTACACTTTGATCCTGGCTTAAAGATGCCTGAGTAGCCATGTCAGCATTGATCTCTCCCTGTTTCTGCTCCGTGAAACAAATTTCCAGAGATAGTGACGGTGCCTATTATATCCATGATTGAAGTCGCATTAGAAAAACATTTAGACTATATATAGACGTACACATCTTTTTACTATCCCTTTAAATGGGCTAATGAACTTTCCTATATTTACCAATACATCTGATTTGATTGATAACTTTCCATAAGTATGTATCTTCGACCTCTCACACGTCGGAGAGAAATGAAGTTGCTGCAATTTTAATTGTGTGTTTTTCCATGTCGTAACGTAATGACATATGTGTTTTTATGTTTACTTAATCCGATGGCTTACCCTTTGTATTTTAGGTGTTTACCCTGTTTTATGGGTTAATCTAATATTGTTGCATATCGATAGCCGTAAGTAAGTGTACAAGTTTAAGTCAATGTGGAAGTCGATGAAACAATGTGAGGTTAAACCCAGGGTGTTTGCTCTCTTAGATGGCGAGATTCCAAGTAGGGTTAGATGTGTCTGATAGTTGTACTCAATGTGGTACAGCGCGCACAGTCTGGCTGTCCGTCTATATATCTGTCTGTCTGCCCGTCTCTCTCTCTCTCTCTCTCTCTCTCTCTCTCTCTCTGACGCATTTATAAGTTAGCTCTTTGATGGGTGGTGTGACTGTCTTTTTATAAACCTGTCGCTAAACATCGGGGTCCGAGTGTGTTTATCAGAATTTTAAAAGAACCTGGGTTCACGACGATGACTCAGGTGTGTAACGGTTCATAAACCCATCGGTAAAATAATCTAAGTATTGTTTTCTTTTTCTTTTGCATCTTCTCTGAACTTTTTCCTCTGATTGCGAATTGCATACATTTAGAAGTTTTACATCCAGCTGGTAAAAATAATATTTCAACGAAATATAATATAATTCCTGAATCTCTTTGAAACGTTAGAAGTGTTTTAATTTTTTTAATTTTAATACTTTTAGTGAAATCGCTCCAGACAAGACATGAAGACACTTCATGTAAGAAGCTAACAAGAACAAATATGCTTATTGCAAAGACAGGAACTGCCTATTGGCCTTAGTCTGGAAAAGATCAAGGTTATAGGAAGATAGAAAACAGTTAGTAGGAAGAGAGTTCCACAAGTCTGCGATTCTTGGAAAAAAGCTACTGGAATACCAAGCTGTATTACAAGAGTTATAAAAAGAGCGAATTGATGGAGACTAATAAACCAACGAGTCGAACGATCTGGAACAAAAGAAGCGGGGAATATATCAAACATTCTAGAAGAATACATGTCATATTAATATGTATTGAAAAGACTGAGACTAGAAACAACATGTCTGCGAAAGAGGGTTTAGTAAAAAAGAATAGGTAGGGGCAATCAAATAATATATATGTTTCTGAACCTTATTTGGGCAAGACATATCACATGTCAGCTACCCTAATCAGTGAGGACAATGGCAGTATGTTGTTGGACATATATATATTTTGTATACGACTAATATTTCATCTGGATATTTTAAAAGTGGTTGCTTTGCAGGGGTACAGTTTCACATATACAATGGAATGAACCAAACTACTCCAAGCTCGTATGATAGTACTGTTACTAGTAAAAGTTGCGACAAAAGCTATCATTATGTTTGAGAGTGTTTCCGGGTCGCTCTTACTTGGTAATATTTATCATGGTGGCATTGTATATATTAAATATAATCTGCTCCGAGAATAGCATGAAACTGTGGTCAGCAATATCACTTTCATCCGAAATGAATCATAAAGGCAAATTACATTAACATATACTCGTACCCTGTTCTTGGCCTTGTGGCTGAGATCAAAGTGTAGTATCTGTTCCGATGGATACTACACCCTATAGACTGGTATTGTCTTGCCCTTCAGGGCTTGATTTACGCCGGTCTATGGGTCTGTCCTGTGCAGTTCTAGGAGGTCCACTCTCCCAGACTTCGCCTCCCCTCTTTGGAATGCCGACGGGGCTTCCCAGACAATTTATAATGACCAGAGTGCTCACCTCTCGGGCGCTGGCTTTTCAAACCCCACTTTCCCGACCTTGGGTCACATCTTACTTGTGGGAGTAAGGGAAAAACTGGCATTGTGCCTAACTCCTGGAGAGGAGTAAATAAATACTGCACCCAATAGACTGGTATTGTCTTGGCCTTCGGGGCTTGATTTACGCCGGTCTATGGATCTGTTCTGTGCATTTCTAGGAGGTCCACCCTCCCAGGCTTCGTCTCCCCTCTTTGGGGAGGAGTAAGTGTATTGCTTACTGTCTAGGGCGCCTCTACCGGGGAATGCCGACGGGGCTGCCCAGCCAATTTTTAAACCTCACTTTCCCGACCCGACCTTGGGTCACATCTTACTTGTGGGAGTAAGATAAAACCTGGCCTTGTGCCTAACTCCTGGAGAGGAGTAAATCAATACTCGAACAGAGAAACAATAATTAACTCAAGCACAAAACTTCATTAGAGAAATAAGGATTTTTAAATAAAATGTAACTCTAACAAACTTAAAAGAATATTAGATAAAAATATTATTATTCGACAATTTTATTTGGAATAAAGTAACATAGTGATGGTAAATATGCTGTTACCTGCCCCTCCCCCCCCCAAAAAAAAAGCTATTATTTTATTGACATAATGCTCAATCTCCCAAATTATTGTCTTCCGAGAAATTGACCCTGCGCGAAAACGACACAACAATCGCGAACCCCGGATTCAAGATTAAGGCGTCTGTTAGAAGGCCAAAAGAAGAACTAAACGTAGGTGTGTAGATAGCTGACACCAAGCTCTTCAGACGATTACACTTCACCTTGATCTAGTACTTGGAAATGTATAGCGAGGTTTAGCTGGGCGGGGGCAGCCACTATAGAATCTGACACAATCGAGTGTGTGAATATTTCCACTGTAGTATTCATAAGAAAAGTTAATATCCAATGAAGCAGCAAATCTTGGGAACATATGCCATAAAGAATTGGTGAAAATAACTCATACACCATCCACTATGACTATGCAATTCCTACAGCTACATTCTTAGAACACGGAGCTGTTAACCCTGGCAGAATGATATGTGATAATAGAGAGGGAGTAACAACCCTCGTTGAAGTCAGTGCCCTTAATGATGATGGCTTGAACAGGGCTGTCGGGGGATAAGATAAGTAAATATCTAGATCTTATGTAAGACATGAAAAAAAACTAGAATCGTAGGAACATTTCCACCATTCCAGTAATCATAAGAGCTACCGGGTTCATGGAAATTAATTTCAAGAACTAGCTGGCAAATATGTCTGGTTAACACAGTGCAAGAAAGATCAACACAATTGCACTTCTAAGGGACGATTACAATCCTAAAATATCACTCGGTTGGAATCTCTGAAATAACTGGTAAAAAAACAGAAAATATATTTGTTGATACTAAATGTAAACCATTTATCTAGGCCAGATGACACTCGAGGATCAGAGTTTACGTGCTGAATTATTGTGAGAACTTATGAACCAATATATGAATATATTAGGTGTGGCTTTGAAGACAACGAAGTTATGATCTGCGTGGAAGCAGTCAAGTGGCTATGTGTTTTACAGACGGGAATCACTAGCAAAGAAGCCCGTTTCGTGGAAATTTCGCCTGACTCGAGGCATACTGAAAAAGATTTTAAAAAGTTGGTCTCAGTTATGGTAGAAGAAGAGTTATTGCTGTGGATGTCTTTTAAGAAGGAATCAGAGAGTTGAACTCAATCGAGCACAGTTTATGGTAATAACAATAGAGTAGAGATTCCAAAAAGAGTCGCCCACTTAATAGGTCCCTCACTATCAACCAAGCTCCAGTCCCTGTCCCATCGCCGCAATGTAGCATCCTTGTGCTTGTTTTACAAATACTTCAATGAATTGTGCTCCGATGAATTGGCTGCTCTGGTGCCCCTCGTCGTAAGTTCACTAGACCAACTCGACAATCGACTAAATCCCATCCATTCACTGTTGAGGTCCCCAGATGTCAGATAGCTTTATACTCAAATAGCTTTTTTTTTCGTGCTGCTGGCTTCTGGAACTCCCTGTCTGCCCCCTGTTTCCCCGACGGTACTGACATGCAGAAATTTAAAACCAATGTAAACTGACATCACGCTGCGCAGATCCCAATTTAGGATGTCCTCGCCCAACCTTCTCCCTTTTCTTCATATCAGTAGCCCATTGCGTCTACAGTGGCGGCCTGCCTTGTCTAGGGTGAACTATGTTTAAAAAATAAATAAAAAATTGAAAAGAGACAAGCAACGTATATTTCGAAGTTGATTCTGGATTCTGTCAAGTGGTCTGAGCGCACCTCCCAGATCTTGCAGCAGTATTTTAGTATAACATGCATCTGATTCTGTTGTAGTTTTTTTCTACCTTGGAGATGGTACATTTAATTTTTTCTTAAATACTGTTATCCATTATTTCACATTTCTACTTAGCATGCAAAAATAATTTCTATATAAAGGGCATTTGTCTGTTCGTGTATGCGTGTGTGTCAACCTAAAAGTCAGAAAATATACACTAAAGCAGAGGTCTTCAAAGTGGGGGTCGCGACCCCCAGGGGAGTCGTGTAACCATAGAAAGGGGGTCGCCAAAATCCATTTGATGTTGATGTCGAAAAAGTGAGTAATCTTACAGTAAAAGTTCAGGAAGAATTGGCACAACTTTCTTCTAGTTCTTCTTTAAAAATCACGTTCGCTAAAATGAGTCTCATATCGTTTTGGTCTGGTCTTGATTCAGAATATTCGAACCTATCTCAGCTTGCAATAAACACTCTTCTACCTTTTGCATCGACTTATTTATGCGAAAGTGCTTTTTCGGCATTAACTAACCTAAAAACAAAACATCGAGCAAATTTGAAATGTATCGAAACCGTACTAAGACCAGCTTTGACAAAGTTAGAGCCTAGATTTGATCTTTTATGCAAAAAAATGCAATCGCATCAATCTCATTGATTCAAATGAAATGATATAATGTTAATAATGATATATGATTTTAACTGCTATTATCTTTCATAACCCCTTATTTTTTCGTACATATGCTTATTTCTGTGAATTCTTTTATAAATAAATAAAAAAAGTAAAATATATTTTATTTCATGTTTAGCTTATGTTGATTTTTCGAAGGAATAAACTTTTTCACTCCATTAACTTATTTTTTATTTATAAAAAATTTTGGTGGGTCACGAAAAAAATTTTTTTCCAAAAAGGGGTCGCGACAAAAAAAAGTTTGAAGAGCACTGCACTAAAGTGTGCGCCTCAGTTTACGGACCGTAGTTAAATAATGACGTAACACTTTTGAAAGTAATTCTTAACATAGTTGTTTTTCAAGCATTCTCGACTTTCACCTGCCAGTTTTATAAAGAGATTGACTTCAAATCCTATGTAAAAAATACCACGGTGTGTAAACTGTAAAAGTACTCGATACACACCTAATAAGCAGATTCATTTCTTTTCCAGTATTGTTTCCGGCAGAATATAGACACATTTTTAATAATATAACATCTTTGATGTTTCTGCATATTTTTTAGTGAGGCTTGATAATTTGTAAAATGTTGTATATTCGGATTACTGTACTCACCTTGGGTGTTTTTATCAACGTAACATCCGACCTTCTTCAGGTGAACCTTGTCAAACTCCATGGAGAGTAAGACGACTCAAAGAAGCAAAATATATGTTAGGCGACAATGTCTTACTAAGCAGACCTAGTATAGAATTCAATACAATATGAGAACCTATGATTATAAATAATAGAGAAGTAGTGATCTATAGTGATAAGTAGTTAGATCAAACACAAGAATAGGTTTAAGGCTCTCAAAATTCATACTAGAATTGTCAGCAGTGGATATAGTACTAAGTACAATTCAGTTCTAAGTGACAGTCATATGAAGGTTGAAGGTTCAATCCTCAGTGCAGGCGATACGAAGAATTGCGAATTACTGGAGACTTCTTTCTAGAACAAGCGCATTCTACAACGAGGATTTAATAAACGGTTCCGTCCAGATTCCCGAGTTCGACAAGGTTCACCTGAAGAAGGTCGGAGGTTACATCGACCGAAACGTTGTGATAAAAAAACACCCAAGATGAGAACAGTAGTCCGAATATACAAAATTCTACAAACATATTTGATATCAACATGAATATTAGTCATAAGTGTATACATTTATAGCGATTTTATCCAACAAAAAGATAGAGAGGGTCAGGGAGTGAAAGAGATAGATTATGACAGAGAGAGCTATGAGAACGGAATTGCGGGGCAGAAGAAGGGAGTGATAGAGTAGTTAGAGGAACTAGGATAGATAGATGGACAGGATTACCGAGTTTTTGAGAAAGAGAGAATGTTTTTAAGAACGATATGACACACGCTTTTTAACCCCCCTATTCTATTGTCCCTGCTCCCGCCTACTAACGCTAGTGGTTTTATGAGACACCCTTTTCGTTCGAGGTTTGACTGACATTGCAACAGCCTTCAAGAAATTCCGATGCAATTTGCCGAAATTAAAACTTAATCTATTTCCTTCTTCTTGGAATCAAATTAGTTTTCGAAGGTACAAAATTAGGAATCTGCGTCGAATCCGGAAATAGGAGTCGGGTGGATGGGTAAGTGACGTGTGCAAAAGAGGTTCTCATTGTATTCTCAGGGAGGAATGACAGTGTAATTAGGCAGCTTTTCTTGCATACCTGATAATATTAACAATACAAAATAAGAAGAAAAGAATCTCAATCAACATTAAAATGTGATCGAAAACGAGAAATAAATATACTGATATAGTACAAGAGAGAGAGAGAGAGAGAGAGAAAGGGAGAGAGAAGATAGAGAGAAATAAAAAAGAAAATACAGAGCTAGTAAACTATACAAGGTAAAAATATATAAAGATATTTATGTATATATATATATATATATATATATATATATATATATATATATATGTATATATATATATATAAACTGTTACATGTAATCCTAATAATTAACCACTCACAAAAAATGAACACAAATTGAAAAACTTTAACTTAGAGAGAGAGAGAGAGAGAAAGAGAGAGAGAGAGAAAGAGAGAGAGAGTGAGGGCCAAATAAAAAAGAAAACACAAAGAGAACTAAAGAAAATAAAACGTAAAAATGTATAAAGATATATATATATATATATACATATGTATATGTATATATATATATATGAATTATTTACTTTAAAACTATACGTTGCATGTTTCAGAGGCGTATCGTGGTTTCATATCCATGGATGTACTTCTTACTGTTTCGAAAAAGCCGTTACATCTAATCCAAATCATTAACCACTCACAAAAAATGAAAACAAATCAAATAACTGAGTTCATCGATTACCGGTAATATATTCCGTAGAATTCGCTCTAGCGTCCCTTATGAAAGAAGTGCTTGTTAATAAGGACAGACTGTTTGCTTGTATTGTCGTAATCGTAACTAAGTACTATTTAAAACTAATGTAATTGCTGATAACGAATGCCGTATGTTTTACTATTGCAATGACGTATTCATATTTCAAGATGTTAGTTAGATTCAGGGTTGCGTCGAAGAAGACCACACTAGTGAGACTCGTATCAATGGTGATCTAGAAGCATAGCTCATTAATGGATGTTGTTAGTTTAGAGAGAACCCTATCATATATAAAGCTCTATTTTGATATTGAGCACTTTTTATGAACCCGGTTAAGATTCTCTGAATTACCACCCAGTGGATATTTTTTATCTGGATTATTACCATTATTATATATATATATATATATATATATATATATATATATATATATATATATATATATATATATATATATATAATGGAAAATGAAATCAAGAATAAACAAAATATTTAATATCCATCTACGTTCCACCTTTATTAGAAGGATTCATCAGGACGGAAGATTGAAGACAAAGGAAAAATACAGCACCACGTACCAAAGTCTGTAAAATATATGTGAGGAAGCGCTCAGCAGTTACAATGGTCACAAATATACTACGGCAGAACAGCCGATAAAAGTTTGAAAATCATATATGTGTCTGTGTATGTGTGTGTGTGTGTGTTAATATTACTTTATGTTCGTATGCAATCTTACTTGCTTATTATTTCGTAATACCTCCATCGAATTCGACAGCGCATTTTGCTATCGTATGCTGAACACATCAAGGGCACTCGTCTGTGTGTATGTTTTCAAGTATCTATAGTGAGACTTCATATTGTCTAAAGTGTATAATATATATAAAGTCTATATTTTAAATAAGGAAAATAGATTTACTCCTTATAGAAGTCAGAACATAAAACGCGTCATCCCAGACAAAATGTATTCAAGATTTAAACACAAAATTAAAGTGAATATACTTAATAAAAATGAAAATAAGAAATTCAGATTTTCCTTAAGATGTCTATCGCCAAAATTTCACGTGAGAAGCAAAAAGAGTTATCAAAGGAATACTTTAAAAGAAATTCTTATAAAAAAACTGAATTCTGCAACGAAATAAAGTGTTGAAAATTAAAGCTAAAAACGAGATAGTGATCGAAGTGTTAAAAAAGAAATATATGAAGAGAGAGAAAGTGAAATTGCCGGAAGCGGTACTTTAAACTCGTCTGTGATCGTTTTAACGAGATAATAAACAGCTTAACGTTGGTCTGCGATTGCAGAGTCACTCTCCGACTGAGACTAACACACCGCTCCTGGGGTCTACACAAAAATTTAAAAAAGAAAGAAAAAGAAACAAATACGATATACCCAGGTGGAGGATATAACAAAAATCATAAGAAAACTCAAGTAGAGATATTTATCATCTCGTAAAAATACTGAAGCGTGAATTCTCTACGCTGTCTATTTCGATACTCAAATATAGGTTAATGATGAGTTCGAAGGTGTAAACAGAATTCGATAAAAATTGTGTATAGGCGATAAAATGGTGGTATGTTGTTGTTGTGTGTTTGATATTATTAAATAAAGGCACATTTTTATTTAAAGTCTATTTAGTATTACCCATATAATCTAATACGTTTGCAATGTGTAAATATGCAGGAATATCGAGGATTTTAACAAAACATTGTTAACACGTCTTTTCCCTCTATTACTATGCATAACTATATCGGTTTTTACTCCCAAATGCGTCTTAATGTAAGTACATATATATATATATATATATATATATATATATATATATATATATATATAGTAATCCAGGTAGAGTAAAAATCCACAGAGTAGAAATCAAAATGGAATCAAACCGGACTTATAAAAGAGTCCTCAATAAAGATATAGAGCTGTATTGTGAATGCTTTTATTCGAACATGTACAAGGTATGCTACACTGGCATGTCGATTTAATCGATCTACAGCTATCAAGAGCTGCGGTCTCATCAGGCAGAAAGTTTTTTTGTGATTCGTCCAGGTCGGTGAAGTTCAGGAAGAATGGAGTCAAGCAAAGAAGAAGAAGAAAAAAATGATAGTCATGTGACCAATTTAAAAAGAATATTGGCCGTTAGAAAAGTTTAATTTACAGTAATTCATATTTTTATCCATCGCTGAGCTGGCGTAGCGGGGGGCCGAGGAAAAGGAAAAGAAAAGGAAAGAGAAGAGAAAGAAAGAGAGGTAGGCAGGGTGTTAGGGGTGGGTGTCTGTAGCCATTTAAAAAGTTGTCGTGGGCTGGAGAGGTTTGATGTGTCTATTTAGGTGTCATGGTACGCGACCGGCATTTGGCAAGTGTTGTTCCGTGTCAAGGGGATGTTTCAACCTATTTAATGCAGACGTTTACATTTTCGCGGCAAAAAAGCTTTAAGTGATGTTTAGTTTAAATTATTACTGGTGATAAATACATTTAATTGTGCGTAGTATTTGACAATGAATTAATAAAATATAATTGTGATTATTTCTAGTAAAAATCGTATATGGATTTATGACATTAGTATCATAAATATTACTATTATATTTTGATCAATTGATATTTAGTTTTAATTATTTTGATGGATAAATGAATGTATTTTAATTTTAAGTAATATTTAGTAGTTAATTAATAAAACATAGCGATACTTGCTTTTTTTAGTAAGAGTCATATATGAATTAATGGCAGTGGTATTAATAAATTTAATTCAAGATAATATTTGAAAATGAGTTAATAACATATAAGGGGGATTATTTTTAGTAAGAATCGTATATAAATTTATGACATTGGTATGAATGAATTATACTATTATATTTAGTTTTAATAATTTTGGAGTATAAATAAATGTATTTTGATTCTGAATAATAGTCAGTAATGAATTAATAAAATGTAGTGGTAATTACTTTTATTTTTAGTGAAAGTCATATATGAATTAATGGCATTGGTATTAATAGATTTTATTATTTTTTGTAATTGTATTAAGAATGGTGGGGTTAAAACCTGTCAGAAGATTAAATATAATATTGGCGGTTGTGTGTTTAGTTAAAGTTGTTAAAAATAATTTATTGTCCATGAAAGGGGGACAAGAAATGTTTGGGGCCAGTACTTTTCAGTAAAGTAATCAATATATGATTTTAAAAGATGATTTTGGTAATATGTGGTTGACTTTTGTGGGATTTTGTAAATTAAATAATAAATAGTTATGGCCAAGGTTAAATATATGGGGAATATCTATACACACATATAGACGCATACACGTACTTACATATACATACATATACATACATATGCATGAATACATAGACACTCATACGTGCACTCATATGCATACATATATACATGAACCCATAGATACATATACATACGTACACATACACACGCACATACATACATATACAATCACATACACATACATACAAATAGTTACACATTTCATATTTTCACACATATTCATATACATACATCCACAAAATACAGCTACATATACGTATCCAAAAGTTCTACTTGAATGTGTTCTAATATTTATTCCCAAAATAGGGGTAATTATACTATACTTGTAATTGAGGGTTAGAGTTATCTGGTTTGGAGATGTTTATAAGTGTGGATTTAAGAGGGTGTAAATTAAACTTTTCTTACGGCCAATATTTTTTTTAAAAATTGGTCACATGACTATCATTTATTCTTCTTCTTCTTCTTTGCTTGACTCCATTATTCCTGGACTTCACCGACCTGCTCGGATCACAACAACACTTTCTGCCTGATGAGATCGTAGCTTTTGATAGCTGTAGATCGATAACATCGACATGCCAGTGTAGCATACCTTGTACATGTTCGAATAAAAGCACACACTATATATATATATATATATATATATATATATATATATATATATATATAAGTAGAAGGATGAAAAGGAATTAAAAAAGCAAAAATCAAATCTTTTTTCAATTCAGTTGCTCATAGCAAGGTATATTCCGCAAAAGGCAATTTATTCAAGTTAAATTTTTCCTTAAACCAGGCTTTTCAAAGATCAAAATCTTATCATCAGAGGAAATTGCTGGGATAGATAAGTTGGCAAAGGCCAAGATTTAAAATTTGTTTTTACTGAGCCTTGTTGCATCCACGAACGTGCTTTTTATTGGACCTTTTACCCTCTGGATTCTATCTATCTTCGCCGCACCTGAAGATGTGGTTTTTGGAATTTAACTCTGAATCCTCTCATGTCATTTCTCGTGGCTTTTAACGACCTACCTATTTACATTTCACTTTCTCCGCTGGACTTTTTGACATCGGAATTTTTTGCAATCGTGACATTTGCTTGCATTCGGGCAGAGTTTTGCCTTGTGTTTTTTCCCCTACAATATTTATTTTACTTTGTCAAATTTTTAATCTTTGTTTTTGCCAACTAATCTATCCCAGCGATTTCTTCTGATGAAAAGCCTGGCTTAAGTAGAAATTTAACTTGAATAAATTGCCTTTTGCGGAATATACCTTGCTATGAGCAACTGAATTGAAAAAAAGATTTGACTTTTGCTTTTCTAATTCTTTTTCATCCTTCTACATATCTATCTGCTCTATCCTGGATATTGAGCTGTATACTTTTTACAATAGGTTTTACCTTTCCTAAAAGTTCGCTTTTAGTTCCCCACTTAATGTATATATATATATATATATATATATATATATATATATATATATATATATATACATGAATTAGGTTGGTGCAAAAACAATTACGTTTTCTCACATATGTTATATTTATATATGTATTCTGAATTAATGTATTGACAAATATAGCGTTTTTATACGTCATTATAAATCGCGTTTTTCGCTCTATCGAATCGTGATATTCGTTTCCATTTTTAATCTTTTTATTTATTGTTTGTGCAGGCTTTTTGACAGCATGGACAAAATTAGGAATACGCACGATATTCTGGTTCCAGTTCAAACTAGGCCGAAAAGCTGCCGATACAGCTCGTGACATCTATGAGGCGTTTGGCCCAGAAACCACTAACGAACTTACGGCACAAAGGTGGTTCAAGAAATTTCGCAATGGTGACGAGAGCCTCGAAGATGAAGACGGTCAAGGCCGGCCGACTGCGGATCTGAAAGCCTTAATTGAAGCCGATCCTCGCAAAAGCACACGATAAGTTGCTGATGAACTCGAGGTCGACCACTCAACAGTCGTTCGCCATTTGAAGCAAATAGGGAAGTCAAAAAAGCTGGAAAATAGGTGCCGCACGAATTGAACGATAATCAAAACAATCGTCGTTTTGAAGTGTATTCTACGCTCTTGGTGCGCAACAGAAACTGCTCATTTCTCAAGCGAATTGTGACGTGTGATGAGAAGTTGATCCTCAATGACAATCGGCGACGTTCGGCACAGTGGTTGGATGCTGCCGAAGCTCCAAAACACTTCCCGAAGCCGAAATTGCACAACAAAAATTATGGTGACTGTTTGGTGGTCTCATCCATCACAGCTTCTTGAATCTGGGCGAAACGATTACGGCGGAGAAGTACTGCCACCAAATTGACAAAATCCACCAGAAGCTCCAACGTATGCGCCCCCGATTGGTCAATATGCAGGGACCAATTCTTTTCCATCACAACGCTCGCCCGCATGTTGCACAACTGACTTTACAGAAGCTGAACGAATTGGGCTACAAGACTCTGTCCTATCCGCCATATTAACGGACCTCTCAACCACCGATTATCACTTTTTTAAACATTTCGAAAACTTCCTGCGCGAGAAATCTTACAAAAGCCGTGAGGATGACGAATCGGCCTTCAATGACTTCATTGCTTCCAGAACTCCCGATTTTTATGGTAATGGAATAATTAAACTTGTTTCCCGTTGGCAAGAATGTGTTGATTCTAATGGTTCTTATTTTGATTAATAAAGTTCGGTATAAAAGAAGTTATGGTATTTTTAAGTTGAACGTCATACACCGCCATTGTTTTTGCACTAACCCAATATATTATCGCATGTACACTGATTGTATTCGATAGTTTGAAGAAACTGCTTGCACCTCCGAACTCATCATTGACCCGATCATCTATATAATAATACATTACTGCAATTTTATGCTCGTATGTACGTTATTACCGTTCACCCACGTTAAACAATGATAACGTCAATTCAGCAAAGATACTTATTGTTAATTACTCTGATGTCTCTAAGATAAGCAATTCCGATTTTATTCATTGTTGCAAAATCCAATTATGTCGTCCTGTCAACTAAAACAGTACAATTTTTAAATAAATACATTCTGAAAAGTTACATTCGTTTCATTGATTTAAAGTAGTTATATTGTTGCTTTGTTGGATTTCGTGAATTGTATTGTTATACTTGTTATTGATATACTTGCTATTAATTGTTGGTACTTGTCATTGTTTATATTTGCACGTTATACATTGCCTCATTTTTTTTATTTCAGTCAGCTTTTTGTTTTTATTTCATTCCGGCCATGTCTAATGCTCGCTGTGATCCCTCAGAGGAACGAAAAGAAAAAAAGAGCCGACTCAGTATAGTTATCGCTACTTAAAAGTCTGATTGGATTAAGTCTTTCTCAGTATATATAGACGTTGATAGCTTTATTTCAAAAGTAAATAAATACACCTATTTCGTCACGGAAAACGGAATAATTAGCGACTTACCAGGACTGGAAGTATATTCGAAACGAATTATCATGACCGAAAACAACAACAAAATTATGAGGTCAACTAAACATTATAGTACAGAGCTCGGTTGGAAGAACGGAGGGAATTACAGTGTAAAAACTACAACACGTCAAACAGGCTATTTAAATCTAAACAGGATTGTAAGTGTTCTTCTAAAACATAGATAATTACAAATTATTACGTATTAAACATAGCGTACATGAGACGCAGGGCTGGGCAATAGTGTTCGAACTCCTTGGTGTTTCGCCTGGTGAGTATTTATACAAAATCAATAGATCTCGATACATCCAATAAAGTATCGATTTTGAAATCCTACTAAAAAAAAGAACCATTTAGTAAACTTCGATATTATTTAGAGGCAGGGGAGAAATTACCTGTCATTATCGCAAGAAGGAGCCACGTTTGTTGTATATGTAGAGGAGTGTGGCGCTTCACTTTTTTTTTGCCCAATTAAAATTAAACAAGCAACAGCTAGCCACACAAATACGGTCGGGGTGAACGTGGGATTAAAGGTCGGGGAGATTATTAAACCACATACGGGGGTCCTAATTAAATCATTTCTAATGCACACCCTAATATAATAAAGCATCAGTCAAAACGGTTATGACAAACTTTGCAAGTGGACTTATGTAAAACACCCCGAGTGGTCATTAGAGTAAACCCAGGAAAATCCCCTTTCAAAAGTATGACGCAAAAACACTTTCTAAAAACAAGGAACTTGCGAAAACACTAGTAAAGATTGCGAGGAAAATTTGTTTAAATATTACAACTAAAAAAATATTCGGGTGATATGAGAGGAAATCAAGAAATAAAGAAAATAATCTAATTCCCGGAGACTCTTATAAAAACAATAGAATGAGCCCCTCACACCTAAAATCACACTATTAGTACGCTAAAACTCTACACCTCGGGAAAAAGTTCCTACCGAAATTAACGGGACAACATTACATATCTAGGATCTCCTCCGATGACAAAGCTCTCCCCCCAGACCATCAAGTTTCAGCACTCCCTGTATCACCCACAAAATACGTCTCTCTTTTCAATGAGAACCAAAATGCAGCCCACTCTTTTACCTATTAACACTGTCACAAAACATCTTAACACACAAGAGACCCAAGCCCGTCACTAGAAGGAAGTGGTAGTATAAAGCCAACACTTTTTATTCACAAGTCTGTAAAGTAAGATAAGGCAAGGGTGTCATCGTGAAAAATCACCATGAAAAGGACATCAACGACCTTCTCGCCTTAGAGAACGTACACAAAAAGGGCATTAACAACCTAGTTAACTTTACAAATGCAAATAAAATAATATCAGTTGTGAGGTAAGGGTTAAGGTTAGGGTTAGGGTTAGGGAAAAGGACATAATTATATCTGTTCATGAACATCGCTCTAGACAAGGCATAAACCTTCTTGGTGTAAGGAGCTAAAATATTAGTTCAAAGTCAAAAACAAGTCAGAAATAAGTGTTATATGCATAAATGCTGACCCAATAACAGCAATTATTCCCCCTTTGTCAGAAACATGGCTCATCGGAAGGTGATGACTAAATCACACAATAATGGAAGCGAGACTTACGAGGATACAGGGTTTTCTTTCGACTCTTCTTATCGACACACATATCCCCAGTGCGGCTGGCTCCCACTTTCTTACATCATTCTCTTTCAAGAGCATGAACTTCGTTCGGGACAAATTAAAAGCAATACACTCGATTCAAGCTTATACCTGGCCACTCCGACTAACTTTTGGTCAGCTTGATGTAAGGAATAGGAAACTTAATAGCTTGATAGATCTCAAAAGTGATGTCCCTATCTGACAGAGGAACAGACGCCAGCACCAATAGTGTGTTTGTTTCATGTAACGTCACACACCCCAAAGAGCTGTAATACTTCCACAATTACTAGGTCAGGTTTACTGAAAATCTCCATTCATAGAGTACATTGGTCTGTATTTCCAGCGGGCGTATCTTAGTCGTTTGAGGTGGACTATGCTCGGTGATAGGTGGTCTATTGATAAAATATCCATCTGTGCCCTAACGTGCCGCATCAAATGTGTCAGCAATTAGCTAGTTCGATTTACCCGTCCAATCATTGTCAGTAACTGCATGGATGTATTTGCTCAAAGCTACAGTAATGTTACGTACCTCCCCTTGGAAGGTGATCGTCTAGGAAATCAGCCAATTTCGATTTCATCTATCCTTTGCTAATTCTAGACTCGTAACTTTTACCGCAGGTACGCTCTCGCCAACCTTCTTGTTTCCCATAGGATATGCTTGATCTTCCAGAATCGTTACTATGTTTCCATCTCAGACGATCCCGTATAGGACGCTGAGAGCCTTACCAGCTATAGTTAACAGCGTTTTTTTGTCGTCTCGTCTGACACATGTCTATTTATCTTCCAGATAGAGTCTTACATCTCTTCACTTACTCTCCAAGGTACTTGTATACTCCTCTAGGAAGTGCAACAATCGGAGGTATTTGCATCTCTCCACATATCCTTTGCCCCCATCGGTCGACTTCCTGTTGTAGTCTGTCAGATTATTTAGAATGACTCGATAAGGTTGAAGGTAGATTACAAAAATAATCAATATCTACCACCTAGTGATTACCACTCCGTTTTCAAACAGGGTAGTCGGAATGCGTTGCCATACATCTACCAGGGTAATCACCATCAGCACACGCCACCATTTACTCCCGTCAATATCTGCAATGAGATGTAGAGAAACATCGGTTTTAGGACTTTTACCTGGCCTTTTTTCTTTTATTTTTCAGTTCTGTCACCTGCAAGTTTATCTCCAATTGCCAGGACTTCCATCTGGTAATTTGTTTTCAATTTGTCATGACTTCAACCTAGCAATTTCGCATTCAATTGTTCTGTTATATTGTCATGTGTTTCCTTGAGGCTCAGAACGCTTAGGTTCCATCTATTAACATTTCAATGGTAGCTCATCTAAAACTGGAGTCGTCTTCTTTCGTCTCATACTCGCTCAGAGTTAGGATAGAGGTATCCAATATTTATATTTTCAGTCGCTTGCTTCTTGTCTAGTTAGATTCTACGTCTTGTATAGCTCTTTTCGGTTATATATATATATATATATATATATATATATATATATATATATATATATATATATATATATATATATATATATATATATATGTATATATATGCGGATATCTCTTTCATCCTCCCCGGCTTAGAATGCATGACTGGGTTCAGCAAGCCCCTATCTTTTTTCAGTGTTGTTCATTAGTCGTCTCAATTTCTTTTCAACTAACTGGTGACGTTTACCTGTCTTCTCCTTGTACCTGACCGCTCGTGTTCGTCTAAGCCTTCTAACTCGATTAACTTCAGATCATCACGGTGCACTCGCTCGACGTTTACTGACAACTTGTAACCTGACACAAAAACCTACGTTATTGCTCCTGGATTAATTCATGCATATCATCTCTCATAGATGTGTGAATTATACATCCCGATACTCTAAAACATCGTCCTACTTTTGAGAGTATTCGGTGATGATACATGAAACGTCTCACCTGCAACCCCGTTCTCAAACCAAACTCTTTCTGATCTAAATTAATTTCGGAACGGGGCTTGCTACAAGCTCTGATTGTTCTTTCTTTTTTCTTATCTGCTACCCCCGGGTCCACTCACAGAGCTTTTCGAAGTCTATTGAAAATTCGCGAGCTTTGATCAGAGTACGTAGCCATATCTCTACGCTTCCCTTCTTCGCGCAATTGATCGACAAACGTGTCGATAAGAATGCTCTAGACCAGACCATTCGCTTCGATATCTTTATCCGGAAAGGCTCATAATAACAGTATTTCAATTCTCTTCCCCACCTCCCGGCATATCCTTCCCAAGTGTTCCTTTACATCATCAGCCTTCGGACAGCTTCGATTGCCGTTCCTTTACTGGTGTATCGTCGGATCAACTGTCTTCAATGCCATTTAAAAGTCATCCTTGGTTTCTCCTCATAGAGTGCTCCAAATAACTTGGACGCTGTTCCTCGAGACCCCTAATATCCCAGCGGGTCTACTTCTTGATCGTATAACCAATATATCACTTTCTTTATATGAATGGCATCGAGCCATTCACGAAGTTTTTCGGGCTTTTAATTTGACGTGTAGAATCTGATCCATCCTACAACGATGCTTACTCTCTTGTGGACCTCTTCTATATACCAAACTGTATTGTTAATATGCGGGTTGCCATCGCTCACCGTATTGCACCGGATTTACCCTACTGTTCAAAATTCTTGCTACACAGCGGCGAAACAGCAACATACACCACACACAGTAATTATATCATAAGTTTCGTTTAAATCTGACCAAAATAATAGTGCACTATCTATGACCCTCAAAAGATGTTGTTATTTCTTTCTTTGTTCAGCACTTGAGCAAAAAGACAAAGAAAATAAAACAGCAACTTACATTATACATTCACATTTTGTCTTAGTTTTCTCCGCTTCGGCTTTTTTCTTATTCACACTGTTTTTTACAGACTTTACTAGCCCACTAGAGGAAAGGTCCATTTAATCTTACTAAACAACAACTATTCAAAATAAAAAGTCTCTCGTTTTCTTAAAAAAATAATTTTAAAAACGCGTCTGTTCCCTCAAGTGTTTTCAATTTCTGTTCAATCAATTGAATACACAGTATTATTTTTGCTTTCTAAAGTCTGTTACGTTTTCTCCGCTTCTTACTTTGTTCTTCTACCGCCACCCAAACTTAGGGTTGGTGTAAGTGTTATTCGGTACTCGTTTTTCCTTGCAACAACGTTGTTTATTTTTTATCATTGTTGGTTTAAATATTCCTCAGGAGTTTATCGTTGGTCTCTGTCATACGATATGAACGTGAATTATCTCAGTTATGTGTGGTAACCACAGGAGATCGATGCTTGTCATATCACAAGTTTTAAACGTCCTATAAACTCAGATATCGTAGTATACTTTTCAGGCTTTTGTATTCTTTGTGGGTTGTTATGTCGCCCCCGCTGTTGAGTCATTGGTCGTAATTATGACAAAAATCGACGACTTCCGGCGTCTTAGTAAGCGGGATAAAACTCCACCTAACGCTGCAATTGGGCTAGTATGAAGTATGTCTCGCAGTTTTCCGGGAAGCACCGACTGGACGAGATGGTTTATATGTATGAAACAACAATGCACATTAAATTACTAAGAATGCACTAAATCCGAAGTAAACATAACAAAGCCCCTGTCTTGTAATTATGCTAAAAATATATTTTAATACATACAAGAATTTTGAATGGCAGGTAATATTTGCGCAGTAGGATGCTTTGTGCAAATCTCTAATTAACTCAATTCACCATGTATGCCATAGCAGTGAGATTTATCAACATTAACAGGTGTCTACTATGGCCGCTGTTACCGTTTCCAACCATTTTTCATATTCGTAGTCAAAACATTAATGTTACATTTAACTTAACAACTTTCATAACTAGCGTAAACTATGAAGTGAATATATATGGTTTCTTGACTGCAATGTTCTAAATATACACTAATATATTTAATCACATCAATTTCCTCATAAAGTCCTCCATCACATTGTAACAACAAGAACCCAAATCACTACGACAAATCTGATGCCCTACCCATTGGTGCCTAGGGGGTTACATTTTCAGGGCTGGTCGGATAGGCTTTGCAAGATGCTCAGTGTCTAATTTGGTCATGATCTCCAGCTAGTTAAAAATTGGTTGGAGTACTTAAAGTGTTTAGGGCCACAGTCTATCTGTCGTTCTTCAGAAATTATTAAAACAAATAAGTGTTACCAAACGAAAATAATAATAGTTTTCCATTTACATATTGAAGATAAATCAGCTATTGATTTTGTTTATCGCCATACCAAATTTGTCGTTAGTCACTTTCCAAAATTAAGCTCGGTTTTCTTAGTAAGTGGTCGTTAAATTCAAGCTAAAAAGATGATAACAAAAACTTACCCTACTCCAACAAACAACACCCCCGAACTTAAACCTACGATTTAACTATCCCTTTTAATATGTATTTTTTACTATATTTTATGCTTGGAATTTGCAACTACATCCAAAAATTAGAGCTCCATTCTTAAAAAGTACTCAATAGAGTAAAAGTGACGATAACACATTTATAGATTATAGATATTACACCCAGTATTGAGACTTGAAGTTCATACATAAAGTTTGAAAAGTATATTTTTTTAACATTTATTAGTTGTATATTTGTTTTCCTAACCATTTCTGCGTTGTTAACTATGCTACACGTTCAGCGAATAACAACTTCACTGTTCAAACATCCTTTCTTGGTAGAAAGGTTAACACGTTTCTATTTTAATCGTAATCTAAGAACATATTTAAGCTAGAGTTGTACGTTTTCAAAATATATTTAACTATGCAACATATTTTGTCTGCAACTATTTGCGAAGTCACTTGAGACATTTTTAATACATGAGTTGAACACGTTAAAGCCAGTGCGCCTTTTTGAATATAGAACTCGTAAAACATTATATAGTGTTCTTCTGAATATTGAAAGGAGACATCTTGATTAAAATAGAAAAACACATGTTCTGCCCGGTAAAACATTCAAAATAAAAAGTGGTCTAGCTACAGCCACAGTAAGTAATTTTCTTTTTTTCTTTTGTGTACGAAAAAGAAAATCGAACTTCTATAAGCAAAGTTTGTTTAAAATAATTACCCGTCTGTAGAACAAAATACCACATACTTATCGTTATTAAGAAACGAAAATAATAATTAAAATGGATTCATGCTATGTTTATTCTTGTTTGTTTTCAAAATAGAATTAGAATTATCGGCAATAAAAATGTCAACTAATGTAACTAGTTGATTCTAACTTTCCAAAAATGCAATAATATGCCGGTGGTTGTAAGAAATAAAAATAATAAGATTATTTAGGTATTTATAACACAACATTTTACTTACACTTCAATCACTGGATGGTATACGAGGCAGGTATTTCACACACCCGCCTGGTAGATTGAGCCGTGAGCAAAAATGAAGAAACACTTAACAAAGGGGTTATATCCTCGAAATATAGTAAACTTCTGGCGTTACATAAGACTCTAGGTATCGGGTAGAAACATTTAGAAACAAGTAATAGGTAATTTAAAATAAAAAATTAAAAAGAATATACATGCCCTTGTTATAATTATTCTGTATTACAACCCTTGGTAGTATTCTACTAATCCCGGGGGAAAGTTAGAACGAATTAAGATGTAACTTTGAAAATTACTTCTCTTTAAGTTTTGTATCTTACTATTCTTCGGTATATTGTAACATTCATGAATATTCTGATTAACTATTTTTATATAAATATATAAAATAAAAACGAAAACATTAATGAATGTGTATTACATCATGTTCAAAATATTAAACCCTTTTCCATGTGCATATTTCAATACTATTAATGCTTGTCTTTTTTGTTGATATAATAGTATTGGCAATTAAAATAATTCAAACATAAAACAGTTATTTAGAACAATCTAACAAAGCGGGAATATAATGTAAGAGAAATATATTTTTAAAAGTCGATATCTGGAATAATTACATTTTAAATGACAACTTATTTGCGTATTTGATATATAGGACTGAACTTGTAAGGACACACTCAAGTGAGAGACCATTTTGTTAAGAAAAGTAGATACACCAGGCCATCCCCTCGAAATATCGTACACTTCTAGCGTCAGATAAAACTCTCATGATTCAGGATTTAAAACTAAAAGCAGGTATAAAGTAACATTAAAAAATCGTCCTGATATTACTATTTTTATCTTACAACTACGGTATATTCCCACATCGCGTGAGCATTCTAATAACCTATTTATGCATGTCTAGTTCTTGAAAGAACGATTAACATTTATGTATATGATTGTATATTATGTTTCAAAATATTACATATATTTATATAGAGGAGTATTAGAAGGCTATCACAATGCGAGACATGGAAATATGTTGGCGTTGAGAAGTAAGACAACAACCAGTGATTATAATTATATATTTTTCAAAAACTTTTAAATAATTTTTTTCATATAGTAAATCTTACTTGATTAGGCAACACTTCAACACTGATGTAATCTGTGAGACCGTGTTAAATATATTTCTATATTTTCATCATTGTTTTTTTCAATATAAATTATTATATCTTAAAATACTAAATATAGGTAACATTGTTTATTTGATAGTTATAAAAATTCGATTATAAAAAAAAACTTAATAAAACTGACTTTTAAAAATTATTATTTTATATTAAAAATATTTCTATATTTTTATCATTGTTTTTTTTTAATATAAATTATTAGATGATAAAAAAAAATATAGTAAACATTGTTTATTAGATGGCTATAAAAATTCGATTATGAGACAAAATACTTAATAAAACTGACTTTTAAAAACTATTATTTTATATTCAATATATTTCTATATTTTTATCATTGTATTTTTCAATATAAATTATTAGATATTAAAAAACAAAATATAGTAAACATTGTTTATTAGATGGCTATACAATTTCGATTATGAGACAAAATACTTGATAAAACTGACTTTTAAAAACTATTATTTAATATTAAATATATTTCTATATTTTTATCATTGTGTTTTTCAATATAAATTATTAGATATTAAAAAACAAAATATAGTAAACATTGTTTATAAGATGGCTATAAAAATTCGATTATGAGACAAAAGACTTAATAACACTGACTTTTAAAAATTATTATTTTATATTAAATATATTTCTATATTTTGATCATTGTTTTTCTCAATATAAATTAGATATTAAAAAACAAAATATAGTAAACATTGTTTATTAGATGGCTATAAAAATTCGATTATGAGACAAAAGACTTAATAACACTGACTTTTAAAAATCATTATTTTATATTAAATATATTTCTATATTTTGATCATTGTTGTTCTCAATATAAATTAGATATTAAAAAACAAAATATAGTAACCATTGTTAATTAGATGGCTATAAAAATTCGATTATGAGACAAAAGACTTAATAACACTGACTTTTAAAAATTATTATTTTATATTAAATATATTTCTATATTTTGATCATTGTTTTCTCAATATGAATTAGATATTAAAAAACAAAATATAGTAACCATTGTTAATTAGATGGCTATACAAATTCGATTATGAGACAAAAGACTTAACAATACTGACTTTAATTGTTTTTATTGATTCTTATTGCTCTTGTTTTCCAACTCGATAACCAGCGATGTATCGAACGTGGAAAATTCCAGACCGCACCTGGTAGAGAAACACTTTAAAAAGGGTTCATATCCTCGAAATATCGTACAATTTTAGCGTGACATGATACTCTACTGATCGAGGAGACACTCTAGATGAAACTTGTAAGTGATTTAACACAATAAATAAAAACGAGTATTAATAGCAATTTTATTGAATTTCATTACAACCAGTTAGAAGGTGTTTGTGATCAGGGAAGAAAAGCTTAAATGAAGCTGAATTTAATGATCAAAAATCAGCTTGCTATTTAGTTTTGTTTCAGAAATCATATTGCTATCTATTTTTTTTGCTACAACTACCGGTATATTCCCAATTCGTTAAAACGTTCTAATAATATATTTATCTTTATCTTACAATATCTAAGTGTTAAGGAAAAATAAAAAAAGGAAACAATAATTAAAACATACTTGTCTTTTTGTACATTGTCTTCAAAATAATAAAGGTTTTTCATATGTATATTGTTTTATGTACTTGCATGACATTTTTCTTAAAATTATCATCCTGAGGATGCCTTACAATAAAGACGAAATGTTGATGAATATATAAAAAATATCTCTATTTTTTTCTTTTTTCATTTCCCATTACGTCGGATTACTTCTTTTCTCATATTGTTTTATGTGTATTCTTTTCAACATAGAATAATTGGCAATTAAATAAATACATGCTTATTATTTATTAGAAGGCTCTAATAATGCGGAGATTGTACGAAATACGACTTACTAAAAAGGCGATTTATTTAAGTATACCTTAGTTAGTAATTGTTTGTATTTTTTAGATGAGGTGTTTTCATTATGAAGTGACATTCAGCGACAGCAGCAACGGTAAGCAACAGCAGCAGCAAAAATTCTTGCAAAAAACAAGTCAATTCTACTAAAATCTAACGAGATAATTCTTTCGGCTCGGAAATCATGCATGTATAATGTATATAAAAAATAAGGTGATTCGTCTTTCAGAATCGTTAGAACGCATAGTAATAAGGCTATAATGGAACTATAGCTTTAAAGACTATGGAAAGTTATTGGGCGTATTGCAATTTAGGTGCGCATGCGCGTTTCCCCTGTTTTGCAATCACTTATTTATTCACATCCGCTTTCGATTTTGTATGGACACTTTGCAAGGTTAATGTAGAAGAGATAATGCATTTGTGAAGAAGCGACTAAGAGAAAAGCAAACAGGACATACAGGTAGCCTTTTCACAACGTGTGTACTGCCGCATAGTAATATTTGCACACATTTAAATAATTAATGATTATAATAATATTAATAATAATTATAATATTAATGATAGTTATTGATGATAATAAAAATAACCATAGAAATAATAATAACAATGATGATAATAATTATAAAAATAATCGTATATATATTAGTAATGATAATAGTAATAATAATGATAGTAATCCTTATAATAGGGCTAATGATCACAGTAATAATAATACTTAATCACAGTTGTTGGCAGCTGTTATAGTAATGCATTTGTATTCTAATTCTCATAATAGTAATGTAAAAATAAATGTAAATATAATTATGATGAGCATACCGAGTATTGTATAATGCACATTATATAAATGTATAACTATGTGTTTCTGTTTGTTGTTATACAAGTTCAGTAGCATAATAGGGGTCTTAGTGTTGCCATTTTTTGTATTGCATAGTTTGGGTAATTACTTCTTGTGTAATTTATAGAACCTACAGAAAGATAGAGTTCTATTAGAGTTAAGGGATTTCATTTATGATTTTTTTCTTTTTCTTTTCTTTCATTTTATTTTAGTATATTTTTAGTGTAAACTCTACTAAGCTATGTTAACATAGGTTCTAGGGGTTATATGTAAATTACTAAATAAATGTGACCTGTTGATCCTACACTTAATTGAGGGTACTTGTTTTTTTGTTTAGAAGTGTACCTCTACATCTAATTGTCTCCAGTTTTTCATTTAAGCTTAACAAACATCGTGAATTTAGGAAACTGCAGGAACTGTTTCTTCTAATTGTGTTCCAAATCACTGTTGGTGATTTATTATTATCGGCTAGTTAACAGTGGTATATAGTAAAATAAAGTTATATTCTTGTATTCAGAATTATTAGATGAGAATTTATGGCCGGTATATTTTGCTTTTAAAGTGTTACCAGCCATGCCTAGGTAGTATTTTTTTGTTGGGTTTTCTGTGGTTGATAGTTTTGCCTGCCATCCTATTGTGGTTATCTGGCAATCATCAATAAAGTATCAACTGTAGGCAAAATAGATCTTATTTTCTTAGTAATTTACATATAATCATCTGAAAATAGATTCAAAACAAAAAAAAACTAAAAAAAATACCCCCAACTAAACCTATCATTATATAGTATCTACTAAATCCCCTAGAATCAATTACCGCCTTAAACATTGAAATACTAGACCCTTTATTAGGAAAATGAACTAATCTATCGACACACGGAAATTAGACATCATAGTTATCTATGTATATATCACATATTATAACATGATCGATATGATTAGTATATTATATTCAAGTTTCCATTAAATTGGAGTGATAATTAGAATACATTATTAATGTTACCATCAAAACTATTACTATTATTACCATTAATTGCAAATTATTATTATTATTATTATTATTATTATTATTATTATTATTATTATTATTATTATTATTATTATTATGTTGTTATTATTATGCTTATCATCATCATCATCATCATCATCATCATCATCATCATCATCATCATCATCATCATAACTATCATTATTTTAATTTTAAGTGTAACTATTATTATTATTATTGGTAGTAATATTATTTTTATTAGTACTACCATTATTATCATCATTATTATTATTATTATTATTAGTATTACTAGAATTATACATATGTATATATATATATATATATATATCCTATTTTGTGTTTATCCTAGCTAGTTCCTCTGTCTTCTTCCCGCTTATCGTCTTTACCCCTCCACCTAACGCCTCCTCCATACTAGCTGAGTAGGTGTGAAAGTTAGAAAGAAAAAGAAAATAAATAAAAATATAAAAAGTAGAATAAGAGATGAAGAAAAATGTGTCACCCACTTGTCATATTTCAATGTCACTAAAAGTCTTCTCATATGGTCCAATCGAATCATCTGTTTCCTTCTCCCATGTGTGTGCCTTTGAAAATAGATTTATTTCCAAATCTTCACTTTTTCTGAAGACGTTCGCTAACACGAACGAAACGCGCAAAATCTCTTGTTTCTGTTTTTCTCCTGCACTCTAACCTGTTTTCCGTTTGTCATTTTTCACACATTTTCTCGACCACGACATTTTATTTTCATGACTTATCGTGTACTTTACCCAATATATATATATATATATATATATATATATATATATGTGTGTGTGTGTGTATGTGTGTGTGTGTGTGTGTGTGTGTGTGTGTGTGTGTGTGTGTGCGTGTGTGTGTGTGAAGAACATTGGGGATAAAATGATTTGCCGTAATGTAAAATGAAAAGAGAAAAGCCAAAAACTATGTGAGTTATGTATTCATCACCGTTTCGTCTTTAGTGAAACGCCTTCGTGAAGATGAAGAAAGTAATGTAGAAAAAGTATACAGAATATTAATTTTCATTTGTAAGAAACTGTCCAGACTTCGTCATGGTTTTTGACGTGAACAAGCAAAGAATGAAACACATGATTCTGGTTATGAACAGTGACCTGTTTTCTTCAAAGTACGAAACGTTGATGAAGACATAAATCACATAGTTTTTGTATTTCCTTTTTTTTCATTTTACACACACACAAACACACATATGTATATATATATATATATGTATATATATATATATATATATCAAGACACACGTTTTGTTACACACATATATATATATATATATATATATATATATATATATATATATATATATATCAAGCCACACGTTGTGTTACAACACATAATGTGTCTGCTTTATCATACTTTTTTTTTATTTTCTCGACATTTTGAATGATCCATCGCGTATTTCTGTGAAAATATAGCCCTTTGGCTCGGTAGGTATTTTTACCAATTTTTTAGAGTTATTTCGATTGTTTATTCAATCGTCTTTCATCTGGCTATTGGGTTTGCTTGTTTCATGTCTACTGAGTTTTGCTGGTTTCATGTCTACTGAGTTCGAACGTTGCGGCAATTTCTCACTTTTTTTAGTGCGTATGGGTGATGAGATGCCTAATATGGAACGTGATCACATTGACAACGTGTGACTAAATACAATTTGCAACATTTCAAAAGGATAAAAGTATTTTTTGTTTATCGACAAAGGATATGTTGGAGTCGATTACTAAGCTAGAAACTTTAAAATATAGTGACTAGATTTGTAAGTGAAATTGTTGATTGTAGGGTGTCTAGTCTTTATATACAATGCTTCAAGTAGTTTTAGTCTGTTTACATTAAGGTCGTGATGTACAATGTTTGTGTTGTTAACTAAGAAGTGTGTAAATTGTGAATCGAGCGCTTCTTAGTCAACAAATCAACGTATAATTCGAAGATCTAGTAAATCTAAAAAATACTAATTAAATAGGAGCATTCTCTGTTGTACAATAAGATGCGATGATGAGAATTGGCTGCTTTAATACATCATACATGTTTAAACCTGTTATAGACAGCTGTCGTCAAGAGTGTTTAACTACTGAAGGAATATGAATCAAAGCTACAATGGCGGCGTTGTTAATACTATTCACTTAAGTTCACACCCTATTTTTGCGGCAACACCTAATTATAAATATTCGTTTTCCTCTACATACGTATACGTTTCATTTTTTCTTGAATCGTCAGTGTAGAGATAATTATTCATACAATCGCAGGATTTGAAACACTGATGAGAAAGAGAGAGAGAGTGTGTGAGAGAGAGGGGGAGGTTTTGTCTATTTTTATTACAGATGTGTTAAAAGAATTTGAAGAGCACACACCAAACCTATGAACCAAGTAGAAATCAAATTGTTTTGAAAAATAAAGTTACGTACTGTTTATAACTTTCAAATGAAGTTAAGCTAAAGTGGCGACTAGTAATTGGAACAAGTTTAATGTTATTCTCAGAGTACAGTACAATGTTCGATGTGAACATTTTCATGTACAGTCACATTATTGTAATCTAATTAAATGCCTCGTATTCAGATGCATAGTAAAAACGTTGCACTCAGTTATTCGGTATCCTAAATGATAAACTATATTGCTGAACAAAAAATGATGGACAAAGAAACACAATAGTATATACATTTGTCATTGCTACATCCAAACCTAAACATTATGTGATCAAAATATATTCGAAAAGCCTTTACGAAACAATTCATTGTCCATAAGGCTAGGAGCACACTATACTATGTGTTATAATTATATATATATATATATATATATATATATATATATATATATATATATATATATATTTTGATTTTATTCCATTAGTTGCGCCAAAACAAGGTTTGTTTCATTGGTGCAAACTTGTTTTGTCGCAACTAATGGAATAAAATCAAAAAAATATATATTTTGCTCTGAATTTTCATTGAGCACTCTCATAAACCCGGTTTCAACTTCCTTCGGATTCATACCCCCTGGATATTTGTAACAAGTTAATTATATATATATATATATATATATATATATATATATATAGAGATAGAAGAAAAAAGATTGATAAATATGCGACGATTGTCCAAATTTATTTCAAAATTCAATTGTTCAATGCAAGGTTGTCAGTAATAAACTAGTGTTTATTTTCCTTTCCTTAAGCCAAGGCTTTTCAAAGATCGAAATCTTATCATCAGAGGAGAAATACAGATGGATAAGTTGGCTTTCGAAAAAACCAAAGTTCAAATATTTGAAAAATATGAGAATTATTTTTAAAAATTATTAAAATAATTTTTGTCAAAAAATGTACTGAATGAAAAGAAAATTTCGTGAAAAAAATTTCGTGAAAAAGAAATACAATTGTCCGGGTGGTAAGTTTAAACGGTGATTGCATACAAAGTAACGTCATATATTCCTGTACTGTTAAACAATACACCACTACACAGATTAATACCAATATGCAAAATAATGCCAACACACAATCTCCCACTTTTCCCCTCAACAATCCCCATCAACAACCCCCTCCACTAAATAATACTCTCCACACTGACCAACAACTACCACCAACTAATAATGGATCCGATCTCATTCCCCAAGACACCCTACCGTCCCCAACTAATAACCCTAACTTAAACGTTGACTTGAATCCGAGCATACAAACCGTAAGCACCCCTAATAATATAAACAACTCAAATAATACAACAATAACCCCCCATAAAATTCATACCTATATTGGTGCCAGTGCTTTCCCCATAAAGACTCGAATCTCTAACCATATCTACTCTTTTAAACACAATAGCAATGGTACCACTAGCACCTCTCTTTCCAACCTAATAAAAAACTTTCACATCAAAAATACCCCCTACTCCCTAAGTTGGTCTATATTAAAAAAGTCAAACTCATATACTCCTGGTTCTGCATTCTGCCAACTATGTACCTTGGAAACTTATATGATAGCTACAGCACACAAGAACTTAAATGTCATTAACTCCAAAAATGAACTTATTTCAAATTGCAGACACAAACGAAAATTTAAATACATTAATTTCATCACTCCCTCTGACACTCCTCCTCCCAACCAATAACTCCCCCCATTCTTTAACATCTGACAAATCTCTAAACTATATCCCAGGGGAACCTTGTAACCTCCATTCTTAACACCCCTATTCTCACTAATTAACCCTCCCAATAAATTCTTCATCACCATTACACCTAATAACCACATTTACCCGGAAAACTATCAGTAGATTGAACTAACATTACTCCTCCAACTTTCCACCGATCATTAACATACCTAATATCTAGACTTATATACCTGTCCTGCAATATAGCTCCTTTTTACCCTTTTGCTTCAGCTCCACTCCTAACCCCTTATATTTATCTCATTGTTTCTCCTATCCGTAATCCCACCTACAAACTCATTCTTGGCCTCTCTTTCCCCCCCCCCTTATTATCCCCTACACTTCCACTATATCGTCCTTATATTCAGACTCTTCCTATTTGCAACATATTCCCCTGTAACTTCTTTTTGTTATCATTTTAACTACGACATTTGAATTCCCCTCCAATTGGGTCCATTAATACCCCCCTATAATCCTCATCAGCTCTCTAACTCACTAGCTTCAAAACGCAGGTCTGCTTAATTTTTCAATCTAACCCTGGCCCATAACACTTATATTATATAAACTGTTACTAGCACTTCTGCTCTACCTCCTTAATAGCCTCCATAACCCCCTTTGTGTAATCTTTTTAACTATTTTGATTGATTCGAGCTAGTTACATAACTACTTATTTTGGCCTTTTCTTGAATAATCCTAATCCCTCTAAATACTCGCGAGCCACTTTCTATCGGCCCTTTCTCTCTTTGTTCAACTTATCTTATCTTTGACCAATTTCACCCCCCCCCAAATCATATGTTCATACTACTTGGAAACCCCTTGCAAGTTTCCCTTATATATCTAATTAAATTTAAACTGTAACTGTTATTGTTACCCTGTTACGACTCACTCACCATTTAAACCACAGATTATAAAATTGACACTGCACTCAAATTTTTGATTGAACCAACCCAACTCCACCCCTATTACTAGAAATCGAAACAAATCTTTCCTTATCCCTTACATTGTTCCCCTCTCCTAAATTTCAATATACCTGAGTAGAACAGACTTGACCTTTAATTTCACTAACCCTTTTCCCATTAATTTATTTCCCCCCTCCCCGTTATTCCCCCCCCCATTATTTCCCCCCCCCCTTATCTCTTTGGCCATTTAATGTCCCTCCAAATTATTCATCTAACCCTTAATTTGGTTTTAAATTAAAAATAAATAAATAAATTCTTTATTAACTATTCCCTAGCTTTTTAAATTTAAATTTAATCTTATATTATTCAATGCTCTCACTACTTTATTCCTTAAACACACTGAAACCATATCTGATAACTACAATTTAACCTGCCCTTAGCCGCCTGATATATTTGGAAGCTCACATTTTACTTCTATTTTTAGAATCAACTTTTTCTATACCTATTCACCACTTAAGATTAACCCCACCCCCAAAACCTACACCCTACCGCTAGCCCGCACCCTTAACCCACCTGTCACTTTATCTACATCCCCATGCCAACCCGTCCTACTTTTATTTTTTCCCCCAAATTCACAAAGCGACTTTTTAAACTACCCCGCACCTCCTAACCCCCCCCCCCCCATCCTGACCCCAAATCTGAAACTTTCATCAACTTTGGTTTTTATCATTCTGAGTTAATCCTTGTATGAGATCCTACCGTTTTTTCTAGGCCCGGAAGAAAATCAAAAAATGGCCTGTTTTCCTCTTCAAAGCCTCTTTTAAGTACATCTGGACTTAACTACTTTTGAGCACCTTTTCCAACCTGCTCCCATGCAAAGTGTTTTTATTCACTTTCTACAATTTCACCGAACCTTTTCAACGGAAACTTACCACCCGGACAATTGTATTTCTTTTTCACGAAATTTTTTTCACGAAATTTTCTTTTCATTCAGTACATTTTTTGACAAAAATTATTTTAATAATTTTTAAAAATAATTCTCATATTTTTCAAATATTTGAACTTTGGTTTTTTCGAAAGCCAACTTATCCATCTGTATTTCTCCTCTGATGATAAGATTTCGATCTTTGAAAAGCCTTGGCTTAAGGAAAGGAAAATAAACACTAGTTTATTACTGACAACCTTGCATTGAACAATTGAATTTTGAAATAAATTTGGACAATCGTCGCATATTTATCAATCTTTTTTCTTCTATCTCTACTATTGCTCTATCTCGTATATTGAGCTTATCCTTTTCACAATAGGTTCCATCTACTAAAAGTTTTCACTTTGGTTTATTTTGATCCTACTTAAAGCTCCTACCAAGTTGAGCTTATTTCTCCTATTTTGTGAAATGTTCAGCAAGGAATTCCTTCCACTCTCAGCAAAAAACATTCCGATCCCTTCAAATGAAGCCTACATTCGCAAACTCATACAATCCATGAAAAAGTTCATTACAAACGTAAGATGGAGAGCCTTCCATCATGACCTAAACTCAAAAAATAAAAACCGGAAAAATGACGGAAATACCATTTCTTCTCCAGAACTCAAAGGATTTACACTCCCCATGAACTCCTCCAGGGAAATAAAAAGATTGGGACGTCTAACTGCATCCAGGTACGGCCTAAAAACATCTCCTTTCCCCAAGCAAAATGATCTTCTCAATAACTTTGAAAATGATTTATTCAACTTAATTAGACACATAAAATTCAAAAAGCACAATAAACATCATAACCCGTTCATCAAAAAAATTAACAATTTCACTAACAAGATCAAAAAGCTCCCTGATATTATAGTCCCAGCAGATAAAACTAAAAACTACTACAAATTGAAATATTCTGATTACAAAGATTTAATCTACAAAGAATTGAACAAATCATATAAAACCTCTTCTGACAACATTTTAAATAGCATTAACAATGAAGCTAAATCCTTGTTAACTTCTTTTAACATCCTGAATTACGCTGAAATCTTCACTCCTGCTACACCCAGATGTACTTTGAAAGACCACAAAATAAATTTTCATGAAAACCCCTCCATTAGACTAATATGCCCTTCCAAATCAGACATAGGCATTATAAGCAAAAATATCCTAGATAGAATCATTCCTACATTAAAAGCTAAAATTACATACTCCCTTTGGCAATCATCTGGAGAGGTTTCCAAATGGTTCTTAAACCTTAAAGATAAATCTAATTCTAACTTGAACTTCATCACTTTCGACATTGACAATTATTATCAGTCTATCTCTCCTATCCTACTAAACAAAGCTCTTATTTTCGCTAAGAATAATTCAGATATCACAGACTCTGAAAAAAATCTAATAATTTTAGCCAGGAGATCCCTTTTAGAATTTGACAATAAATTTTGGATTAGGAAAGATAGCCCCAACAACTTTGATATCACCATGGGAGCTTCAGACTCTGCCCAAGTTACTGACCTAGTAGGATTATATTTATTGAGACAATTAAAGCTTGAATTCGGACACTTACACGGTGGACTCTACAGAGACGATGCGCTCTTTATCTCTAGAGAGAGACCCAGACAATACAACAACACCAAAAAAAACCTACACAAGTTCTTTAAAAACTTCGGATTAACCATAACCATAGAACCCGAGAAAAGAATATCTAATTTCCTTGACCTAACACTAGACCTTAACTCCGAATCATTTAGCCCTTACCACAAACCTAATCTAACCTTATTTTACGTACATAAACACTCTAACCACCCTAAATCCATCATTAACTCAATAGTCCCTTCAATCTCAAATAGAATTTCGAGACTTTCAGCTAATAAACCTATCTTCGATCAAAATTCTAGTTTCTATAATAACGCACTTCTTAACTCGGGATACACTGATAAAATTAAATATGAAAATAATCCCCCCCCTCCAGGGGAATAAACCTTTAAATGTCGTTACCTACAAAATGGCTACACAAGATAGACAAAGAACTAGCACCACGATACCCAAGAAACCTAAGAAATATGCAAATGGACATACTAAAACTATTAATATAGTTAAAACAGCTAACCCCCAAGAACACAGTGAAAATAAAAATAAAAAAACTAGAAGAAAAGATAACATTTGGTTTAATCCACCCTATAATTGCAATGTAAAAACTAACATAGCTAGGGAATTTTTCAAAATTTTAGATAACTCGTTCAAGCACCCACATAAATACAGCACTATTTTAAACAAGAACTCTATTAAAATTTCTTACTCCACAATGCCCAATATAGCACAAACCATCATCACATCTAACAACAAAAAAATTAAATCTGCCCAACAAACAGCACCCACCATACACCCCACTAATAACTGTAACTGCCAAAAATCCAGAGAATGCCCATTAAACGGTGATTGCATACAAAGTAACGTCATATATTCCTGTACTGTTAAACAATACACCACTACACAGATTAATACCAATATGCAAAATAATGCCAACACACAATCTCCCACTTTTCCCCTCAACAATCCCCATCAACAACCCCCTCCACTAAATAATACTCTCCACACTGACCAACAACTACCACCAACTAATAATGGATCCGATCTCATTCCCCAAGACACCCTACCGTCCCCAACTAATAACCCTAACTTAAACGTTGACTTGAATCCGAGCATACAAACCGTAAGCACCCCTAATAATATAAACAACTCAAATAATACAACAATAACCCCCCATAAAATTCATACCTATATTGGTGCCAGTGCTTTCCCCATAAAGACTCGAATCTCTAACCATATCTACTCTTTTAAACACAATAGCAATGGTACCACTAGCACCTCTCTTTCCAACCTAATAAAAAACTTTCACATCAAAAATACCCCCTACTCCCTAAGTTGGTCTACATTAAAAAAGTCAAACTCATATACTCCTGGTTCTGCATTCTGCCAACTATGTACCTTGGAAACTTATATGATAGCTACAGCACACAAGAACTTAAATGTCATTAACTCCAAAAATGAACTTATTTCAAATTGCAGACACAAACGAAAATTTAAATACATTAATTTCATCACTCCCTCTGACACTCCTCCTCCCAACCAATAACTCCCCCCATTCTTTAACATCTGACAAATCTCTAAACTATATCCCAGGGGAACCTTGTAACCTCCATTCTTAACACCCCTATTCTCACTAATTAACCCTCCCAATAAATTCTTCATCACCATTACACCTAATAACCACATTTACCCGGAAAACTATCAGTAGATTGAACTAACATTACTCCTCCAACTTTCCACCGATCATTAACATACCTAATATCTAGACTTATATACCTGTCCTGCAATATAGCTCCTTTTTACCCTTTTGCTTCAGCTCCACTCCTAACCCCTTATATTTATCTCATTGTTTCTCCTATCCGTAATCCCACCTACAAACTCATTCTTGGCCTCTCTTTCCCCCCCCCTTATTATCCCCTACACTTCCACTATATCGTCCTTATATTCAGACTCTTCCTATTTGCAACATATTCCCCTGTAACTTCTTTTTGTTATCATTTTAACTACGACATTTGAATTCCCCTCCAATTGGGTCCATTAATACCCCCCTATAATCCTCATCAGCTCTCTAACTCACTAGCTTCAAAACGCAGGTCTGCTTAATTTTTCAATCTAACCCTGGCCCATAACACTTATATTATATAAACTGTTACTAGCACTTCTGCTCTACCTCCTTAATAGCCTCCATAACCCCCTTTGTGTAATCTTTTTAACTATTTTGATTGATTCGAGCTAGTTACATAACTACTTATTTTGGCCTTTTCTTGAATAATCCTAATCCCTCTAAATACTCGCGAGCCACTTTCTATCGGCCCTTTCTCTCTTTGTTCAACTTATCTTATCTTTGACCAATTTCACCCCCCCCCCAAATCATATGTTCATACTACTTGGAAACCCCTTGCAAGTTTCCCTTATATATCTAATTAAATTTAAACTGTAACTGTTATTGTTACCCTGTTACGACTCACTCACCATTTAAACCACAGATTATAAAATTGACACTGCACTCAAATTTTTGATTGAACCAACCCAACTCCACCCCTATTACTAGAAATCGAAACAAATCTTTCCTTATCCCTTACATTGTTCCCCTCTCCTAAATTTCAATATACCTGAGTAGAACAGACTTGACCTTTAATTTCACTAACCCTTTTCCCATTAATTTATTTCCCCCCTCCCCGTTATTCCCCCCCCCATTATTTCCCCCCCCCCCTTATCTCTTTGGCCATTTAATGTCCCTCCAAATTATTCATCTAACCCTTAATTTGGTTTTAAATTAAAAATAAATAAATAAATTCTTTATTAACTATCCCCTAGCTTTTTAAATTTAAATTTAATCTTATATTATTCAATGCTCTCACTACTTTATTCCTTAAACACACTGAAACCATATCTGATAACTACAATTTAACCTGCCCTTAGCCGCCTGATATATTTGGAAGCTCACATTTTACTTCTATTTTTAGAATCAACTTTTTCTATACCTATTCACCACTTAAGATTAACCCCACCCCCAAAACCTACACCCTACCGCTAGCCCGCACCCTTAACCCACCTGTCACTTTATCTACATCCCCATGCCAACCCGTCCTACTTTTATTTTTTCCCCCAAATTCACAAAGCGACTTTTTAAACTACCCCGCACCTCCTAACCCCCCCCCCCCCATCCTGACCCCAAATCTGAAACTTTCATCAACTTTGGTTTTTATCATTCTGAGTTAATCCTTGTATGAGATCCTACCGTTTTTTCTAGGCCCGGAAGAAAATCAAAAAATGGCCTGTTTTCCTCTTCAAAGCCTCTTTTAAGTACATCTGGACTTAACTACTTTTGAGCACCTTTTCCAACCTGCTCCCATGCAAAGTGTTTTTATTCACTTTCTACAATTTCACCGAACCTTTTCAACGGAAACTTACCACCCGGACAATTGTATTTCTTTTTCACGAAATTTTTTTCACGAAATTTTCTTTTCATTCAGTACATTTTTTGACAAAAATTATTTTAATAATTTTTAAAAATAATTCTCATATTTTTCAAATATTTGAACTTTGGTTTTTTCGAAAGCCAACTTATCCATCTGTATTTCTCCTCTGATGATAAGATTTCGATCTTTGAAAAGCCTTGGCTTAAGGAAAGGAAAATAAACACTAGTTTATTACTGACAACCTTGCATTGAACAATTGAATTTTGAAATAAATTTGGACAATCGTCGCATATTTATCAATCTTTTTTCTTCTATCTCTACTATTGCTCTATCTCGTATATTGAGCTTATCCTTTTCACAATAGGTTCCATCTACTAAAAGTTTTCACTTTGGTTTATTTTGATCCTATATATATATATATATATATATATATCCTTGAATCTGTGAATT
>OY744553.1:34032126-34057126 GCA_963556195.1 Sepiola atlantica
GTAAGACAATCAGCGTTAATTTACAAATAAACATGCGCTTAAATTTTTAAAGATAAGAAGTTGAATTGAAAAAAACTAACCAAGGACGATAACTCTTACTTCAAATTAAGATTTATTAACTTAAGCTAATTTATGTCATTGTGAGATCTCCTCAGCAAAGATATGAATTTTCTGAAAAATTTCATATTCTCAGCCCTGTTTTCTCTTTTAAAATAAAAATGATACTTTTTTTATTTAAGTTTTTTTGTAAGTTGATAAAACTTGTTTTCATTTGCTCAACCAATGTATGTTTGTAATCATTCTTTCAGAAAGAAGATAATATGACAATATTAAAAACATATCTTTACGGGATACTATGTACCGATTTATTAATATATTTTAATAAATATAATACTTTTTGATTTCTGTTTTTTTTTTAAGTAAATAAAACTTGTTTTTATTTTCTCACCCAATGTATTTTTGTAATCATTCTTTTAGAAAGAAGATGATACGACCCTATTTAAAGAAAAATGTATTTACGTGATACTATGTACCGATTTATTAACATAAGACAACTGCTGGATCGGATTGAGTAGTTTTTAATGAAATCAAGTGACGTACGGTAGGATATTGCAAATAGTATGATGCAACAATTACAAAGTAATTCTGTCTGCTAAGAATCAAGATTCATCTATCGGCTTTAATGTTATGTAGTTCCAATTTTGAGAATCTAGCAAATACTTTTTAGATGTAAGATTATTTATATGTTGACAGTATCTGAATATATATTATCGATGAACCAAGTAGAAATATATAACTTTGGAAAAAGAGCCGTTCATACGTTTTACTTGAAGAAAAGATAAAATGAATGGCAGTAATGGAAATAGGTTTAGTGCTATCTCAGAGTACATAACACATTTCGATATCATTGTTTGTAAAGAACGATGGTATGATTTCAATCTACTCAGTAAAATATAGTTTATTCCAATGTATCTATAAAATGATGTTGCACTCAATAAGATTTAGTTGTTTTATATCCGGACGATGGCCGACATATGCTGCTTTAAAAATTACTTTAGAAAGAAGGAAAATAAAGAGTATCTACTTTAGGCATTGCTGAACTCAACAAAAACATTGTGTTTTTAAGAAATGTAGGAAAAGGCTTTGAGAAACAATTATTTAGGCTTTTGACTTGAAACCAACTGTAGCAACTGTTTGCATAGCACACATAAGCTTTTTTTTGTCATCTGTCTGTGACAGATAAATCCTTCTAGAGTGAAGAAATTCATAATATTGTCTCAATCACAAGTGAACATTTTTTTTGGGGGGGGGGGTTGCTGGATCTTTCTAGAAAAGCAACAAACTATGTCCTAATCGATCCTCGTGATGATGAAAGTAAATAAGATTTTTTATATTAGATTTTAGTCTTTCCCTCTTTCTTTTCCTTTCTATTCTTATTAGGTGTATCTAGCATTTTAGACTTCTTATTTTATATTTTTTTAGTGATGCCTTACTTGAGATGTATATATATATATATATATATATATATATACATATATAAATTCCTGTGTATGTATATAGAGATATGTGTACATTGACATGTATGTATATAAGCGGGGCTTTATAAAGTAAGCTTTAGACTGAATGAATTACCTGACTGCTAGATAAGTTTGGTTAATATCAGGAAAATGAAAAAATAAATAAGGAGTCGAAAACGCTAAGTAAACCAAATGAAAGTAAAAACGAAAAGAAAGTGTGAACGTGTAAAAATGTAATTCGATATGAGGCTTGTACGTTTAATTATTAGCCCACCCCATCCATGGAAATACATAGAATAAACAAATTCGCAATTAATCATTTGAATTTCATTTCAGGTATGTTGAAGATTGCTCTCTATTGAAAGAGGGCAACTGAAACATATATGCAAATATGTAAAGTATAATATTTATGTAAATAAAAAAATATACTAAAAAACAGCTCTACTTGCTAATGCCCACT
Source organism: Sepiola atlantica (assembly GCA_963556195.1). Classification (NCBI taxonomy): domain Eukaryota; kingdom Metazoa; phylum Mollusca; class Cephalopoda; order Sepiida; family Sepiolidae; genus Sepiola; species Sepiola atlantica. Next base: position 34,034,104 of record OY744553.1, read on the forward strand.
TTTTATAAACGACTGGGTTTCAACTGATTAACATCTATAGAAAAAAATATAACACATCTATTATATATGTATATATATATATATATATATATATATATGTATATATATATGTATAAATATGTATATATATATTAATATATATATATGTATATATATAAATGTATATATATGTATATATGTATATATATATGTGTATATGTATATGTATATATATGTATATATATAAATATGTATATATATTTATGTAAATATATGTATACATTTACATGTATATATATCTATATATATGTATATACATACTATATGTAGATATATGTGTGTTTATATATGTGTATACATATGTATATATATATATATATATGTATATATATGCACATATATATGTTTGTTTATATATGTGTATATATGTATATATATATATATATATATGTATATATATACATATCTGCGTCTATACATATGTGTATATATATATGTACATATATATGTATATATATATATATATATATATATATGTACATATATATATACATTTATATATATATGTATATATATGTATATCTGTATATTTATATATACATATATATATATATATATATATTTATATATATATATATATAGAGAGAGAGAGAGAGAGAGAGATAGGGGGAGAGAGAGAAGGGTATTCATTAGTATTGGTTTGCTTCCACGGCGTTTCTAACGTCCACATAATTTTTGTAAATATTTCTACATTTTATAACTATTATTTTGTTAGGTCCAATATCGTAGTTAAAGTTGACCTTCGTTTTGATGTTATGGGAACGAAGCAAGGTGTAAATAAACAAAATAGTGGATAAGAGAATAATCTTTATCTACTTTAATTAGTAATGACTCTTTGCTTCATAAAAAAAGCAAATTAATTGAATAGGACAGAGAAAAAAGTAACAACTATTTTTGTTAGTAAAGTCACTCCAGACAAAGTATGAATCAGATTGATTTAAGGAGCTAACAAGAACGACATATGAGTATACTAAATAAATTGAATATGACAGAGGGGAAAGTAACAATAACTATTTTTGTCATTAAAGTTGCTCTTGACAAGGTATGAATCGATTTGATTTAGGGAGTTAACAAGAACGAAATGTTATTATAGCAAATCAATTGAATATGACAGGGAAAAAAGTAACAAGAACTATTTTTGTTGTGAAAGTTATACTAGACAAGGTGTGAATCGACTTGATTTAATGAGCTAACTAAAACGAAATATGATATTAACAAATACATTGAATGTGACAGAAAAAAAGTAACACGAACTATTTTTGCTAAGAAAGTTGCTCTAGACAAGATGTGAATCGACTTGATTTAAGTAGCTAACAAAAACGAAATATGATATTAACAAATACATTGAATGTGACAGAAAATAAGTAACACGAATATTTTTGCTAAGAAAGTTGCTCTAGACAAGGTGTGAATCTACTTGATTTAATGAGCTAACTAAAACGAAATATGATATTAACAAATACATTGAATGTGACAGAAAATAAGTAACACGAACTATTTTTGCTAAGAAAGTTGCTCTAGACAAGGTGTGAATCGACTTGATTTAATGAGCTAACTAAAACGAAACATGATATTAACAAATACATTGAATGTGACAGAAAAAAAGTAACACGAACTATTTTTGCTAAGAAAGTTGCTTTAGACAAGGTGTGCATCGACTTGATTTAATGAGCTAACTAAAACGAAACATGATATTAACAAATACATTGAATGTGACAGAAAAAAAGTAACACGAACTATTTTTGCTAAGAAAGTTGCTCTAGACAAGGTGTGAATCGACTTGATTTAATGAGCATACTAAAACGAAATATGATATTAACAAATACATTGAATGTGACAGAAAAAAAGTAACACGAACTATTTTTGCTAAGAAAGTTGCTCTAGACAAGGTGTGCATCAACTTGATTTAATGAGCTAACTAAAACGAAATATGATATTAACAAATACATTGAATATGGCAGAGAAAAAAGTAACAAGAACTATTTTTGCTAAGAAAGTTGCTCTAGACAAGGTGTGCATCGACTTGATTTAATGAGCATACTAAAACGAAATATGATATTAACAAATACATTGAATGTGACAGAAAAAAAGTAACACGAACTATTTTTGCTAAGAAAGTTGCTCTAGACAAGGTGTGAATCGACTTGATTTAATGAGCTAACCAAAACGAAATATGATATTAACAAATACATTGAATGTGACAGAAAAAAAGTAACACGAACTATTTTTGCTAAGAAAGTTGCTCTAGACAAGGTGTGCATCAACTTGATTTAATGAGCTAACTAAAACGAAATATGATATTAACAAATACATTGAATATGGCAGAGAAAAAAGTAACAAGAACTATTTTTGCTAAGAAAGTTGCTCTAGACAAGATGTGAATCGACTTGATTTAATGAGCATACTAAAACGAAATATGATATTAACAAATACATTGAATGTGACAGAAAAAAAGTAACACGAACTATTTTTGCTAAGAAAGTTGCTCTTGACAAGGTGTGAATCGACTTGATTTAATGAGCTAACTAAAACGAAATATGATATTAACAAATACATTGAATGTGGTAGAAAAAAAGTAACACAAACTATTTTTGCTAAGAAAGTTGCTCTAGACAAGATGTGAATCGACTTGATTTAATGAGCTAACTAAAACGAAATATGATATTAACAAATACATTGAATGTGACAGAAAAAAAGTAACACGAACAATTTTTGCTAAGAAAGTTGCTCTAGACAAGGTGTGCATCGACTTGATTTAATTAGCTAACTAAAACGAAATATGATATTAACAAATACATTGAATGTGACAGAAAAAAAGTAACACGAACAATTTTTGCTAAGAAAGTTGCTCTAGACAAGGTGTGAATCGACTTGATTTAATGAGCTAACTAAAACGAAATATGATATTAACAAATACATTGAATGTGACAGAAAAAAAGTAACACGAACAATTTTTGCTAAGAAAGTTGCTCTAGACAAGGTGTGCATCGACTTGATTTAATTAGCTAACTAAAACGAAATATGATATTAACAAATACATTGAATGTGGTAGAAAAAAAGTAACACAAACTATTTTTGCTAAGTAAGTTGCTCTAGACAAGATGTGAATCGACTTGATTTAATGAGCTAACTAAAACGAAATATGATATTAACAAATACATTGAATGTGGCAGAAAATAAGTTACACGAACTATTTTTGCTAAGAAAGTTGCTCTAGACAAGGTGTGAATCGACTTGATTTAATGAGCTAACTAAAACGAAATATGATATTAACAAATACATTGAATGTGACTGAAAATAAGTAACACGAACTATTTTTGCTAAGAAAGTTGCTCTAGACAAGGTGTGCATCGACTTGATTTAATGAGCTAACTAAAACGAAATATGATATTAACAAATACATTGAATGTGACAGAAAAAAAGTAACACGAACTATTTTTGCTAAGAAAGTTGCTCTAGACAAGGTGTGCATCGACTTGATTTAATGAGCTAACTAAAACGAAATATGATATTAACAAATACATTGAATGTGATAGAAAAAAAGTAACACGAACTATTTTTGCTAAGAAATTTGCTTTAGACAAGGTGTGAATCGACTTGATTTAATGAGCTAACTAAAACGAAATATGATATTAACAAATACATTGAATGTGACAGAAAAAAAGTAACACGAACTATTTTTGCTAAGAAAGTTGCTCTAGACAAGGTGTGAATCGACTTGATTTAAGTAGCTAACAAGAAAGAAATATGATTATAGCAAATAAATTGAATATGACAGAGAAAAGGTAACAATAACTATTTGTGTTGTGATAGTCGCCTTAGACATCTTATGAATCGACGTGATTAAAAGAGCTAACAAGAACGAAATATTTTGATAGCAAATACAGTAGATGCCGTTAAACTTTAGCCACAAAATAAACCAAGGCCATAGGTAGAATAAAACAGTACACAAGAAGAGAGTAACACACGCCTGCACTTCATCGGAATACGCTACTGAAATAGGATAACGTATTACAAGGAGATATCAAAACAACGAATTAGTGGAGACCACTTGACAAATGTGTCAAACAAGTGGAAACAAATGAAACAGAGATGAGATAAGACAATTCTGAAGAACACATGCAATCATCGTATTTATAAAGAAGTCTGAGATAATTTACATTGCGTCTATAAAAGAGGATGTAGAGAAGCAAAACCGAGTGAGTCAATCAAATTACAGATACGTGTTTAACCCTATCAGGAATTCTTAAATGAGACAAAGATTCACCAGCCTAAATATGAAAACAATACTTAATACAGGGTGGGCAAAAATAAGGGTCCTATTTTTAAAAATTCATAACTTGTTTATTTATTGATTTTAAAAAAATTTTTTTTAGAATAAGTAAAGGACCCCTTCCGAAGCAAGCATGAGCCGTATTAGCCCTAAGGAACGTACCCTCATTTAGAAAACATTATTTTTGCTTAAAAAACTCAAAACAGTGTAAAAAACAATACTTTAGTTTTTGTAAGTTTTAAGAAGTGTTTTTCGGCTAAAATTTTTTTTGTTTATTTCTAAAAATCTCGGAAGGGTCAGTCTACACACACATAAAGTTTTGTGAGTTTAACTTTTATTTTGTGGAAGTTATTCAAATTCAAGTTATTCAAATTTAAAGATAGGACCCTTATTTTGGCCCACCCTGTACATGTCTAAATGAAGATTTGTGAATATAGTAAATAGCCTCAGTGGTGTCTCATAGTCGATTGCAGAGATAATAAAATTAAAAGTTATCCCCCCTCAGTTGTTCTTTAACAGTTAGTGTGTTCTAAATTGCTTTGATATTAAAAAACTGATCAAGTAGTTTTTAATAAAGTATATTGGATTAATTCAGTATATTGTAAAATACTGATACAACAATAGAAAGTCAGGCGGGTGTGGGGAAAATCCGGCTCCCTATAAAGGGACACTTTGAATTTAGGCAAACATAAAAATAGACTTAGTCTAGAAGATGTCCTTATTCACTGACCGAGGACAGTAAAGACGAGGTTTGGTAGTTTTGTTTTACGGCATATCAACCCTTTTTGGGTTATTTAATGCCGAATCTGGTCATTATAGTAAAAGTTTTTATGCTTCAAGTTCTTTATATCTTCAAATGTTTAATCATCGTTTTTGGTTTGGTAGTTTTGTTTTACGGCATATCAACCCTTTTTGGGTTATTTAATGCCGAATCTGGTCATTATAGTAAAAGTTTTTATGCTTCAAGTTCTTTATATCTTCAAATGTTTAATCATCGTTTTTGGTTCGGTAGTTTTGTTTTACGGCATATCAACCCTTTTTGGGTTATTTAATGCCGAATCTGGTCATTATAGTAAAAGATTTATGCTTCAAGTTCTAAAAATAAAATAAAAAAGGGGAGGGAGAAAGGGAGAGGGGCTGTTGTTTTTGTTTTTGGTTTTGTAGAACATAATTAAGTTTTACAAAAAAAAAAACAACAAAAAACGTCAATGTAGGTGAATTTCGTCTCAGGGAGCCACAGGGCAGCCTGATCTGGTATCACCAGCAGTAAAGACGAAGTGTATTATCAGAACATATACAAAAGTTAGGTCCAAGCATAAAAGTCAAAGAAACATCAAAGTTTGATTTACAGCTTAAATGCTATTAACGCCCAACATTAAAACTCCGTGTATATGTTGGGTTACTTATGTGTTCAGAGGATTTGAAGAGAAGACACTCCAAATCAGTGCATATGTCTATTATCGAGCAACCAAATAGAAATAAATCGTTCAGGAAAATACGGCAATTTACCGTTTACTAGTAAAGCTAAAATGGCGGACAGTAATGGGGAAAGTTTTAATGTTATTCTCTGAGTACAGAACAATTTTCGATGTCCTAGTTTGCTATGTACGGTATATTGCAATCTACTTAGTTAAATGTATCGTATACCGATTTTTCATCAAATTTATTTTGCACCCGATGGAATCAGTTATTTGATACTCTGAATATTAAACTGAGATAAATATGCTGCTGGAAAACAATACTTATTTAAATCACCTGGTATGTTACATACCTAGGGTCGGGTTTACATAAAATAAATAGTTACTAGCTTAATGAAAAGATTTTTTTTCAGACCAATTTGTTATGAAACACTTTCGAGCAGTGAGGAAGTATACGTAATCCGACAAATGTAACACAACAGTAATATAACATGAATTTTAATAAAAACGAACTGCATCTTATGAATAGCTTAAAATACATGTCGTTTTTTTCTAAATATTAATACTTAAAAACAGCTAACAAAATAATGTCCTATGAGCATTTTTGTTTGTTTTACTACTGATGCAAATATTACGTATATATGAGAAAATAACAACTGTATATACAGGGTGGGCCAAAATAAGGGTCCTATCTTTAAATTTGAATAACTTGAATTTGAATAACTTCCACAAAATAAAAGTTAAACTCACCAAACTTTATGTGTGTGTAGACTGACCCTTCCGAGATTTTTAAAAATAAACAAAACGAATTTTAGCCGAAAAACACTTCTTAAAACTTACAAAAACTAAAGTATTGTTTTTTTACACTGTTTTGATTTTTTTAAGCAAAAATAATGTTTTCTAAATGAGGGTACGTACCTTAGGGCTAATACGGCTCATGCTTGCTTCGGAAGGGGTCCTTTACTTATTCTAAAAAATTTTTTTTAAAAATCAATAAATAAAAAAGTTATGAATTTTTAAAAATAGGACCCTTATTTCTGACCACCCTGTACATATATATATATATATATATATATATATATATATATATATATATATATATATATATATATATATATATATATAGTGTAGCTGTTGCTGTTGATGTAAATCCGTTGAAACTCTAGTGTTTATTAAAAGTGCTCAATAAAAAGTAGAGCTGTTCTAAAGTATAACTTTTTATTTATACAAACATTATTGGTTGCATATGTTCATACATGTTTCGGTTATACTCTTCAGAACTTTAAACTAAATAAAACAGGGAAGTGAGATGAATTTGGAAAACTTCCTATTAAGTAACTCTTTTTAAAGGAAGGAATATGTTTATAATGTTCATCGGTCAGAATCGTATTACATTTCTTACTTGTTAACTGTTTCAATTAGTTTCTATCTATTTTATTATTTTTATTACTTTCATCATTCGTAATTAACCTGCCGTTTTTTTTTCGATGTCGTACTTATTTTTATCACCTACTTAGCTTGGATTCTTTTTTCTCCATTAAACACTTCAAAGTATGAATCTACATTCATACATTTTAACGCATAAATATTTCATATTATATATACACAACTGTATACCTAGACAAAATAAAGACATATCAACATCAACAAATAGACCATACTGGTGCTACCAACTCAGGGTGTCTGAAGTTATTGACTTCCTGACTCAAAACGCACCAAACATCGTTGTTTTTCCTTTGAAAAACTAAATCATGTTCTGCAAAATCCAAAACAAAAAACAATTTTCATCCCGGCCATTTTTCCCCCATATCGATTTATTTCTCCTATCTCTCCCCCTCATTTAACTAAACCAAATAAATGAATGAATAAATACATAATCATATACACAACTTGAAGCATGAACACCTTCACCAATATGACCGGATTCAGCATTAAATTACCTGTAAATGGTGTATATGCCATTAAACAAACGACCAAATTTCATCAAAATGACCAGATTCGGCATTAAATAACAAAGAAAGGGTTGATATGCCATAAAACAAAACAACCAAACCGAACATAAATATTTGAACATATAAAGACTTGACGCATAAAACTTTTACCACAATGATCAGTTGGAATAAAATAAGCGGAAAAGAGTTGATATGCCGTAAAATGCTCAAACCAAACATATGTAAAAGTTATTTTGTTTAGAAAATGTTTTTTAATCATGATCTTAAATTGTTGCAATTTATTGTATGTATTATTTAAAATATTTAAATATTTAATACTGAACTACACCGTTGCTGTTTGAAATCTGTTCCTATTCCAGTTGCTTGGAACGATATAAATTTATTTAAATATATATATATATATATATTTAAATATATATATATATATATATATATATATATATTTAAATATATATATATATATATATATATATATATATATATATATATATGGGGGATTAGGTTAGTAGAGGTGGATTCCAGAAGAGGGCAAGGTTCAGCTTCTTAGTAATAAACAATTCTGCACCCACTCCGAATTTCGAAAAGTAACAGTGGGAAAAAACTATAATAGTATAGCATACCAGAAATAAACAAAAAACTCTATATATTAGAAGAGTTATACATCAAAATAAAAACAACTAATTTTAACAATAGTGATTAAATTCCCGCTAACACTACGTTTTAATATTAGCAATAACACCATGCTCTTTACCGGATTCCCGTGAAGATCGACGCGAACGGGCCTGAAAGCTCTTGGGACACCTACAGTTATGGCAGATTCATCAGCCAATTCCCTGCCGAAACAAACATCTTGATTCGGTAAATGAACAGAATTCAAACAAGGATATCCAGACATAAGTTGCCTGTCATATTAAAAAACACTTGTATTAAAGGGAATATTGTGCCTAAATATATATATATATATGAAACAGCGAAACAGGCTGTATGTGGATGACTATATATATATATATATATATATATATATATATATATATATATATAATTTCTTCGTGATACAAAATTTAATTACAGCAAGTGATTACGACGTTTGTGACATTTTTTTTTGGGGGGTGGGGGGTGGAATGAACTTGAAAATGTATAAAAACGAGAGGAATTTTTTTTTTTTAAATCATGAATATACTGAGCCAGCTTTCGTCCACACTCATTAGATTATCTACGTGGAAATAATTCAATACGACTAAAAACTTTAAAAAGTTGAATGAAAACCAGTGACAAGTTTAGGAACAAAAATTTGGAAGGGTCACACGGTGATCACATTGAGTCCTAGAAGCAACTCCTTTTGTTTACAAAGGGAGGGTTTGACTGACTTAATATATATAGATGCCAGGACTTTGAGGCGGAATAAAGAATGTGATTTATTATGACAGAAAACCAGTCACTAGTGTAAGTCGACGCACATTCGGCGCTATTTCTAAGATGGTCAGCAATAGTTGACCCGGATGTGTTGACTAAATTATTTAAATTATTTAGTCGGGATCGGCGTATTGCAGGGGGGGATGTGTTGTTTTATTCTGGATTTAAACCATTGAACTGTTCTTCCAACGTATACGGCATCGCACCGACATTTAAATTGATAACTAATATTACTAATATGTTGGGGTGAGAATACATCCTTATGAATAGATTTGAGCAAAGGTCGAGCACAGATACAGAAATTTCGTTAGTAATATGTATATATATATATATATATATATATATATATATATATATATATATATATATATATATGAGTATATGAAAGGATAAAAATAATCCGACGGTATGAAATTAAAAATGGAAAAGCGGAAGACCTTTTCGCTCAACGTTTCGCCCAAATTTCACGTGGGCTTTGTCAAGAGCGGACGAAGAATACAAACGTCTTTTGTCATTTTTGTATTCTTCGTCCGCTCTTGACAAAGCCCACGTGAAATTTGGGCGAAACGTTGACCGAAAAGGTATTCCGCTTTTCCATTTTTAATTTCATATATATATATACATATATATATATATATATATATATATATATATATATATATATATATATATATATATATATGAGGAATAAAAGAAACAATGTTTCAGACATAATGTAAAAAATGTTTTACATATATATATATATATATATATATATATATATACTGTATATATATGTATGTGTATATATATATATATATATATATATATATATATATATATATATATATATATATATATACATGCATGTGGATGTATTTGTGACCCAGGCAACGGATTCTGAGTCAGCTAGTATGCCTATATTCTTATGTGTGTATGTTTACGAATACTTATTTAGCTTCTTTAGAGGATGGTTAGGTTTACAAAAAGACATCACATTGGTAAAGTTGAATTTTCTAAAATATACCTAAAAATCTCGTCGAAATTCCCTGTTAGAGAGCATCTAGGTGATTTTAAGTTGAAACGATATAATAGATCAGAATAAGGTGTATAATATATAAGCGAAGGAAAACATTCCACTGAGGAATACACAAATTATTTGTGAGGCAAACTTTCGACTTTCAATTTCGTCAATAAGGCTTTAAAGAGATTAGCAAACATTGACATTTACTTTAAGAAAATTTCTATATACTTAAAAAGACAAAGGAAACAAAAACATTTATTAAATTGTAAGGATTATCTGATCTCTAAGATAATTCAGGATGGTTCTTCCTGCCTTTTACAATCTGATACGACTTTCAAGAATGGAATTTTATCTGTAATTGAAGGTAACAATTTTGAATGGCTTCCGGTATTTTATAAGCCGGTTATTGTTTAAGAATTTTCAATTATTTATATAAGTTTTTGATATTACAGGCAAGCAGTACCTCTCCGCCATTTTATGGGAGTCTTCAAATTTCTTTTTTTTGTCAGTAAGAACTGCAAAGAGTGCAATCAACACTGGTGCTCGACACTACTATCTACTAATATTAGTTACATTGATGATACTACGCTCAGTTTCACTGTCTTCAAGAAGCTGTTGCATTCTACTGAGCTTGGAATCTATTATGAGAAATAGTTAAATGAAGGTAAACCCAGGCAACGACACAATATTTTCCTCTTCTGGAGATAATATCCTAATAGACAAAGCTTTTGAAATAAACAACTTCTTCTTGAATCACGTGCCTTCAAGTTGAGTTGACCTTCAAAATAACCGGTAACGACTAATAATTAGGGCAAAATATATTCCTCGATGTCCCTCACAATAACACAACCACATATACTTGTTTAAATAAAAATCTATGATACTTTATGACAATGTTTATATTGTAGTTGGGGAAAAACCGTATGTATGTGATGGTTAATATGCTGGTTTATCGATGGGAATCTTTGTTCGTAGAGGGGCAATACAACATATTAAATCAGGGGATATATTTATACATAACATACGTAAGACGACACACATACTAAGTGTTCAGTACCCAAAGATGCCACAGATAGAATCGATATTAACAATCATTTCTATAATCAAACTATATTTGGAACAGATGACCTTCAGTGTATGTCTGACTTGTCGACCATGTGAAACTCATCAATGCCCAACACTCTTTATTTGATCACGATTCAATAATACGCCGGTCAACTTTAGTCATCGTATCATCAGTTACATGTGTGATGTGAAATGAACTTAACTCTTACAAAACCTTGGGGCAATAACAATTACATAACTAGTATTACCTCGAACAATTAGATTGCGAGACACCTTAACGTATGTAGAGGATATATCTTCACATAAACTGTGATAATTACACATAAGATTATTATTTTTACCAAATATTAATTGAATAGTTATTGAAATAAAACATTCAATAACAAAGGGAATTCATAAAAGCATATTAAAATTAAATGTATTTGGTTTAAAATCCACCTGATGCATTTTACTTTTTTTCTAGTCCCTTGCACTTATCCATCAGGTTGACACCATGTATCAATTTTTGTTTCACATATTATTCACTTAATCAGCACACTCTCTATATGTGTTTAATATCTATGCTGGATTTTTTGAAAATATTATTTAACATCAGTAGGTGCACACGTCATTGACACACACTTGGCCGGAAGTAAACACCAGCACATGTTCAACTTAAAACATAAAATATTTATTGAGTGAAGTCCTACCACCTGGCAGAGTATAAAAAAGATAACATGATTGATTGTCTAAAAGGATTTAATTATTACTAAACGTTTGCAACAGACACCTACGCCTTAGGGGTGTGGCTACATTTACAATGAATTGCCTCAGTGTTTCAAATTGTTAAATATTAAAAATTCGAAATTGATATCGGGAGTGTGCTGGCGATTTGAGCTCTAGAACCTTTCTACCGTCGAATTCCTGTGCACACGTCTTCCTTTCCAACAACCCACATTCTTTCACCGCAACCGACAATAAAAACATACACCATTATATTTTTATATATCAGTGTGTTGGTAGTCTTTCAAGCATAGCTCAAATACTACATATGTTGACTGAAATGTAGAAATTCCAGGCTAAGCGTAGATAGTTGTTTATTTTCGGTTTCCATTTTTTAAAACGTAAATCAGTCGTTTGATATCACTGTTCAATGATAAGCACTTTTAAGGTTTTTGGCTAAGTGCAAAATCTATTACGTCTTCAGTGGGTACAGTAAAAGTTCTTTCTATACGGGTGCAATATTTATTTTTGTCTAAATCGAAAGTGCAAACTTTTAACTTGCTGAATTTTTCCCACATCAAAAAACAACTGTTTGCCTAACTCTGTCTTCGTGAAACAAGTTAATAGAGATAAGACAACCTGTATACGAGGTGAATAATTGGTTGTTCTGCCATAGTTTCTGAGGCAAACATATCTACATTCTATTTCATCCATACCCATTTAATAGCATTAGCAGACGCTGATATTTTATTTATGAATCTGACGATATACACAAATAAAACAAATATATATATATATATATATATATATATATATATATATATATATATATAAATATATATATATATATATATATATATATATATATATATATATATATATATATATATATATATATATTCCCATAACGTTTTTATTTATGTCATCACCGAACAAATAATAAATAAAACATTTTAAAATGGATAATTAAGCAGTAGCATTCTGCTATGTTAAACAATGTTTGCTTAATTGAAAGAATGGTGTCTAAATGCAAACACTTATATATATATATATATATATATATATATATATATATATATATATATATTTAAAAAATAGAACGTGGACTTTAAGTTTACTTTTGGAAGCTTTCTAACATTCGCTTGCTATGTCAAACAATATCTGCTTAATCGAGAGAATGCTGCCTAACACTTTTATATTATATATATATATATATATGTATTATATATATATATATATATATATATATATAATAGAATTTTGACATTTTCTGCGTTCCTACTTCCAATTGTTTTCTCCTGTATTACGATGATCTGACACCGGTTTTTTCCCGTTCTTTTTCGACCCATTCGGTCTTCTATTGTTGTCTTCTGATAATGAAAGTTTTTCTTTCGAAAATTTAAGATTACCCTTTGCCGATCTGTTACTTACCGAAATAAAAATTCCTATTTGGTATTTAATCAGTTTTCGTGAAATTATTAATAAATCGTTTTGAGTTTCACTTTCTCCCTGCGTTTATTTCTTTTCACTTTTCCATCTCACGGAAACCACATCGCATTGCTATAGCCTTGGACAACTAATTTACACTTATATATATACATATATATATATATATATATATATATATATATATATATATATATATATATATTATATATATATTATATATATATATTATATATATATTATATATATAGTGTATATATATATTTATATATATATATACTAATGATAATGGAATTAACGATAAATCAAATATAGTAGAGTGATCTATCGCGATAAAATAAAGCTCAATACGTTGAGTAGAGCAATTAATTCTAAAGAAAGAAAGATGAATATAAAAAAATTGTACAAAATAACATAAAGTTACATGAATTAATACAAATTTTATTACATCGAAAGTTTAGATGCAAGGAGTTACATTAACCCTTAAACCATGCTTTTTCAAAGATAAAACTATTCTTGTCAGAGGATAACATCTGGTAATATGGTATTTATAAAAAAATAAATATTACCTAGTTCTATTTCACTTTGAAAAATTGAAGAATAAAAAAATAAAAAAGGTTTGGGGATAAAGAAATAAAAGGCCGGGAAGTAAAGATTAACATTATTGCGAAGTTATTTTGGAAGACGAAAGGGGCGTTATGGGGTAGATAGTTAATAGTAAAAGTAACAGTTTGTAGAATTCAAGAAAGTTTTTTAACAATTTACACGTAAAAGGTGAAGGGTTCAAAATATCTCACTAATATATATATATAAAATATATATATATATATTATATATATATTATATATATAATATATATATACATATTATATTATATATATATTTTATATATATATATATATTATATATATATATACTATATATATTATATATTATATATATATATTATATATATATTATATATATTATATTATATATATATATTATATATATTATATTATATATATATTATATATATATATTATATATGTATATATATATATATATATAGATATATATATTATATATATATCATAGATATTATACTTATTATATATATTATATATATATATATATTATATATATATATATATATATTAGGATCAAATATAAACCAAAAGTAAAACTTTTAGTAGATTGAACCTATTGTGAAGAGGTTTAGCTCAATATACAAGATAGAGCAATTGTAGAGATAGAATAAAAAAGAGTGATAAATAGGCGACGATTGTCCAAATGTATTTCAAATTTCAATTGTTCAATGCAAGGTGTATTCAGTAATAAACTAGTGTTTATTATTCTTTTCTTTTAGCCAAGGCTTTTCAAAGATCGAGATCTTATCATCAGAGAAGAAATACAGATGGATAAGTTGGCTTTCAAAAAACCAAAGTTCAAATATTTGAAAAATATGAAAAATATTATAAAAAAAGGCAGTGAAAAAAGAAAAGTTTCGTAAAAAAGATATGTGGTTTGTCTGGGTGGTGAATTTCCGTTGAGAGTAAGTCCGATGAATTGTAGAACGCGAAAAAATATTTGCGTAGAAGCAGTGTGGAGAAAAGTGTTCAGAATTATAAGTGAATCCAAACGCACTTAAAAGGAATTTAAAGGAGAAAAACTGGCCATTATTGAAATACTTCCTGGACCAAAAAAAGGCAAATGACATCTCGTTCAAAAGGGTCTAAATCCAAATGAAACAAAAAAGTTAAAATTTGGGGTTAGATGGAGGAGGGGGGTTAAAGCGCGAGAGGTCGAGAGGTTCGGATTTGTGTAGATAGCCGTTGCAGGGGTTGGGAAGAAAGACAAAGAAAGAAAAAAGAAAAAAGTAAACAAGGGTTGGATAGGGGCAGGAGGTTAAAGTGAAAGGGGGATTGAGGGTTATGGGCAGGCGATATAGTCAAGGTTAAGAGATGGGTTTTTGAGGGTAGGAATTAATCTGAAGCGGGGAGGAATGGTATAGAAAAGTCGTATAAAAATGAATTTAGGGATTGGCGAGGTAAACTCGAGAAAATAGAGTTTGCCGATTCTAAAAATAGAAGTCCAATGAGTGAACTTCTAACATTTCAAAGGTAACAAGTAGGCGACTATAGGCAAAGTAGTTGCAGTTACTAGCTAGGGTTTCTAGGGATTTAAAAAGGGTTAAACGGATTAGTAAAAAGCATGGTAAAATAAGTAGAGGTATGTGGGAGAGTGAGTGATTAAAAACATTTAAAATTTAAAAGGAACTAGAAAATAGTTAATTTAAAAAATTATTTTAAAACCAAAATTAAGGGTTAGATTAATAATTAGAAGAGAAATTAAATAACAAGAGAAAAAAGGAGAAAAGAGAAAAGAAATTGAGGGATAACTTTAGTAGTATTAAAGATCGAGCCTGTCCTACTCAGTTATATTAAAAATTTAGGAGAGGGGAACAGTTAAAGCGATAAGAATAGATTGTTTGAAACAATTTGTTACGATTATAAGTAATAAGGGGTGGAATTGGGTTAGTTCAATTTAAAACTTAAGTGCAGTGTCAGTGGTATAATCTATAGTTTAAATGGTAAGTGAGCATTAACAGGGCAATAGTTAGCAATTACAAATTTAAATTAGATTTATATGGGAAGCTTGCAAGAGGCTTTCAAGTAGTTTTAAAATATGATTAGACGGGATGGGAGTAAAATTGGTCAAAAATAAGATAAGGTGAGTAAAAGAGAGAAGACCGATAGGAAATGGCTCGTGAGTAGTTAGAGGGAGTAGGGTTATTCAAGGCAGGCCAGAGTGTGTAGTCATGCAACTATCCTGAATAAATCAATTAGTTAAAGAAAAAGTCTGGGGGTAGGAGACTATTAAGGGGATAGGGTAGAAATGCTAGTAACAACTGAATTAATATAAGTGTTATGGGCCAGGGTTGGATTGAAATTAAGTAAATTTACATTTTAATACTAGTGTGTTAGAGATCTAATAAGAATTACAGGGGGATGTATATGGACTCAATTGGAGGGGAAATCGAAGATCATAGTTAAAGAGAGGACAAATAGAATTTACGGAGGAAAAATGTTGTCATTAGGAGGAGGCCAATATAAGGACGATATAGTGGATGCGTGGGAGATAATAAGGAAGTGTGATTTAGAGGCCGTGGAGGAGTTTGTGGGTAGATTTACGGACAGAAGGAAAAATAATAAATAATAAATATAAGAAGTTAGGAGTAGAGGTGAAGTAAAAGGAATAGTAGGAGCTATATTGCAGAGGAGGTGTAAATGTCTAGATATTAGATATGTTAATGATCGGTGGGTAGTAGGAGGAGTAATGTTAGTTCAAATAACGATAGGTGTTTTGGGTAGATATAGTTATTAGGTGCAATGGGGAGGAGAAACATTTTTTTGGGGAAGGTTGAATGGTGAGATTAGGGGCGTTGATAATAGAAGTTACAAAATTACCCAGGGATATAGTTTAGAGATTAGTCAGATGCTAAAAAAACAGGAGGGAGAGTTATTGGCTGGGAGGAGGAGTGTCAAAGGGAGTAATGAAATTAATGTCTTTACATTTTCGCTTGTGCCTGCAATTTGAAATAAGTTCATTTTTAGACTTAATAACATTTAAGTTCTTGGGTGCAGTAGCTATCATATAAGTTTCCAAGGTACATAGTTGGCAGAAGGCAGAACCAGGAGTGTATGAGTTAGACTTTTTAAATATAGACCAACTTAGGGAGTAGGGAATCTTTTTGATGTTAAAGCGTTTTATTAGGTTGGATAGAGAAGTGCTAGTGGTATTATTATTATTGTGTTTAAAAGAGTAAATATGGTTAGAGAGTCTAGTCTTAATGGGGAAAGCACTAGCACCAATATAGGTATGTATTTTGTGTGTGTGTGTGTGGGGGGGTTGTTGTTATATTATTTATGTTGTTTAAAGTATTGGGGATGTTTACGGTTTGTATGCTCAGATTCTGATCGAAATTTAATTTAGGGTTATTGGTTGGGGAAGATGGGATATCTTGAGGGGTGAGATCAGATCCATTATTAGTTAGCGGTTGTTGTTGGTCAGTGTGAAGGGTGCTATTAAGTGGAGGGAGTTCAGATGGGGATGGTTGAGGGAAAAGGGGGGATTGTATGTTGGTATTATTTTGCATATTAGTATTATTTTGTGTAATTCTTTATTGTTTAACAGTACAGGAATATATAACGTTACTTTGTATGCAATCACTGTTTAATGGGCATTCTCTAGATGTTTGGCAGTTGCAGTTATTAGTTGGGTGTATGGAAGGTGCTGGTTGTTCAGCAGATTTAATTTTTTTATTGTTAGATTTGATGATTGTTTTTGCTATATTGGGCATTGTGGAGTAATACATTTTAATAGAATTCTTATTTAAAATAGTGCTGTATTTATGTAGGTGCTTGAACGAGTTATCTAAAATTTTGAAAAATTCAATAGCTATATTAGTTTTTACATTGCAATTGTAAGGTGGGTTAAACCAAATATTATTCTTTCTTCTAATGTTTTTTATTTTAATGTTCACTGTGTTCTTGAGGGTTAGCCATTTTAACTTTATTATTAGTTTTAGTGGGTCTATTTAGATATTTCTTGTGTTTCCTGGGTATCGTGGTGCTAGTTCGTTGTCTATCCTGTTTAGCAATTGTTTAGGTAATAACATTTACAGGTTTATTCCTCTAGATAGGGGGATTATTTTAATATTTAATTTTATCAGTGTATCCCGAATTAAGGAGTGCGTTATTATAAAAACTAGAATTCTGTTCGAAGATGGGTTTATTAGCTGAAAGTCTTGAAATTCTATTTGAAATTGTAGGGACTATTGAATTAATGATGGATTTAGGGTGGTTAGATAGTTTATGTACGTAAAATAGGGTTAGATTAGGTTTGTGGTAAGGGCTAAATGATTCGGAGTTAAGGTCTAGTGTTAGGTCAAGGAAATTAGATATTCTTTTCTCGGGTTCTATAGTTATGGTTAATCCGAAGTTTTTAAAGAAATTGTGTAGGTTTTTTTTGGTGTTGTTGTATTGTCTGGATCTCTCCTTAGCAACAAAAAGTGCATCGTCCCTTGCATTGAACAATTGAAATTTGAAATAAATTTGGACAATCGTCGCATATTTATCACTCTTTTTTCTTCTATCTCTTATATATATATTATATATATATTATATATATATATTATATATTTATATATATTATATATATATATATATATATATATATATATATATATATATATATATATATATATATTTATATCATATATATTATATATATTTATATATATATATATATATATATATATATATATATATATATATATATTATAACGCAATAGAACTTGGACTTCGGGTTTACTTTTTGAAGCCTTGTAACTCTCGCTTTTCTTTATTTTGACTTTTAGTGTTCACATTTCATGAGTGATGTTTCTGACAAAGGGGTGAGTATTGCTGTTTGTTGAACCAGAATCTATCTATCTAACACTATGGATCGACTATTTTTGACCTTGAAGTAGTTTTACATCAAGTACCTCAATGCCTTGTGTTGAGCGCTCCTGTTTATTTATTTTTTGATTCGTTTTGTCGATTCGCTGCAAGACCGATTTTGTATTGTCGTCCATGTAGTATAAAAAAATCGCCATATTTTCGCGAACGTTTTCGACCGACGTCGCTCATCATCAGACGGATGAATGAGTATGCAAAATAAAAATTGGTGAATTGGTTAAGAAGATGCTTTTGAAAGACATTTCAATACCACTTCAACAACACTTCAACTTAGTTTCGCCACCCTCATAACGAGAATGGTTGATAGTAGGTTTATTTGCATGAAGAAACAACGCTTCCATTATGGGGAGACGAATACTGCAATGTGAAATCGCAAGAATGGCCGTGTTCTTGGTTTAAATATTCCTGAACTAATTTTTGGGGATGCTATGTGTTTAACCAAACATGCATAAGAGAAGGAATGCGGCCTAGTTACACAAATATATATATATATATATATATATATATATATATATATATATATATATATATAATTATATCTTATACATATATATCTTATATATATATATATATATATATATATATATATATATATATATATATATATATATAAGATATGTATATATATATATATATATATATATATATATATATATATACAGGGTGGGGCAAAATAAGGGTCCTATCTTTAAATTTGAATAACTTGAATTTGAATAACTTCCACAAAATAAAAGTCAAACTCACCAAACTTTATGTGTGTGTAGACTGACTCTTCCGAGATTTTTTGAAATAAACAAAACAAATTTTAGCCGAAAAACACTTCTTAAAACTTACAAAAACTAAAGTATTGTTTTTTACACTGTTTTGAGTTTTTTAAGCAAAAATAATGTTTTCTAAATGAGGGTACGTTCCTTAGGGCTAATACGGCTCATGCTTGCTTCGGAAGGGGTCCTTTACTTATTCTAAAAAAAAAAAAAAAAAATCAATAAATAAAAAAGTTATGAATTTTTAAAAATAGGACCCTTATTTTTGCCCACCCTGTATATATATTTGTTCGTTATATCTCGATTTTCATCTTTGTACCATGATAGAAAGGCCGTACAATACCATGGTGCTCGAAGGAAAAAAGTCTCCTCGTCTTCGGACTGCTATTTTCTGAATCACTTTATAAAGAGATCGGTGCAAGACAGGAGCAAGATGTTCTGTGGTACATACGAACCGATCGGATATCTTCAAACAAGCACAATTGTAGCTACATCTTATGCATTTTGAATGAGTATATGTGGGTAATGAATAGATTACGAATAGATACATATAAATAAGAAAATCTCGACAACCGGAATAATAAGGATTCGTTTGTGATGTTATCAGAACAGATTTGACATGAATAGATGAACTGAAAGATTAAAATAGAAAACGAATAGTTGGAAACGCGTAGACAGAAATAATCCGATCGCTTCGTTGTGAACAAACTATTAACGAACTTAAATAATTATAGTTGTCGGCTATATATATATCTGTTTCTCTAGTTATATACAGTGTGCTCATAAAGTTTGAGTTCGCTTTAAAAATGTATAACTCTATTTGTAATTGCGAGTTTTAAGTTGAGTTATTTAATAATTCTTCTCTACGAAATGTGAAACCATTTTATTAGTTTAAGTAATTAAATATTTCTGAATAAGGAATTGAATGATCGATGGATCAGAAGGGTTGAATTATTTAATTGGCCTCCGCGTTCGTTAGATTTTACTACATTAGATTCTTCTAAGGAGACATGTTTAAACAGTGTGTGTGTAACAAAACCTAGTTCCTTAGAAAATGTGTATGTAACAAAACCTAGTTCCTTAGAAAATTTGTATGTAACAAAACCTATTTCCTTAGAAAATGTGTATGTAACACAACTTAGTTCCTTAGAAAATTTGTATGTAACACAACCTAGTTCCTTAGAAAATGTGTATGTAACAAAACCTAGTTCCTGAGAACATTTGTATGTAACAAAACCTAGTTCCTTAGAAAATTTGTATGTAACAAAACCTTGTTCCTTAGAACATGTATATGTAACAAAACCAAGTTCCTTAGAGAATTTGTATGTAACAAAACCTAGTTCCTTAGAAAATGTGTATGTAACAAAACCTAGTTCCTGAGAACATTTGTATGTAACAAAACCTAGTTCCTTAGAAAATTTGTATGTAACAAAACCTAGTTCCTTAGAAAATGTGTATGTAACTAAACCTAGTTCTCTAGAAAATGTGTATGTAACAAAACCTAGTTCCTTAGAAAATTTGTATGTAACAAAACTTAGTTCCTTAGAAAATGTGTATGTAACAAAACCTAGTTCCTTAGAAAATTTGTATGTAACACAACCTAGTTCCTTAGAAAATTTGTATGTAACCAAACCTAGTTCCTTAGAAAATTTGTATGTAACAAAACCTAGTTCCTTAGAAAATGTGTATGTAACAAAACCTAGTTCCTTAGAAAATGTGTATGTAACAAAACCTAGTTTTTTAGAAAATGTGTATGTAATAAAACCTAGTTCCTTAGAAAATTTGTATGTAACCAAACCTAGTTCCTTAGAAAATTTGTATGTAACAAAACCTAGTTCCTTAGAAAATGTGTATGTAACAAAACCTAGTTCCTTAGAAAATGTGTATGTAACAAAACCTAGTTCCTTAGAAAATGTGTATGTAACACAACCTAGTTCCTTAGAAAATTTGTATGTAACCAAACCTAGTTCCTTAGAAAATTTGTATGTAACAAAACCTTGTTCCTTAGAAAATGTGTATGTAACAAAACCTATTTCCTTAGAAAATTTGTATGTAACAAAACCTAGTTCCTTAGAAAATTTGTATGTAACAAAACCTAGTTCCTTAGAAAATGTGTATGTAACAAAACTTAGTTCCTTAGAAAATTTGAAAGCTTAAATAACTAATGTGAGTTCAGGCATTACTGTTTATCAGTTTGCGAAGGTGTTCCATGAACTGCAACATCAAGGGAGGCGCGAGAGCGCTCTATCCCTTACTAGACTTCAAGAATGGCCTATGCTGGAAATCTCATTTCTTTGATCAATCATAACTCAAAAAACAATAAACCACATTAGTTAAAACTTTGCACCACATTTTCATTTGATAGGTTCTATAAGTGTGTAGAATTTCAGCATCATTAGTCAAGGCAACCCAGAGATCCAGAAAGTGCAATCATGAAATCATGTTATCTGTGTGTACGTACGTAGGCAAGTACGTACGTACGTATATGCCACCTTGTAGCTCATCAAATATTTGATGGATTCAGCTGATTTTTGGCAGAGATAGAGGTTCTAGGGTCTAGTTGATGGCATTTTCATTTCAGTTTACCATATACCTTAGTTTTCCAGAAAATTCCAATAAACCTTATGAGAAGGCATTGTATTGAAGCATAGCCTTTACAAAAATAGTGGCGTTCCATGAAAAATGCCAGTATACTGAAATCATATGCCCATAATAGGGTTAAGATGAAAATTCATATACACTAAATACACAAAAGCAAGGACATTTCTAAATTGTTACATTTTTATTGTCATTAAGAGTATGACTACATATCAACCAAATCATTTCATTATCACATCACTACAGTATAAATCTTTATGCATGAGTTGATGAAGTGTGTGAGGTGCGCTGAAGAAAAATTCCTACCAGAAAAATACATACCTTTGTTGTGCTCGCATACCCTTAATGACAATAAAAGTGTTAACATTTGGGGATTTCCTTGCTTTTGTACAATTAGTGTATATGAATTTGCATCTGAACCCTATTAAGGGCATATGATTTTTGTATCTTGGCATTTTTCATGGAATCGTATCACCCTTTTCTATTGCTTAGGATGCGGGACATGTTTAAACTTGAAGAAAATGTGTTGTGAATTTTAAAACCACAATTTAAAACCACAATTTAAAACGTTTGAATACTGCGTTTCACTTTAGTCTAGAATTTGATTCCGATCAGAATTAATCTGAACTGTATAAACTACTGGTGATTTTTATATCATAAAACACATAAATATATATTCAAAAAATAGTTAAGAAACCAAACAACACGATGCGAGATTCTTTCTAAATAAATGAATTATTTATTAATTTTTTTAATTTTATTTTTCGGTGTTTTAAACCTGCTGGGTATTACGGACAATCGCTTTCTTTGTTATTCATTGTTGAGAATATACGGCGTGCCGAAAATCGC
>OY744553.1:34062126-34077126 GCA_963556195.1 Sepiola atlantica
CTTACAAAAACTAAAGTATTGTTTTTTACACTGTTTTGAGTTTTTTAAGCAAAAATAATGTGTTCTAAATGAGGGTACGTTCCTTAGGGCTAATACGGCTCATGCTTGCTTCGGAAGGGGTCCTTTACTTATTCTAAAAAAAAAAATCAAAAAAATCAATAAATAAAAAAGTTATGAATTTTAAAAATAGGACCCTTATTTTGGCTCACCCTGTATGTAAACATTCCAAAGTTATTATATAAACTCATAGATCCCTTTTTTCTCAGACTAAAGGGGAATTCTTACCTTTAGCTTATTAATTGTAGGTAAAATGTTCAAAACATGTACATCATGCCAATCGAACCGTTTCAATTTTTCTGGTCAAAAAATGATCATAAAATTAAAACAATACATATAAATGAATAATTAATTCAACCCCACAACATAGATCCTTATTTGTCTTTTTCTAACTATTTTATTGTCTTTATTGTTATTTCATTTCTCGGATATTACACAACCTATAATATCTTATCGGTTGTATTATGTACTCACCTTGTATTAACAACTTATAGTGATAGTATAATTTGCCTATGCATTATTCTAATTGTTATTTTTTCCATTTTTTAATATTATTATCATTATTAATAATTATGTTATCAATAAATATTATTGTATTAAAAATTATCAAAAATAACGATTATTATAATTATCATATGTATTATGATTATTATTATCCTTATTATAATTATCATTATTAGTAGTATAATAATTATTATTATCATTATTACGATTATTATTATTATTATTATTATTATGATTATTATTATTGTGATTATTATTATTACTATTATGATTATTATGATGATTATTATTATTGTAATTATTATCGTTATTATTATTATTATTTTTATTATTATTTTTATTATTATCATTATTATTATTGCGATTATTATTATTGTTAATATTATGATTATTATGATGATTATTATTATTGTGGTTATTATCGTAATTATTATTATTACCATTATTATTATTATTATTATTATTATTATTATTATTATTATTATTATTATTATTATTATTATTATTATTATTATTATTATTATTATTATTATTATTATTATTATTATTATTACCCGATCGTTGTTTTATTAAAATGAAAACAATGAGAAATTCCGGTTTAAGAATAACGTTACGTACCTAATTTTTATTCTGTTTATTATCTTGCTCAAGTGACTTACTAAACAAGATAAAAATAAAACATTGACGTAGAAAACAAAAGAATATACATGCAAGATAATGAAGAGTGGAAAAAAAGGAATCGTGGACGTGTCCATTGTGGGTGGGACGTCGAGAAAGAAATGAAGGCGACTTGATAACTGTTAAAAAGGAGAAGGTTCCGCAGTGCAGAAGGGACTTGAACAACGACGGTTTAAAAACGCGAAGAGCCGAAACGCTTGGTGATCGGAGTATCGATGTAACGGAAGAATGCGAGTTTACCGATATTTATGGCACCGATTAAGCTTTATTGGCTATGGTGCCCAAGCCCGTCTTGCTGTTGGACTTTTGTGTCCGCTGACTAAAAATACGGCTGATAAGCCAGTTGGTAAATGAAGGAATCCCCTGACTTGTACTTCACCAAATTGCTTGTAGAACAATTGTTTCAGTTCACGCTCGGATAGACAATGCAGAGCAAATTACTTTCCAATCGGATGTATATACAGACGAGTTTCTAGCGTAAACCAAGTCTGTGAGCTCAGCAAGAAAAAGACTTTCGTGACACAAAAGTATGTCAAAAGATTGTTTAATATGTGTGCGTAGCCGGCGTAAACCATCTGGTAATGGCAAATAAAGAAAAACATTTTTTTTATATACGTTCTGTTCTTTGTCATTCTTGTTGGACCTTACCGGGTACCCTGAAAGAAGGGGGCTGCAACATACATAGCGTATATGTAATTTTACTATACACTAATGTCCTAGCTATAAAATGTTTAAACTTAATCCAGATGCCCTTAAAAAACATCAACTTACCATTCCTTCAAAAGAGTTGATAGAAAAAATCTAACTCATTACTAACATGAGATATTTCCAATTTGACAGTAAATCAGGCTCCTTATGGGCAACTCTCTAAGTAGTGTATTCCCTGCCTTTTCAAGGAATTGCTTAAACCTGGCCCTTTAAAATTAAGATTACCCCATAACACTAAGTATTTTATATATTGATGACATTTTAACTTTTCTCCCCAATTGCACAAACATTGCAGACATCAAAAACAAATCAAATACAGTTTAATATTCCATACAATTTATATATGAATAATAAATAAATACTTCAATACCGTTTTTAGACACACTCATAATAAAATAAATTGAAATAAACCATCTTTCAAAGTTTATCGACAAACCACTCACAAAAAACAACTACATACGTTTCCATTCACACCGCAACAACAACATCAAAAGATGTATGGTAATTGGCTTTTTCCTACGTGTTCTCACAATTTGAAGTCTTCATAATATTGATCAGGAAATAAAATACATCACACATTCTTTAAAACACTATAATACCCCACATATTTCATACTAAACGCTAACAAAAGCCCTGATAGATATTATGAAAAACAATAAACTCGAACTTTAAACAAAAAAAATCTTCTTTCATAAATAGACACCTTCTTTTACTCACTCATCCCAATAACAATTTGCGACACTCTTAATAAACTGAGAATCTCTAACATACATGCAACATCACAAGCAATAAAACAAACAGTACACTCTGCAAAACATATCCGTAAACAATCCTCATTCAACGCCGGTATATACACCATCCCATGTAATAATTGTCATAAAATATAAATAGGGGAAACTCAAATTCAGAACATGACAGTAAATTCAGACTTCAACCCCCTGCACCCATCCACTGTCATGCAAGCTCGGTGGTAGCATATGTTGACCCAGAGACACTCTCTAGCTAACATAGATATGGGAAGCTAATCAATCCAAACCGTCATCCCATTAACCTCGCGTCCCTTTAAAAGGACTGACTACTGCTGATAATGGGAACACAAAAATATAGATTTTCATTTCATGCTTGCCACATCTATATTTGGGCAGTTTTTAGTACATCAAAAGTCATGTATGTATGATTTTTCTACATTGTTGCTTCATCCTGAGTAAGTCTATCAATAAAGACGAAAAGTTGATTAGTACATAAATAATATCAATTTTGGCTTGCCTTTTTCATTTTCTCTCTCTCCCAATCTCTCTCTCTCTCTCTCTCTCTCTCTATATATATATATATATATATATATATATATATATACATACATACATACACCTCAAATCATATTTTCAACCTATTGGAAACCCCCTGCAAGCTTCCCTTATATATCTAATATAATTTTAAACTGTAATTGTAAATTGTCACCCTGTTACGACTCACTCACCATTTAAACTATAGATTATAACACTGACACTGCACTCAAGTTTAGATTGAACCAACCTAATCCCACTCCCATTACTTGTAATCGAAACAAACTGTTTCAAACAATCTATTCTTATCCCTTACACTGTTCCCCTCTCCTAAATTTCAATATATCTGAGTAGGATAGACCTGATCTTTAATTTAACTAACTCTTTTCCCATTAATTTATTTCCCCCTCTTTTCTCCTTGGTCATTTAATGTACCTTCTAATAATTCATATAACCCTTAATTCTGTTTAAAAATAAATTAAAAATATTTTTTTTTAAATTAACTATTCCTTAGCCCCTTTTAAATTTTAAATTGTAATTTTTTATTTTTTTAATCTTTTTTATTTTTTCAATTTTAATCATTCACTCTCTCTCATACCTCTATTTATTTTAACATGCTTTTAACTAATTCTATTTTAACCCTTTTTAAACCACCAGAAACCCTAACCGGTAACTACATTTAATTCGTTTTAGCTGCTTCACTTGTCACCTCTGAAATGTTAGAAGCTCACTCATTTGATTTTGATTTTTAGAATACAATCTCGACACTCCTATCCCGCTTCAGATTAATCCCACCCTCCAAAACATATATCCTACCGCCCGCCCACACTCTCAACCACCCTGTCACTTTAACTTCATCCCCATACCAGCCTTCTTCCTGTTCCTTTGCCTTCTTTTTTTATTTCCTTCCAACTCTCAAAGCGGCTATTTAAACAATCCCGTACCTCATAAACCCTCCCCCTAACCCCAAATCTTTAACCATTTTGCCATTTTGTTTCATTTGGATTTAAACCTGTAACGAGATATCATCTGCCTTATTTGGTCCTGGAAGTATATCAAAATGGCCAATTTCTCCCTTTTCAATCCCCTTTAAGTGCGTCAATATATTGAGCACTTTCTCCACACTGCTCCCACGAAAAGAGTTTTCTTCACATTCTACAATTCATTTGACTTCTTTTCAACGGAAATTTACCACCCGGACAATCTGCATATATTTTTCACGAAATTTTCTTTTCATTCACTGCGTTTTTTTAACTAAAATTCCTTTAATAATAATTTTCATATTTTTCAAATATTTGAACTTTGTATTTTTCGAAAGCCAACTTATCCATCTGTATTTCTCCTCTGATGATAAGATTTCGATCTATGAAAAACCTTGGCTTAAGGAAAGAATAATAAACACTAGTTTATTACTGAATACACCTTGCATTGAACAATTGAAATTTGAAATAAATTTGGACAATCGTCGCGTATTTATCACTCTTTTTTTTTCTCTCTCTCTCTATCTCTCTCTCTATATATATATATATATATACATATATATATATACATATATATATACATATATATATATATATATATATATATATATTAATTGGTCATAAAATACGGTTTAAAGAGACGTTTAAGTATTGCGAATAAGATTTTTATTCGAGGATGGGTTGTGAATTTTTGTTTCCATTTATCATGTGAGTTATTGTCAAGTATTTTGACTCGCCGTTATTTTTATCAAAGCATTTTGAAAGCATTTTCATCTATTTGCTCACGTCTGTAAACTGATGTGGTTTTCCTATAACTATAGTGCGAACAATTTTCTCTGATGAACAACGAAGTAAAGATGGAGACTATGCATTTCTCTTGATCTTGCCATGAAACGCGCGTAAGATAGAGAAAAACATTGAATTAAAAAATAAACATAAATAAATGAATTAAATATCAATATATTGAAAATATTTTTGTTAGTCTGACATAAAGGAATTACAGATATTCGCGACATATGGAAATATAAAATATGAAAAAAAACAATAAATGTTACGGTTTTGTTTGTTCAGCGATACATGAAAATAAGGTAGCTGTAGGGACATATCAAAGTTATGAGTATTAACGAATTCCTATTGTCATTGGAATGCAACTATGATATATATATATTTATATATACACACATATATATGTGTGTCTGTATATATATATAAATAAATATATATATATATCATAGTCTCATTCCAATGAATATATATATATATATATATATATATATATATATATATATATATATATATATATATATATATATATATATATACTAGCAACAACTACCCGCCTTCCGGGCAGCAACCACTAAGGTGGTAATAGTTTTTACAGAAACCAGAGAAATCATTTTCAATTCATATTTGAGTATGATTGTCGTTTTGTTATTTGATATATTCCACTCTAAAGAAAATTTACTGTGCATACACATAGTCAATTTTATTTTTTTGAAAAAAAAAACAACAAAAATGTGAATTAATATTGTCTTTAATATATTCAAAGTAGATATATTTTATTTTGTTTCAGCAAAAAAAATGAAAATGAATTTCCCATTAAAACTGGTGATATAATGAAATGAATAAACATTAGGGCGGAAGGTCGATTGGTCAAATAAAATTATTTCATATTACTGAGTAATTCGAAATGGATGCATTGTACTTTTTGCCTTCATTATAAAAGCCAGAAAAAAGTCTTAATGAATATTAAAGAAAAGGAATCTTTTTTTTGTAATCAGAAATATTTGGGAGTTTTTTTTCTTTTCTATGACAAATGTTAAAGTTATCATTATCATGATCATCATTATCATCATCATCATCATCATCACTACCAACATGTCGACACCTTGGCCTTTTGGCGAGGGCCAAAATGCAGTATCTGTTCTAAATCTGTACTCAGTTTTAATGTCCTCCTTCAGTGAAGGAGTATTTTTGAAATGTTTGTTTAATCCAGATTGGCCATTTTGTGGAGCTAGATTTTCTCTACGTTAAATATTGACATTGTGCGTAACTCTGCTTTCGTAGAAAGAAGTAAATAAGAACAGCAACAACAACAGCAAATTTATTTATTAAAATAATAAATACATGTATTAAATTATTAACATAAACCCTTTGCTAATGATTGCGTTTAATGCAAATTTTATTTTTTAAAGTAAGTATTCGAAAGTTTTCAAGGTTGTTGCTATGTGTAAATATACGCTTGTGATAACGTAACAGAAAAAACAACAAATAATAGAAACGGAAGTTATCATTTTGAAATTTAAACTTAATTCATTAAATCGCTTACATATTATTACTACTAATGATAATTAAAACATTAATCTTTAGTAAGTTTTTTCTTATATACAATAAAATAGCAGAATAAAATCATAAGTGAAGAGTACTGAATATAAATGTATTAGAAAACGTTTAAAAAATGAATAGGCATATCATTTATAGCGTTGCCAGTGTTTTGTCAGACGTTCTGTGACTATTTATTCGGTATGTGAAACTCTTTTAGCGTATTAGGTAGAGCTATGGTGTTTTGATATTAACTATAGTTCAGATAAATGACAATAACTTTGCCGTTTATTTATTTGTATATATATATATATATATATATATATATATATATATATATATATGAACAGATATATGCGTATAGGTCATTATATATATATATATATATATATATATATATATATATATATATATATATATATGATTATTTTTATTTACACAGACATGTACAAAATATTCGACACTGGCATGTCGATGTTATCGATCAACATTTATTATAAACTGAGATCCTATCAGGCAGAGTTTAAATCCGATCTTAACCGTAGATATATATATATATATATATATATATATATATATATATCCGTTTGGACCCCTCTGTGTCTATGCGTGTTTGCTTGTACATTTATATTCGTATGTGAATTTTCTTCTCATGCTTTCCAACAACTTTCTCATGGGCTATTCTAGACGTTTCTACGTTCCCGTCCAATCAATAACCTTTTAATACATTTTCCTCTGCCCCCTAATCATACTTCTTTTACATCTTGTCATTTCAGGAATATGGCCAATACTTCGGACCTAAAACACCTGGGGTCGAGTGCAGTCGACGTTCGACAAGATCCCGTTCTTTTTATTTCTCTTCTCTTCCTACGAATCAAAAATCTCTTGTATCCAATATCGAGGAAAGCCATTATCATTCAAAATAGAAATAATTCGCCACTGGCTATTTGTGGCAGGAAACTGACAAAGTTTATTTACGCATGCGTTAAAGTTCCCATTTGAAGTTCTCTTGAGTGTTGACGTATATTTCGAAGATGCGCTTAGGCATATCTATAAGAGGCCGAGTCTGTCTGTATGTCACTATAAAGTACCACATAAGATTTCCATTGGAAAACCCCTACGTTTTCTAACAATATTACCCCGGGGTAATCGGAAAAGCAGGATAGTAAATTTAAAATAAGATCATGTTGCCAAATGTGGGTGGCCACACACCTTAAATGGTAAAGTTTATAAAAACTAATGGTACGATGTTACTCAACGTGCCGCTGAAAAGATATACTGCTTGGACAAAGAAGATTAAAACGACAAAAAATAGAAAAAAACAGGTATTAAATGGTTATATACGTTTGATAAAGGTTTATCTATGCACCGAAAGTCTCAATACCTTAAAATAAATGAATATTTTTGTTTAATACATTGTTTTTGTCTTTAAACATAAAATTATATTCAAATACTTCAACGTTACTATAGTGTGAATCTTACATTTAAATATATATATATATATATATATATATATATATATATATACACACAAGCATAATTCTAATAGGCTATGTTTAGCGGTTAGTTTTCACACTAAAATGAGAACAATCATTTTCATCAATTGATAAGGTTTACGTTTTGAATAAGTCGAGAAACACTAAAAAAAGAAAAATTATGTTCATCAATTGTTTAAGTCGAGAAACACGCCGATAACATGGTAGATCTGTGCATACGGTTTTGTCGATGTTTATCCCTCATTTGCGCATGGCAGCTTCTGGAGGTCTCATTCCTATTCTCGGATTAGTTGTTTAGTTGATTTTATTACGCCATATGAACCATTTTTCGTGTTATTTAATGTCAAGTACTGTCATTTTAGTAAAAGTGTTTATGCTTAAACTTCGAGATATCTTCAAATATTTATTCACGGTTGTGCATCTACTTGTTTTATTATACGGCATATAAACCCTTTTCTGGTCAGGTAATGCCAAGTACGGTCATTTTTGTAAAAGTATGTATGCTTCAGGTTCTTACATATCTTCAAATATTTATTCATGGTGTTTTGTTTAGTTGTTTTAGTTTACGGCACATCAACCCGTTTCGAGTTATTTAATGCCGAATACGGTTATTTTGATAAAAAGTGTTTATGCTTCAAGTTCAAATATATCTACAAATATTTATTCATGATCTTTGGTTTCGTTGTTGTGTAGAAGAAAATTTTATTTTAAGTTTTACAGAACATGATTAGCTTTTGAAAAGAGAAAAAAAACAATAACATTACTGTTCGGTGCATTTTGTACAGGGAGCCAGTATCTACAGACTTCCGGATCTTGAAGCATCAGCCCAGGTACAAGACTGTATTCCAATGGATCTATCGTCTTTCTGAGCTACGAAGGAAGGATTCAGACGACAGAACCTCTATACTGAAGGCGAGCGAGGCATTTTACAGCCTTCTGGTGAGTTATATTTTAAGATATTGATAGAGCTTGGACATAGGTGAACAAGCTTATGTTTGAGTCAGTCGTTGTGCTGGGGTTCAGATGTGTGTAATAGATGGTTTTAATCACGCTTAGCCTTTGTGATCTCGACTTGGCTAGCAACTTCCCGTCTCTTATCTGCCGATGAAATGCAAGCGAAGAGATGCATATTAAATGATCGGATCTTTAAAATGTATTTTAAGATTCCGTTCACATCGTATAATGTTAATAAACTCAAAAAAAAACATATACTGATGTAAAAAGAAGAAACGTAACACATTCTTAAATTTAAGTTTGACAGAAAGATGTTAATTTATATAACAATTTATATCCTACAAATGTGTACTGGCAAAACAAGTAACACAGTGAAGAAGTTAATTCCAAAGACATGCTATTCGAGGAAAGAAGTTATCAAAATAAAAAAAATCGTCCGGCATCTAGGGAAGTAATCATTAAAGTAAGTGCATTTAGCAGCTAGTAGGGTGTATTAGGTGAGTCGTGATTTTTGCATTTAGCTGATAAACGCGCAGTAAGTAAGCATTATATAGTGTTCTGATACGCATACGTTCTCTGGTGTATTCATGTTATGTTGTTAGTGTTGGATAGTCTTTAAATTCTCGCACATTCTCTCCTTCCTCGGGTGGAGGGCTGTGTTGTCTCGATGTCATCTTGTGTGTTTGCAACAAAAAAAAACTTCCCAACAAAATTCACGAGGCAACAATCTTTTACTTTGAGGCGTCAACGGCGTCAGTCTACCGTCGATCTTGGAGATGTTTAACCAACGTTAAGGTAGATACCAAATTACTACTCTATCGTAGTCAATTGCTAGCTTACGTCCTTAACCATTCGAGGAGGGGGGGAAGAAGCAATCTCATGCCTGTATTCTCTTAGGGAATTTATTTCCCCTAATAATTTGAAGACTACATAGAGAAAGCGTCTGTTCGGCTTGCTTCCAAAACCCAGACTGGCAAAACTCCGTTTTCCACACAAAACCCCGTGACGTCACAGAACCCCTATGCGCAGGTGCACCTTGACGCTTGACCTGAGGTCTCGTCAACGTGGTGGCCGTGTCAATGTTTATGAGCTCCAACTGTGAGAACCAGTTTATTTTGCACTCGACTGTACGGGTCCACCCGCATTAAATCGCTCAAGCCAAACCAAACGATCTCCTCACATACGTTCACTTCAAAATACGTCCGGCCTCACAGGGTCATTATCCAACATTAGGGGCTGGACATGGTTTAGGAAGCTTCAAATTGACTTCAGTCGTAAGACCGCAATTTTACGTCCGTGACTGAGATGACCTTTTTGATGTCTACAATGTTGCCCACCTCCCACATCTTCAAGAACTATGTCAGCGAGAAGATGTATAGTAATGATCGGATCTTGAAAGTGTCCATCTTCTTTTTATATTATAAAATTCCGTTAACATTCTAATAAGTCAATAACAATACAAACCTATTCTTATAAGTATATACCAAGCAAAGAAATAACCAATTCTTTTATTTCTTAGATTTTTATTATTTTCATGTTTATAACGACCATTTTCCACGTCTTTCTTCTCGCCTGAGGAGGAAGTTGGCTCGTTGCCCATTTTCACTGATTTTAACTTCTGGAATCAAATCAGCTAGAAATGCAAATACAGAATTCCGTGTGGGTGTACGTTATTTCAAACAGTTACACAACGATCTTTACCGTTGGGAACCGCCGAGGCTAACATTCAAACGTAATTAAAGATTCGCAGGGAAACGATAAAGTTTGAAAGTTTTCTTTGGCAGGGAATCAAGCCGTTTATATGAAGATCACAAGATCTTGGAACCGCCATTATTATTCGTTAGGCAGAAGAACTTGCAGTTACCCGGGTGTCAAATCAGTAAAAGTATATATTGGACGAATAATAAATATAACAAAACAAGTATTTAGTATTGACGACTGTCTACGAGGTGGCCATGTCACTCTTTGATTAACATCCATTTAATTGTTAATAACATATTTAATCATACCATTATTAGAACAAACTAACTTCATTTTACGCTTGACTGCCCACCAAGTTTTCCTGCGAGGGCACTTTACTGTTCGTCTCATCAGTAAAAAAAAATCATCCTAAATGTCCATCACACACTGCGGACGAAATTTGTATCAGTAGGTTTATGTTAAATATACTGTCTATATAAACAACTGTAGAGTATTACTGAAATGCAGAAAATCATCCCAGTAAAATAAGAGCAGTGCCAAAAAGAGAAGTATGTCAGAGTCATAGACAATTTTACACGCTGTACCCAAGTGTTCTTATAATTTAATGTTGATAAACAAAGAATATTCCACATCAATGACTGAAGCTTGATGAATCAGTCAGACATAGACGGAAGTTTATTTTTAAGAAATATGGTTAGATATATAAAAAAAGGTTGTTGATATTATTAATGATTTCTTTGGTGTTTACTTTTCTGGTTAGGCTCTATTTGATTCTGTTGTTCTTTATAATACAACTAGATAGAATATTTAAAAAAAACTGTGGCATGTATAGTTCTATGGATGCCATATTTGATCAATGTAAGAATACGAAAAATGATTATTTAATGAAGCCCCAAGAAAACCAAATAAGGAATATAATAAACACGTTTTAGATCTATCATCATGCTACATCTGAGTAAATCATGGTTGGTTTCCCCAAGATTGTTGTCCTATATATTTTTATCACATAAAATATATGCTGAAATCTTCCTCAGATTTGAGATTGAGTTATGTTTGAAAATAACTACTATTTGAACATTTCTAATAATCTGCAGTTTGCAAATAACATACCGTTTATATCAATCACGTTCACCCTCTCTTAATGTATGTTGTTTAAACCCCGCTCGTATTTTATACCTATCACTTTGTCTTCAGTGTTCCATCTATCTCGCTCACGGTGGCTATCGCTCTCTTCGCTCTGTGTTAATTAACATGTAAAGGTAATTTTAAAAAGTATAAAATATAGGCATATAACATTATGAAAACAAGTTATATAACAGAAAGTGTTATATTTTTTAAGCCGCAGCTGGAAAGTTAAAGAGAGAAAGGGAAATGGGGTTTGCGAGCAGAAAGAGACTATTCACGTGTTGCCTGTTCGGACAATAGGTATTATGTCTGTGTCTACCTCGTCGGTAATAGTTCCCTGTTTGACTCGATTTCATTCCCGGACTAAGCGATAACTGCCATCTTAGGGTCAGTCCACCTTCAGTCAGCAAACAGGCCGTTCAGCCTGTTCCATTGTTGGACTTACTATTTCAATCCAATCTTGTTTTCCATTTTTATTTTGTTTTTTGCTTTCATTACTATTATTTCACGCGAGATCGCCTCAGTCTCTCGCAATGCAGTCCTACACATCCTCTTTCAAATATATCGTTGTCAACCATGTGCTCCGTTATTGTCCTAACTAATTGGGGTTTCCTGATAAGCGTTGCCCCTATCTCGATAATGTTATTATTCTTTCAGTCCCTTTAATGTGGCTGAAAATATTTCTAAGACTGACCCACTGTCTCGCACCTGCTCTGTTGATTCAATGGTGTCTCAATTGAAAATATTACGAAACGATATTGTCTTCGTCGGGATCACGGACGCATGCACATGGCTGACAAAACAAATTAATAAGTAAATGATTCTCTTTCGTCTTCTTCTTCATCATCTAGTTCTCTATCGTTTTCTTACCGTGACATGCGTTCTCCTCCCATATATACAGGTGACGTGGCGACGTGTCAACGTGGACGATTTTTTACGTAGGCGGTTGGTGAGTTTTTAAAAAAATTATCTTGTAAAGGGGGCATGCGCTTTTTAGCAATGGCACGGTATGCGTCGTCTACGGTAATGTGTTAGGTATGAGCGAAGGTCAATTTACAGGAAATAGAATTTAGCTTTCTCTTAAGACTGTCTAGGTCAAAAGGAAAATAAAAAACATGATATTACAAAAATAGAATATGTTCGATTTGGGCAATATTGATGATTTATAGTTCATTGTTCTCATAAGTTTTATTCGACTACACGTTCTACGTAACAATATGTATTATCTTTGTATGTATATATATATATATATATATATATATATATATATATATATATATATCAACAATAGTCTGTTGAATTTTGTAAACCGTTGCATTATACATTGCTTTTCAACGCAAAATAGTCTAACAGGTTAATAATTTTAACTAATCAATAAAATGCAGACTATGAACTAACACTTAATACATATCGACGACTTAGAAGATAATATATAGACATAAGAAAACCTTGAAAATTTGTCCCGTGATACTGAGAGGGTTTATCTTTAATATGCGTTCACAGATGTTTATTCCAATTTTAAAATTGTTTCAAATTGCCACATCATCTTCCAATCTAAAATGTTGAATGCCGTTTCTTATTCTTTATTTTCCACTCCATTTTTGTTCAAAATAATGACTGAGGGAATTATCAGATTATCTTTCTGCCTGGTAGGATCTTAGTTTCTAACAGCTGTTGGTCGATAACATCGACATGCCATTGTCGGGGATTATGTACATGTATGCATGAATAAAATATAATTACATATGTATATATATATATATATATATATATATATATATATATGATGTAGCTTGGCAAAAATAGAGTTTTACTGTAACAGCAAGCAAACTGGAGCAAAGATCTCGGGCACGAATTACACTGGTGAAAAGATGTTATAGTTCCGTGTTAGCCACGTGCGCGCAAATAAATACATATTCATCAGTGTAATTCGCTTCCGGGATCTTTGCTCCATGTTGCTTGCTGTTGCAAACAACAATATATTCCCATGAAGTAAGGTTGAATCAGAATGCAAAATGGAAGAGAGCATGAATAGAATTACTAGTGTTAAAGTAATAATGTATATTATAAAGAATTAAAAATAGAACTTATGGGTAAATATGATATTTAGCTGATGATATCTCTATCAGTGTAATTGTTGCTATAGATATTGAATTATAATGCGAGGGGTGAATGGAATTTTTTCGGTATTAAAAAAACTATAACTGTAAAACCAATTGTCTGTGTTATTGTAAGATGAGTTTATATTTCAAATTATTAGGATGCATATTTAATAAAATGACTCAGACACCTGTGGTTTATATTTCAAATCTTTAGGATGCATATTTAATAAAATGACTCAGACACCTGTGGTTTATATTTCAAATCTTTAGGATGCATATTTAATAAAATGACTCAGACACCTGTGGTTTATATTTCAAATCTTTAGGATGCATATTTAATAAAATGACTCAGACACCTGTGGTTTATATTTCAAATCTTTAGGATGCATATTTAATAAAATCACTCAGACACCTGTGGTTTATATTTCAAATCTTTAGGATGCATATTTAATAAAATGACTCAGACCCCTGTGGTTTATATTTCAAATCTTTAGGATGCATATTTAATAAAATGACTCAGACACCTGTGATGTATATTTCACATCTTTAGGGAGCATATTTAATAAAAATGACTCAGACACCTGTGGTTTATATTTCAAATCTTTAGGGTGCATATTTAATAAAATGACTCAGACACCGGTGGTTTATATTTCAAATCTTTAGGATGCATATTTAATAAAATGACTCAGACACCTGTGATTTATATTTCAAATCTTTAGGATGCATATTTAATAAAATGACTCAGACACCTGTGGTTTATATTTCAAATTTTTAGGGTGCATATTTAATAAAATGACTCAGACACCTTTGGTTTATATTTCAAATCTTTAGGATGCATATTTAATAAAATGACTCAGACACCTGTGGTTTATATTTCAAATCTTTAGGATGCATATTTAATAAAATGACTCAGACACCTGGGTTTATATTTCAAATCTTTACGATGCATATTTAATAAAATGACTCAGACACCTGTTGTTTATATTTCAAATCTTTAGGGTGCATATTTAATAAAATGACTCAAACACCTGTGGTTTATATTTCAAATCTTTAGGATGCATATTTAATAAAATGACTCAGACACCTGTGG
>OY744553.1:34084626-34102126 GCA_963556195.1 Sepiola atlantica
GATTTAAAAACAGTACAGTTATAATATTCACGGCTCTCTAATGGTACTGATTATACGACCATTTCCGATAATCAAGTGTCGAAATAATTCAGCTTAAAATATCACTAATATATACATAAAAAAATAATAATAATGATAAAATAATAATAATAATATATTACCCTTAAGACTACCGTATGATATAGTAATTTGCATATATATATATATATATATATATATATATATATATATATATATATATATATATATATATAATACGTGCTTTTAATTTGAAATATGAATTTAAAATAATTTAAATCTTCATATATATATATATATATATACAGTTCGTTGGGGTATGTTGAAAAAACAAATAAAGTGCTCGATTGTAAGAATCTTTATTTAGAAACTATACGCTACATGTTCTCGGTAATATGCAACGTCGTCTGGTATATATATATATATATATATATATATATATATATATATATATATATAGTAAGTTATGAAATGTATTAATTGCAATTAAGCTACACAAAAGCTTCCGCTTTTTATATCCGGCGACAATAGTCAGACTAAAGCAGAAGCTTCTCTGTATCTTAATAGCCATAACTATATTTACATATCTTACGACCTAGGTCAACTTACGTATCGAGCGCTGTTAAATTAAATACTGATAATGAGTACATAAACATTTGTGTCTTATTTTAACAGTTTATATAGATATAAAATAAAATAATATATATATATATATACGTGATTTTTATTTGATATATATATATATATATATAGATAGATAGATATATAGATAGATAGATAGATAGATAGAATGGCTTGAGATTGATAGCTATAAATGTGGTAAATTAAACAAAAGGAAAATAGAATAATATACTTAAAATGACAGAATATAGAATGTTTATAATGGAGAGTTAAACAGTAAAAACCGACCTTGAGTTTTAATATGTTTTCGTAAAACGGCAAACAAAGTGAGACTCATCTTAGGCGTCTTAGTGAGTAAAATCGTTTTAGTGTTAGGGTTAAGGTTAGGTAATAAATTAAACATAATAATCATCAGAATAGATCGAATTAGAATACTACTAATACAACTACTAGTACTACTACTACTACTACTAATAATAATAATAATAGTAATACTATTACTACTACTAATAGTAAGCTTATTGCCATCCACATTCCAGAGAAAACCAATAGTCGTTGCCCACAAGAATTCGATGGTAAGCGTCTGTTGTGATAGTGAAAATTTATTTGCAGTAGTTATCGAAAGATGTGGAGAGCAATGAAAATCTGGGAAGTTTTGTTGTCCCTCAGATTCCAGGAAACACCACTCGTGATTATCAGTGAATAATCACTGATGACAGCCTGTGTTAGAACTAGTGAGTACAAATAATAATAACAGTATTATTAATAATAATAATGATAATAATAATAATAATAATAATAATAATAATAATAATAATAATAATAATAATAATAAGAAGAAGAAGAAGAAGAAGAAGAAGAAGAAGAAGAAAAAGAAGAAAAGAAGAAGAAAAAGAAGAACAAGAAGAAACACATATTAGGATGCTCCTGCCTCCCAACCACTAAATAAGGAGGAAAACATCAGGGTGGCATATGCCCACTTTAGTTCTTAAGAAGAGTGTTAGTGAGGAGGAAAATAATTCGGAGAGCAAACCGTATTCATCCTTCAATGTGAATAGCACAGAGTGATCTGAAATTCCGAAAAGGCTAATTACGAAGCACGTTTCGGAGAAAATCAGCGGCTGGTATCAGGAAGAAAACAGTGGTGAACTGCTGTTGCGAGAACATCAACTGATTTGTAATTGTAACCGAAAACAGTAAAAAAACGTGCACAGTGCACGATATAAACATGCACTAGACTGCATGTGTTGGTGTTGCATGCGTATAACAGACGGAGCAGGTGATATGTGCTCGGTCTGAGGAAAGAGGGGCGGCACAGACGGATTTGCAAATATCTCTAATTTTGTATTTTGGGACACACATCATTATATTTTGCTTGTAAATGAGATAAGTGCTTCATAAAAAGAGGACATTATGCTGAGACCGACAAGTAATGTTCGTAGATGGTATTTATGATAACACCCTTGTGTGATCTGTCTAGCGGATATATGGTGACCAATTTGAAAGACTAGAATCCAAGATTTCCGGTCAGAAGGGCAATATTCAAGGAGATAGGAAGGGGAGAGCTAAGAATTGTCCCCTGTGTTTGACACGGTGTTAGTTTTTCTGAGATCTGGTAGTTAGTTGGGGTTGTGTTCCTCGCCAGGTAAAATGGGGTCATAGGGGCTTTAAGTCAAAGGATTTTGCTGATTGGACTTATCTATATTGGTCGGGAAAAAACCAGGGTGGGCAAAAATAAGGGTCTTATTTTTAAAAATTCATAACTTTTTTATTTATTGATTTTTTTATTATTTTTTTTTTTAGAATAAGTAAAGGACCCCTTCCGAAGCAAGCATGAGCCGTATTAGCCCTAAGGAATGTACCCTCATTTAGAAAACATTATTTTTGCTTAAAAAACTCAAAACAGTGTAAAAAACAATACTTTAGTTTTTGTAAGTTTTAAGAAGTGTTTTTCGGCTAAAATTTGTTTTGTTTATTTCAAAAACTCTCGGAAGGGTCAGTCTACACACACATGAAGTTTGGTGAGTTTAACTTTTATTTTGTGGAAGTTATTCAAATTCAAGTTATTCAAATTTAAAGATAGGACCCTTATTTTGGCCCACCCTATATTTTGTTAGTCTTCTATTTAACCTGAGCACAC
This sequence comes from Sepiola atlantica, assembly GCA_963556195.1. Classification (NCBI taxonomy): domain Eukaryota; kingdom Metazoa; phylum Mollusca; class Cephalopoda; order Sepiida; family Sepiolidae; genus Sepiola; species Sepiola atlantica. The sequence goes on from OY744553.1 coordinate 34,087,406, forward strand.
GAGTGTTATTTGTAACCCCCCCCAACAAATAAACCATTTACTTGTTAATAAACTTTATTTTTGGCTTTACTTGGAATGAACATACTTTGTTGCAGCACTGACTGACTTGGATGACAACTTTGCACCGGCAAAACCTGTAGAACGGTCGCGGCTAGTGCAGTATACACCTTCATTCATATTCACATTGAACGACTAGGGGGCATTGTCGTCTAGTGAACACCACCTGTTCTTTCTAGTGAGGTATTCCTGATAATAACGCGTCTCAGACCCATTATTGAACATGTTTTTTTAATTCGATATTTATTTAAAATTTAAATCTAACAAATTGTTCTGTTTTGCAATATTGGTTTATTTTCTGGATATATATTTAGCAGTTGTGTGCAAATGTTCCTTTCTGTAAAGGGTCCGACTTGATTTTTAACAGGCTGTGATCTCACGTTTGGGATTTTTTTAGATTAGGATTGATTATTCATTTGAACCACTTTTTCAATCTTCGTTATGATTCTTAGAACGTTTCGACTCATGGAACCTTCGACTATGTTCAGGTCTATCTTGTCGAACTTATAAATCTGTACAGCATTTCGAACCGAACCTTTATTTAACCCACGAGGGTTGCTTGCATTTGTTCCGTACGTTATGACCGGGTAGAAGTCTTAAGTAATTCGTAACTGTATTCTAAGCATCGCTCGCAATTGGGATTTAATCTACAACATCCAGAAAACGGTTACTTAGAACTGATTTTACTTAGCACTTATATACGTTACGCTACATGTTGTAGCAGAGTTAGGCACATATTCGGTTTTTAAATGTAGGGGAGAGTTCAGATCTCCAAAAAGTGGCAAACTGGTTTGGGACAACATTTCTTCAGTTCGACAGAACGATTCCCGAGTTCGACAAAATGCACTTGAAGAAAGTCAGAAATTACATCAGTTGAAACATTGTAACATTGGCATATAACAGTAGCACGGATACTCTAAATAATAAAAAGTACTCATTTATTTTTAATATGACGAAAAAATTGATTTCTTTTTTCTTTTTCTTTCTTTACGGTCACAATTCTAAGATAAATATATTTTAAATATATATATATTTATATAAATACGTGCGAAATATTTGGATTCGTATCTACAGCAAATTTAAAACTTAAATGTTTATCATTTAAAATTAGTGCTTACATTATTTTAAATAGTGAAATTTACAAATGTGATAAGGTGCTTGCAAAGCCATCTGGTTAAATTATGAATACTGACATTTTGCTGAAACCGGTAAATCTGCTGGTTTGTGGTGGATTAAATTTATATTTGATAAAAATAACAGCTTCCTTTTTATTACCCGTCACTAATTTAACCATATATAATTTTAATATTTTTTTATTGCAGCTAGACTTAATGGATCGTAATACATGCGCAGTTTTGATCGCTCTGAAGGACCTATAATGAATAACCGTAACATGTAGAATGTTGCTATAAAAATAAATAAAAACGAAAGCACTGACAATCTTTCATTGAAAAAATAACGACAGCGAATCAATAATATAAAAATATTAACACTTGTTTCATAATAGCCTTTTTACTCCTCGTTTAATTTGCATCAATGCGCGATCAAAATGTCCACCATGATGAAAAACTTTCTCTTCTCCTTTTATATTCTTTTCAACTTTTTTTGTAATTTTTAAAAGATAATTTCCGTGGAAACGTTGCGTTAAGAGAAACACAAGATCCTAAAAAGAAAAAAAATGATTAATTTTAATAGGGATTGCTTTTTCAGTTTTTCGATTTTTCCATTTTGTTTCTTCGCCGTATCTGATTTAAAGTTAATGCGCGGACAACCCTATCTTTTAAAATCGCTCTTATTCGATGCTGTATTTTTTATTTTTATTCTCATTTTTTATTATTTAAAATATTCGCTGGAGATGACTCACGTTCGTTTTTCTCATTTTTATGAATTTATTTAATTTTCATATTTCCTGAATTTCCACCGAACCCTGAATAGTGTATTATAGCGAGGATCAAGTGACAACAAATCTCTGGAATGCTGCATTAAAACATTTTAACTGATATTCTAGGGAAGATGTGTATTATAAAATTATTTTTATTAACTCTCATGTATCTCACACACACACACAAACACCCACATATCTACTATCATAATAAAGTAAAGTCGATTTTTCTCCTTTAAATCAAACTAATATATGGGTTTAAACACATGCGTTATATATAATTTTAACATGGCCACGCTTCCCGACAATAACTGATCTGTGTTTCTGGAGATTATCAGTCAGTTTCATTCGATTCTAAGATTTCCTACATTAATTCTGACCTAGCTGACTCTCACAAAAATCATACTTATCATAAGGCCGAGTAACACTTACGCACACATAAAAAACTACTATCACTCCCCCATTAAAACCGGATCTTCTCCTTCATTTGATACATTTTCAACTTCAATCCGTCATTTTTTAATTCCGTGATATTGTACTTTACAACACGACTAAGTAAATACGTCTATTTGCCTTAGGCTTATTATTTCTAATTTTACGGCGCATTGATTACAATTTAATTTTGGTATAGTAGAATGTAATTGCCGAAGACAAGAAACAAATTGAAATTCAAACATGGCTTCACCAATTATTCAATTCAGTTAAACCCCTTCATTTACAGAAAATGTCTAATGACAACAAAGTCCTTTGAAAAATTATATTTATATTAACAAACACTGTATTTATTCATAAATCAACCATGTTCAATCATAGATATACTAAACGAACACTCCCTTAATGTCACTACAGTATCGCAACAGAGATAGGAATATCGGAATGCATGTCACTACGGGTGACGTTTAATCTATTCCGATTCCGGAATTACAGTTTCCATTTACACAATCAGTCTATCATTCCGCCAAATAATAATTAATGGAGAATCGCAAAAATACGAAATAACTGATTGATATTTTAAATTAAAAAATAGGTACCTATGCCAACAATTAGGGAACATTTTAGTGTAGTATTTTCATTTAAAATATAAATCCGTTTTAACTTATTTTTTCGATTCGCCAATGATTTTGACTTTTCTTATCACATACTTACGAATACATTCTTTTTAACGTAAAGCTTCAAAAGTGTTTACGCTCTGATCAATGGAGAATCGAAAAATACGATAACAATTATGTATAGATTTTATTAATAGTATCTACTCCAAAAAATGTCCAAAGTTTTTCATGTATATTCTTACTTAGGCCTGATACGTAAGTATATCAAATAGTGTTCCTGTTAATTTATTTGCAACTACCATATTTTATTTGTATAATTGTTATATAGTTGCACAATGTTATTCTTTAGAAAACACACACTTAACGTGAGAAGGGGGGTGTGTTAACTATGCTGTCTTTGTCAATTATCGCTGGACACGGGTAGAAATTTAAAATTGAGTTCGAACCCTCAGTGTTTTTCTATTTTCACATATAATATTTAAAAACTGCAAAAAAGGATTGACTCAGTTTAGAAGTATCTCTCTTCAGGATCAATCTGTCACCACATTTCGCATTTACTAAGATCTGTAACGAAAATAACTCATAGTTTTAGTTTCCTAACACATTTATTCAAACTTGTCAGTATTTTATTTAGATGGATAATTATCATTAACAAAAACAACATATTTACTTATTTTAAAATTGAGTTGTGTGTTTTTTTTGGTCGAAGAATGCATTTGTTACAGCAGTGATGGAGACAATATGAGTGTCGGAATCAACCACATAATTCAGGCAAGACCAACAATCGGACGATCACGGTTTGTACGAAGACCACAAAAAGAGAAAACATAATCAATGCGTAAGAAACGATATGTATATATTTTAGCAAAGTTTTATTCCCGGATACATTTGGTATTTCAAAATGTCTTGAAGCGAAGACATCTTGCTGCGCTGATCCCGAATTTAGGTTTACCCCCCCCCCGAAAAAACCGTCTCACTTTTATTCCCAGTAGTCCTTAACATCTACAGTGGCAGCCTGCCTTGTTTGGGGTTAACTATGTTTTAAAAAATATCCGTCATTCTTTACGGGAAGATTGCTCTTTCCTTACAGATATCGTACGCGTTTTTCTATTAGTTGCTAAAATATTTTTCTGATATGTTTATGAAATAGTTGAATTTCGATTCCTGAAATCCAGTACTTGAGTCCTTTGTTTATTTATGTGTTTATGTATTTATTGATTGAAATCGCCCGAGATGGGCGCTAAAATAACTGTCGGATAATACTACACAAATTACCACCGTAGACATTAAAACTTGCTCGCCTAGTCGAAATAGTAATTAAAACCATTACATTACGTCAAAATTCCGTAGTCTGTAATCTGCCTTATATAAATTACAATGTGCTGTCTGAATATACACACATATATATTATCAAATTATGGAATATCATGTAATTATGATATGTTATGTAATTATCATATTCCAATACAAATTGCTGGATAACTGAGAGTGAACGATACTTTACTCCTGATGATATTTTAACTTATAAGTAATGTGCTGATGAATTGACTCTGATATAGATAAACATCTATATCGTCCAAGTAACGATGGTACACGACGTGTTCGTTTATATTCAACGTTTGAAACACATTTAAATTAATATGTCGTAACACTGTTTTCCGTACGTCTGTAATATATATATATATATACATATATATATATATATGTATATATATATATATATATTACAGACGTACGTCTGTAATATATATATATATATACATATATATATATATATGTATATATATATATATATTACAGACGTACGGAAAACAGTGTTACGACATATTAATTTAAATATATATATATATATATATATATATATATATATATATATACAATTATTTCCACATTTAGAAAACGCCACAACCCACAGTCTATGAAAGCCACACACCGGCAGTCCTAGACTCGAGTTTCGCCCTTGTTTGTGCTCATCAGTAGAACATATCCGAACTCAGGATTCGAAACCTGAGTCACTTGCATGTGAGGCGAATACTCTGCCACTGAGCCATCTCGCCACTGAGCCACCTCGCCACATACCATACACTCTATTACCTTAGACAGATTTAGCAAACCGTGGTGAATTCCGACTGTGGAATGTACTCACTATTCTCAACAAAGGGGTGTTATCATCCGACTACTTAGAACCCAGACCGATGTCTCAGAAGTAGGATGTTATACTTGCTAGAACGATGTTACCCAACAAGCTAACTCAGCGAGCAAATAAATATTAGATTTGTTTATTTGAGATGATATATATATATATATATATATATATATATATATATATATATATATATATATATATATATATATATATATATTGCCTGATTATGAAAACTGCAATATTGTCTGCAGGGACATTCGTGTCAATAAGCAATAACAGTCTGTCTGATTGCTTTTAGTACGAATATTACGGCGATTACGTTTCATGTTTATCCTTATATATAATAAGTTCTCATAAAATAATTAGTGTCTATGTCGTATAATTCTCTTCTCAATTTGTACCGCATTCATTCACATAAAAATGCAGACGTCTCATGTAGATATTGGCCAACTTCTCTTGCCGAAGTTCATATTCCGGGGATACTAATATCGTATAACCGGATACGATATGTTAAACTGTTTCCGAATATTCAGGAGGTAATCTGTATTTGCGGGATCTTTTTTTTACTATTCTTTCCGCAATAGTGTCTAGCTTAAAATCATGGAAGTTCTGCAAGTTCCAACTTTTAATGATGCACTACACAACTTCTTATGATTCTACGGTTTAATGTACCTCGGTTTGTATTTATTTATTGGAAACCGCCCCAGGTTAGGCATGAAGCTACTTGATGTAAGGAGCTAATAAGAACGAAATATTATTATCGCATAGTAAGTAAATGCCTATTGGCCTTAGTCTTGAAAAGAGTAAGGCTATAGGTAAGAGGAAACCAGTGAGCAGGAAGAGAATTCCACAAGGATACAGTTATTTGAAATAAGCTAATGGTATAGAAAGCTATATACCAATGAGGGATAAACACAGCGATTTGATGGAGACAAGTAGACCGACAAGACAAACGAGCTGGTAGAAAGAAGCATGGAATAGATCAGAAAATTCTGAAGTACACGTTATAGTAGTACTTAGTGAAAAGACAGAGACTAGCTACGGCACGTCTTTGAATGAGAGGAGGAAGTGAACAAAGAATTGGTGTGGCCAATCTAATTACAGATACGTAGTCGTCTTCTTCTTTCGTGTGAATCAGATTTTCTGGTGTTGGCATTAGTTTTCCCGATGTTTTTCTAGTTAGAAATCTTTCTGAAAAGACATCGGGTACTTACGGGAAAGAGCACGAGAAGGTTGCCAACATCCTTAAGTCAAAGTTGTACTGTGGAACTGAGTGGCTCCGAAGTTGGAACACCCAGGTCTTCTGCCTGTGTCGTTATTCAATTAACCACCGTCACCTCCCAGATATGTAGTCGTAAAGCGTTCTATGTTGATAAAGTTTATGCATTAGTTTAATTGCATTGGCTGTGGCTTAATTTCATCATAATTATTATAATTTGTACTCACTAGGAGTTCTCACAAGACCATCAGCAGTCTTTGCACCCTGATAACAACCGATAATGTTCCCTGGAGTTTGATTGACCACAAACCTTCCAAGTACTCTCTACTTCTTTTCGATAAATAGCGCAAATGATCTTGCAATATCGTAACAGCCGCTTACAATTTGTTTTTCGATGGAGACGAACATTCGTCTCCTCTGGGATTTGGGTGGCAATAAAAATGGTCAACGTCTCCGTACTCTTCTATTGGAGGTCAGGTTAGTGCTCTCCCTCTGCCGTCTTCTAACCTATCTTGATTCTTCACGACTATTTGTGTGCTATCAGCCGAGTCTTCTGCCATCACATTTTTTGTTTGTTTGGGGGGGGGGTATCATAGATTTTCTTGCAGGTTATGTTCCTTGGTTCTTGTAGTGATGTGCTTTCTGTGTTTGTTTCTTCGTTATTTCAACTTGCATGTGACTATTTAGTCTTCGTAGCTTATGCGGGTGGGTTTCTGCATTACAGGAGTCTCCTTAAGATTAAAGCTGTTTTCACTATAACCGTTTATCGTGTGTTCTCAATCCTCCCGTTTATTCTAATTTCCTTAGTCTTTTCTTCCAGCATGTTGTGACTGTTCCTAGTGCTCCTACAATTATCGGTATTATATTGACTTTTATAATCATCCATATCACTTTTAATTCTCTGGCAATTTCAGTGTATTTGCTCTGTTTTCTGTTTTCTTTGATTTACAATCCGTGATCTCCTGTGACAGCAAAATCTAGGATTTTGTAGAATTTTTCCTTTCTGTTGAATATCATAACATCCGGTCTCCGTGCATGTATGAGTATATCTTTTTTCACCTCAAAGTCCCATACGATTTTGTGATTTTCGTTTTCAAATGCTGTTTCTGGTTTATGTTTGCACCATTCATCTACGTGTTCAAAATGCAGTCATTTGCATAGTTCACATTGTACTACCTTGCCTACGCAGTCATGTCTGTTCTTGTATTCTTTTTGAGCAAGTTTGCTGCATCAACTCATTTTTTGATTTACTGTTTCGTTTCTTTGCTCACATAGTGTACATTTGCTTTTTTCTCATGTTGTATCTTTTTTAGCTTTGATGTAGTTTATACTAATCGCATTCTTCTGTGAAGCCATAAGTAGTGATTCAGTGTGTCTCGTCTCTCGTCTTTCTCATGAAGCATCCATGTAGTTGTTTTCCCCCAGTGTTCTTTACTTGTCTTTTTGTTTCTGATTTATTTGCGTCCCCAGTTGTTCATTGTGGCGGTGTTTCTGCTGTGCTGATCAACCTTTCTGTGTTCTAGCTTATGTATTTCTCCAGCACTTTTTTAGTCTTCCACGCAGTTTTCTATACTTACCAGTCACCTTCCCCCTTAGTTTCTTTTCACGTAGAGTCTGTCCGTATAATCTTTTGCATGTAGTGTCGGTGGGCATAGTCATTAATTTACTAGTATGCTGGGCAAGTATGCCCATTTCTGATTAAGTCCATGCCATGAATGGTCCAGAGTATCTTATTAGTATCTTATTAGTGATACTGCTCAGGTGTTTATTCTTTTTTTTTGCTATAACATTTCGTTACTAAGAGCTTTTTTGTTCTTCTCGAATATTAATTACCAATCTTTTTTTTATTTCTCTTGATATGATCGTGTTTACTTCAAGAACCCACACCTTTTTACAGCTATCCTGTTCGCCTTATGCCCTCCTCTCGCATTGGTTGATCAGTTCCCATGTTCTCAGTTGTCTCTAGTTTTCCCTTTATCATCTCTTGGAGTCCACACTTTTCCATTCCGAATTGCATTTGAATATTCTGGTTGAAAATTCTGGTTGTAATAATTAGCTGTTCAAATTATTTTTAATCATTGTAAAATAGGTTCAGGTCGTCCATGTACGTGAAGTAATTTAGTATTTCTTCTGTGTCTGTAAACTTGAATCCAGCATTATATTCCATGAGTATGTAGTTAAATGTAACCATTGCTATTATAAACAGTAGTGGGGATATGGAGTCTCCTTGGAATATTCCTTTTTATGATTATTATTATTATTGTTTTTATTATTATTAGGGTTATTATTATTATTATTATTATTATTATTATTATTATTATTATTATTATTATTATTATTATTTAATTGTAGTCTCAACTTTTGTATGTTTTAGTTGAATTTTATTTTTCAACATGAAGTCAATTCCCTTGACTTTGGACATTCAAGCTGCACCATAACGCTTTCGCCGTTCTTTTTGTAGATTTGGAAAATAAATCCTCTCGTTAATCTTTTCAAACCATTTATGGTAGCTTTTCGTTATGGTTCCAAGCGTTCCAATTACAACGAGAATCACATTGATTCTTTACGTTTCTATAGTCTAACTTATTCCAATATGAGATGTTTACGTTTATATTATTATTATTATTATTATTATTATTAGTAGTAGTAGTAGTAGTAGTAGTAGTATTATAACTATCATTATTATCATTATCATCATCATCTATATATTAATACGATAGCGTGTGTGTTCGTGTGTCACGCTTCCGCAAAAGCTCTGCGCATGCGTGCTGCACCTGCATTTTGAAAAACATTCAAATAGCCTGCGTTTAGAAATATTTGTATGTTTTTCCCTCTGGTGCAATGGTTAGCGAGGTAGTACGTTTTACTTCGGCCCGACTGGTTTATAGTTCGATCCCAACCAACCTCTAAGATTTTTATTCTACATTTCGAGGGAAAGGGGAAGAAATAATACATTTTTTTATCACCTGGTTAAAAACTACTTTTTTGTGTTGCTTAAAACTTAAAACTACTTTTTGTTTTTATGTTGCCGTTTTTAATGGCATTGTCTATTTAATTACGTTGACTGCTTAAAAAGTAGGGTATCGACCAGTATTATTTTGTTGTTTTTTTTTTTTTTTGAACGGATGGCATATCAACCTTTTTTAGTAGATATGCGCAGTGTCCATCGTACACGTTACTATTTTAAACAATTATTTCACTCTTATCCAGAAGGGGGGAGGGTCCATAATAAAGCTAGCGTAACTTACTAACAAATAGAGGGTGCTTTGTTACATTAGGACCCGTATTGAAAACATCATTTAGTGTAATTTACACGGGTTCCGCTAGTCATTATTATTATTATTATAACCATCATTATTACTATAACTATTATTATTATTATTATTATTATTATTATTATTATTATTATTATTATTATTATTATTATTATTATTATTATAACCATTATTATAATTATAATTATTATTATTATAATTATTATTATTATTATTATTATTATTATTATTATTATTATTATTATTATTATCATTATTATAACCATCATAATTATTATTATTATTATTATTATTATTATTATTATTATTATTATTATTATTATTATTATTATTATTATCATTATTATAACCATCATAATTATTATTATTATTATTATTATTATTATTATTATTATTATTATTATTATTATTATAACCATGCACATTATTATTATTATTATTATTATTATTATTATTATTATTATTAGTATTATTAGTATTATTAGTATTATTATTAGGTACTCACTATGTTTTTAACACAAGTCAGTATCAGTGATTGCTCACTGAGAACCAGTGATATTACATACAAGTTTGAGTGAGAACAAGTCTACCCCAATTACCAACATTTTCCACCTTTTTCAATTAAATTTGCACATTATTTAGCTTTGTGGTAAGAACCACTTAGTATTGATTCATCACTGTCAACGACCGTTTGTATTCTTTGTAATTTGAGTGGCAATAAGCGGCGTTTTTTCCACATAGATTTGGTTAGACCCTCCTTCTTCGGTGGTTCTATCTACAATTACCCATCACCAAGATGTGTTGCTGTATCAGCGAAACATAATGGCACCAGATTAGGGTGTATGTGTGCGGGTTGTTTAAGGGAAAGGGTATTGAATTGCAAGCGGGTTTAGTTCCCTTTGTCTCGTGCGATATTCTTTCTATCTTTTTTTTTCGGTTTTTACCCCAACTTTCTTGCGTGATCGTCGGTTATGTGGGTTGGCTTCCGCATTCGAAGATTTTCATCAAAATGTCGGTTGTTTTACGTCATTGATGATCGTTCTATAGTGTTACTATTTATCTAACAATTATTGGTGTTATAGTGATGTACTTTCTGTTCTCTGATAAATTCTATATGTTCGCGTCCTTTGATATTTACTGTTTGTAATCACGTCGGGTCTCTTTGCTTCAAATAGTTTGTCTGTTTTTTTCTTTATGACTGTTGTGCTTTTTCCTTTTTCCAGTACAATGTCCAGTCTGTCTATGACGTAAGTAGAGCCATTTGCATAGTTCCCAGTAGACTGCCTGTCCAACGCAGTCATGTCTGTTTTTTTATGCGTTTTGTTATAGTTTGTATTATTCACTTATATGTCATTTACCGTTTTGTCTCTTTTCCCACAGTTTCTACAGTTACTTTTATATATTGGTCTATTTTGGCATTCATTCAATTCGTTCTGATATTAATATTGTGTGGCTCTCAGTACTAATACTATTTCTCATCATTCTTCTTTTCTTCTCCCCCTTCTTCTTTATTTTTCGTCTTCTCCTTTTCATTTTTCTTATTATTTTTATTATCATGTTAAATGTTAATTTTACATTCGTTATGGTAGGATGCTGGCAGATTTTTCTTTTCTGTTTTCGATTATAGGTTTGAACGGTTAAACATTTTTTGTAGTTTTATATGGTTTTCGATTATGATTTTTTATGTAGTTGTATTTTTTTTTGTTTACCTTTCACGCGTTTTACTGGAATTCAAAATGAAAATCGGGCGTGCGATAAAGATTATAATCTGGTCGATTTAATGATAAAACATTTCGCTGAAAGCAATCAAATATTCATTGAAAATTTCCCCGGTAAAAGGAAGCATTATATTTAACTTTTGTTATTTTGTTCTTCCATATTATTAAAACAGATTGAACGAGCGTTCTATTCAAGAAATCAATCGACAAAAGTCTTTAAATAGTTTCCCTGTTTTAATGTAAGAGTTTTCAGTTCAGTAAAGACGTTCTCGCTTTTCGAGAAGGATAATCGGTATCTGTTTGTGAAAGAGAGAGACAGAGAGATGGAGAGAGTTTTAGAGAAAGAGAAAGAGAAGGCAAACCAAGGATTGTTTTAAATGTTATCATTTGTTATTTATCAGACTTTGAAATATCACTTTTTTCCGATTCATACTAGTTTATCTGGGCTAAATAGTTTAACAAACGAGTAATATTCTTTAATATATATATATATATATATATATATATAGTCTCGGAATTTTCTCAACCATTAAACCTATATAAAAAAAATATATATATAAAAAAAAACAAAAAAACTCATAGTCTCAAGTCTTCCAGTGGAAAATCACTCATGTAAGTCAATTTATTGTTTACAGTTATTATATTAGTTAGTTTCTAACACTATTTCAAGGGATATTCAGTTGTTTACCATGAAAAACTGTTTTGGGAATTTAAAAACAAGACAGTATTTAATTTCATGGCTTCCCAGTAGAGTTGATCAGACCCCACTTCCCTTAAAAGACAAAATCATAAACGTTCCTTATACTAAATCTACGTTTTGTTCCATATAAATGTGTTGCTAACTTATATTAGTTATTTAAGACACAAAAAAATATATATATATAATATATATATATATATATATATATATATATATATATATTAGTAGTAAGTTTTTGAAAGGCTGTGGGCAATGCAAATTCCGGGTAAGATGCAAGTTGTAAGGAACAAAAACAATGAATCGATCGAATACGCAATATGACTTACTATTTATTTTTCCTTAAATCTTACATAACAGCAAGAAAGTTTTTAGCTGTGTGTGTGATGTCCGGGTGATTAAAAATCATTATTTAATATTTCGGGAAAAGAGACTTCCCTTTGTCAAAAATAATTAACCAGAAGAAATTTTTTCTCCGACTGTGCAGAGAATCTTACAAAAGTTTTCACAACTTCTTATTTATGTACTTCGATAGTTTTTTTTACATCTCTCATCTTACACACACACAAGTAATTTATTTAAATAAACTATCTATCCGTATCCCTTACGCGCTTTCATGACAAAATATGGCATTAGTGTATTTTTATTAATTATTCCGATGTTGTCAATATTCAGAGGGTTGGAGCATATATTTTTTAATATCATAAATCATGTTATAACAGAATACATTAGAGGGGTAATTAGGGTAAAAGACCGTATATATATATATATATATATATATATATATATATATATATATATATATATATATATATATATATATATATATATTAATATATATATATATATTAATATATATATATATATATATATATATATATATATATATATATATATATATATATATATATATATTAATATATGTCGTTGAAGACCACGGAGTTCTCCCTCTTTATGATCTATCTGGCCAGTTTCTCGACTCGGCGAGCGATTCGTCGGGTTTCTTGTATCAATTGATGGATCATGGCGCCTAATGTTATGTCTCGGGCCATTTCTCGACAGTCTTCAGGAGTTTGTGTGTTGTTGTTGTTGTTTGTAAAGAGCCGTATTTATGGTTTTATTTTTTGTATGTCTAATTATTTGCATATGTATATATATACATATATATATATATATAATCTTTATTCTTTTATTTACTTATTAATGTATTTATTTATTAATTTGTTTTATTTATTTTATTTGTATCTATTATATATATATATATATATATATATATATATATATATATATATATATATATATATATATATATATAGGTGGGTCTTATATTGGAGTGTGACTGTTATCATAAATTGTGTTTATTGGTAAAGAGAGGAGTTTAGTTCAATAAAACTTGTATAATTATCAGTCGGAATATGCTGTCATATTGCGTATCAAATCAAACGAACGGGCTATCATAGAGTTTCCATGTCAGTAATATACGGGTTTGTACCTGTATTGCATTATGTGGCATCGTTATATTAAATGAATTGTGTAGACTATTACTTATCATATATATATATATATATATATATATATATATATATATATATATATATGTATATATATATAGATATATATATATATATATATTAATATATATCAATATATATATTTATATATATATATATATATATATATAAATAGTTCATGTGTTATATTAGTTTATGTAGATCGCCTCCGTTGAAACACCAGTCTTTATAAAAAAGTGCTCAATTCTAAGTAGAGCTGTCCATTAGTATACATTTTTAATTATACAAAAATTATTGGTTACATATGTGCATCCTTGTTTACGTTTACTCTTAAACCTCTTCAGGCCACTTCCTTGCTTTTGTTTGTTTTAAAAAAGGGGCTATCCGTGAAGAGTACAACGAGAACATGTATGCACATATATAACCAATAAAGTTTGTATAATTAATAGAGTATACAATATATATAAATATATATATATGCATATATATATATATAATGTATATATAGTATACCCTATTATATATATATATATATATATATATATATATATATATATATATATATATATATATATATATATGCAGATATATATATATATATTAATGTGTATATAGGATTAATCAGGCAAAAGAAAATATTAAGCGCACAAGTTGCAAACCAAATATATTAATAGTAGGGAATAAACAACTTGAGAATTACGAAAAATTATATAAACGTGCAACCTACAATTTTTAGCCTGTATACATATATATATATATATATATATATGATCCCCGTGTTAATATTAGATGCTTACGTTAAGGTCTCCTGTTTTTGTTTCACTGTTAGATACTTAATCCCCCATGTTTTATTTTATTTACTTACTATTATATATTTTATCTATTTATGAATTTTCCAACGAATGTTAAGTCTGCACTATTTTGGATTTAGTTAGTGTCTGTGGGAATTTAAACAGCATTTTCCTTTTTTTTTGTCTTTTTGTGTAAAATAACTCAAAGCTTCTTTAGACTATATATATATATATATATATATATATATATATATATGTGTGTGTGTGTGTATGTGTGTGTATAGTAAGGCAGGTGAAGTTTAACTTGTGCAGGGTAAAACTGGACAATACTTAATGTGTTTGTATAAAATATCTCAATAAGAATAGAGCTCTTTAC
>OY744553.1:34107126-34132126 GCA_963556195.1 Sepiola atlantica
AATTTCGGCCGGGGTGGGAGGAAGGGAGATGGAGCGACGGCCAGAGTGAGTTAAATTAAAAATGAGAATAAAATTATGATTATAACCGTCATTCCTATTTTATTTTAATTCTAATAAGTAATAAACACTCATTTCCCCAATAACAGCATACTCCATAAAATTTTTAATAAGAATACACTAAAACTCAGCTATTGTTGTGGTGACAACTTAGAAAAAATCATAAAAAAGCACAACATGAAAATACTAAACACCCCAGTAACCTCAAATTCTAAAAGAACATGCAACTGTAATAACAAATCAAACTGCCCCCTAAATCAAAAGTGCCTATCAACCCAAGTGGTCTATGAGGCATCTATCTCCTCAACTGAAAACCCATCCCAGACTAACTATTATATTGGTCTGGCAGGCAACACCTTCAAGGAAAGATTCTACAACCATAAACTCTCCTTCAACAACCCAGACCATCCTGGCCAAACTGGACTTTCACTACACTACCACAAAATAAAAACCAAAAAAGAAACTCCCATAATAAAGTGGAAAATCTTGAAAAAATCCAGCACCTGCAAATCAATAAACTCTCCATGTAGATTATGCTTAAATGAAAAACTGGAAATTATCCGCTTTAAGGACAAAAACAAACTCTTAAATAGAAAACAAGAGACATCTATCAACTGTAAACATAGTAGACTCTACCTCCTTAGCAATCCACATACCCCACCTTAACCCCACACCAACCCCACATAACTTTAAAATAAAATTAAAAGTGTTTTTTTGTTGTTTTTTTTTCTTTTACAAAAATGAATGATAACATTAAACCCCCACTATACACTACCCCAAAACACACTATAACCCCCTACCCACCCACCCAAATTTACCACCCAATCCCACCCAACAAGTCATGATGAATCTATAAATATATAACCACCCCTCTAAACTACCAATAACATCAAATCTCTACGTACTACCTATAATGCACAGCCTCAATAGCCTCTCAGCCATACTACCAATTCTAACATAAACCCATAACTGGGACAGCTATTAACACTGATATCACTTGGACTAATCTAATCTCAATTACTTAACCCTTCGATAACAACCTTGAACACTTAATTATATACTGGTACTTAGTCCTTGTCATTGGTAATAGAACAAAAAAGCCTACCATCATTTGTCGACTTATTTCGCCCAATGACTTCACAAGTAGCAAGATGGTAATGATGGTGATATTTATTATTATTACTAGTATTATTATTATTATTATTATTATTATTATTATTATTATTATTTAATACTATTATTATTATTATTATTATTATTATTATTGTAATTATCATTAATATTCTTACAAACTTGTTATTTCTATTTTTATTCTAATTTTATTTATATTTAACTTTATTTTTATTTTTATTTTTTATTTTTTATTTTTATTTTTATTTTTATTTTTATTTTTATTAAGGCTTTTATTAAGGCTGTTATCACGGCTACTATCGTAGGTATGATTGGCAGGCGTTATCATTGTCATAATCGGTTTTGTTAATGATAAAACTGGTAACACCAGAAAACTTCTCTTATAAAATGATTCCACTAGTATTGATCTCGGTATAATATAATCACAATTTAAAAAAAAAAAAAATATATATAATCACAACAAAATTCACTACAAATAATAAACAAAACATTAAAATAAAATAAATAAAATGCAAAAGTAGCAATTAATACCCTAAATTAAAATTATCAAACATTTTTATCCACATGATAATTACTTATGAGAATTAAAATAAAAAAGAAATGACGGTTATAATCATAATTTTATTCTCATTTTAAATTTAACTCACTCTGGCCGTCGCTCCATCTCCCTTCCTCCCACCCCGGCTGAAATTGAGATCATCACAGCACAGACACGCGAAAAACCTCCCACGTAATAATTTGAAACACGACTTGTTGGGTTCCTCCCCCCTCCCCTCTCATGTCCCATGTCACCGTTATAGACAAAGCCCCAACTCTGTCCCCCTCCCCCTCCAATGTATTTTCAATTTTCAATCTCCCGTTAAAGCTGAAGTTAAAATTTATGCCATTTGAGTTCCTTCGCCCGCCCGATGAGTTGGTCGCTATTTGCACCAATGAAACAAAACTTATTTTGTCGCAACTAATGGAATAAAATAAAAAAAAATATATATTTTGCTCTGAATATTCATTGAGCCCTCTCATAAACCCGGTTTCAACTTCCTTCGGATTCATACCCCCAGGATATTTGTAACAAGTTAATTATATATATATATATATATATATATATATATATATATATATATATATATATATATATATATATATATATATATATATGAGAGAGAGAGATAGAAGAAAAAAGAGTGATAAATATGCGACGATTGTCCAAATGTATTTCAAATTTCAATCGTTCAATGCAAGGTGTATTCAGTAATAAACTAGTGTTTATTATTCTTTCCTTAAGCCAAGGCTTTTCAAAGATCGAAATCTAATCATCAGAGAAGAAATACAGATAGATAAGTTGGCTTTCGAAAAAAACAAAGTTCAAATATTTGAAAAATATATGAAAAATATTATTTAAAAAATTGCAGTGAAAGAGAAGTTCCGTGGTTTGTCCTGGTGGTAAATTTCCGTTGAAAAGATGCCCCGTGGATTGTAGAAAGCGAAAAAAAGCTTTTGCTTAGGGGCAGTATGGAGAGAATGTTCAAAATGCAGAAGATTCCCCCCGGGCTGAAACGCGGGAGCCTTAGTGTAGTCGTATTGCCATAAATATATTTTCATAGCTTTCTACCTAACTTACGTATCGAGCATTGTTGAAGTAAATACTGAAAACTGATACATAAAAAATTATATCCCCTTATAAAATGTTATGTGGATACATGAAATAGTAATATTATATATATATATATATTTATATATATATATATATATAGTTTTAGAAATGGGGAAAATAGCGATAGACGTTAAATAACTATATTAAATTATTTTCGACATTTCAAATGAATTTGGTCACGTTTAGCCAATGAAAAATGTCCGTTAAATGTTCAAGAGTTCATATCCGTCATTAAATGAAGACATTTCGAGGATTCCAAATGTAATTTCAATTAATCTGTTCAGCCCGTATTAATGTCAAGGGATGGTTTTACAGCTGAATGTACCCAACAACACAACTGCACAGATAATTACATAAATCAATCTACAGACACACACAAAGATCGATAGAATCGTAGAATAATTATTTCGTACATTCAAGATTAACTTATTACTAGACATAGCCGTGACTCGTTGGGTCACACCCACTGTCACAATTTATTCTACTTGGATTTCTCTTTGAAAATTCATAAACTGTGACACATCTGTTGTGAACATACTCTGTGTGCGTTCATTACTTGCTCATTTTCTGAAAGCAACGTATTGTCTTATGTTTGTCATTGACGCACATTAAGATAAGTACACGGCTGAGAATGAAATTAAATAAATAAATCAATATTGATTTATAGATTGATAGATTAAATATATTTATAGCACGATAACAAACCCTCACTACAATCATAAACAAAAGGCAACAAGGTTTATGTAATTGTAATTTTTAGTGGTTAGGTGAGGTGAGGAATATAATGTGTTATAGTTGTGCACGGGTTATCTGTTTGAGTGTATGTATTCTTATTCACTTACGATATAACCGATTATGACAGTTTGAAGGTTGTATTAATCTTCATGGTTTTAAGACAATCACCCTTAATACAAGTTGCTGAATGTAACGAGAGTAATCCTGTAAAGTAGGGTACGTTGCAGTGACTAACTATGACGAAACATGTGCGAAGTTATGTTTTGGAATTCAGCGAAAAATGCACTTATTTTATTCGAATGCAGTTAGTTGTTAGCTGATTAAAACGCGGATGTAGCCTGTCCTGGTAACAGATAAAACGGACGTTTACGATTTCCGATCGAAAGTAGATATATTTAGACGACAGGCAGATAGATGACTAGATTGGTGTAAACAAGTAGATTGGATTGAGCAGAGCAGATCGGCACGGGGAGTAAAATGAGTTAGACAGCTGAAGACAAGGTGACAAGTTCGGAGGAGCTGTTCGACAGAGTTAGTCTTAGCTGAGATTCTGAAAGTAAAATACTTACAATAACTCACGAGCGAAGGAGCCCCAACTACACTCACACACACACACTCGTTATTTACAGGAAAAATACACAGTGTATATATCTGTGTTTGTACTTTTATTATGTAAGTCTGTGCCCAATGCAACAATAAATCAGGGTGTGCATCTTCGGCGATCGGTAAAACGAGAGCTAACACTGTAAGATTAAAAAATGAAAGATTAGAAAACCACGGCACATCGGGTTTTGGGGGTCAATGATCCTCGGGGTGAGGCATAGTTGTACGGCGAAACATAACTACAACAATAAACATGTGTCTCACAAAGATTAAATATAAATCCTATGAATAATATAAGCAAATTAAACTGTAAAAACACTTATAACACAATCACCTAACATCACAAAGTAGAAACAGCAGAAGTGTAATCCACCAAGATAATTATGAAGGAGGACACATGAAATAAAAACTTTTTATGAAACGAAAACTAAAAAATAACAACTGGAAACACATCAATGAGGGACCAGAGATTAGTGTTCACTACGCACGTATTCGAAAAACTAATGATGAGATATAGAGAGTATGTAGTGAAGAATAGGTATCCCTACTAGATTGCCAAGTCGATTTTGAACTATATCAGTAGTAAAAAGAATGTTCTGGGAAAGATCCTCCCAGATGTAGCAGCAGTACTCAAATGTGTTACGTATCAGACTTATATGAATATATAACATTTCATCAGACATGACGACAGACAGTAAAGGATATATTAAGAAAGTTATCGAGAGGTGGAGACACTTGCTTGCCATATTGGCTACGGGAAAAGTGGCGTATTTATTCTAGTATAAGACTTCATATTTTATGTCCTCACTAAGTGCAGAAAAAATCTTTTTAAACTGAGGTAATTTATATTTTTGTCCCAATGAAGAGTTGTCTTTTTTAGGGAGCTAAATTTATTAAACATTATCAAATGAGCTAGTGTCTTACCCGAATATTGTAGAGAGAGACATGTACATCGTCACAGAGAGGGTACGAGATATTTCCAGGTACATAAATAGACGTACCAGGGTATATTCAGAACGATTGATATATATATATATATATATATAGGGTGGGCCAAAATAAGAGTCTTATCTTTAAATTTGAATAACTTGAATTTGAATAACTTCCACAAAATAAAAGTTAAACTCACCAAACTTTATGTGTGTGTAGACTTACCCTTCCGAGATTTTTTGAAATAAACAAAACAAATTTTAGCCGAAAAACACTTCTTAAAACTTACAAAAACTAAAGTATTGTTTTTTACACTGTTTTGAGTTTTTTAAGCAAAAATAATGTTTTCTAAATGAGGGTACGTTCCTTAGGGCTAATACGGCTCATGCTTGCTTCGGAAGGGGTCCTTTACTTATTCTAAAAAAAAAAATTTTTTAAATCAATAAATAAAAAAGTTATGAATTTTTAAAAATAGGACCCTTATTTTTGCCCACCCTGTATATATATATATATATATATATATATATATATATACATACATATGTGTGTGTGTTTGTGTGTGTGTGTATGGGTGTGGGTGTGGGTGTGTGGGTGTCAAAACAGAGAGAGATAAAAATTAAGAGGTAAAAAAGACTAAAAATATAATTAAATGTGTTTTCATTTTAACAAAGATAATCCGCTTACTTTGAAATTTGAGCCACTTAACGACCATTTTAAAAATGGCGGAATTATAATGAGTAGCTTAAAAGTGATAAAAATGGCCATATTAAGATCTTTTCTATTGTGTAAACTCAAGGATTAAAAAAATATGAAAAAAGTGTTTCTTTAACTCAGTTGTCACTCATCTTTAACGGCCACTTTCTTAGCAGATTTAGTCAAAAAATAATGTTTCCTGAACTAAAATCCAAAAATAAATCTGGTATGATAATGTAAGATATAAGGAAGCGGGATCTAATTGAATGAATTAATACGAAGTAAAATGTTAGACAACATACTAATTCGTGTTTACTAAATGTATGCACATATAGTACTTGTTTATACACACACACACACACACACACACACACATATATATATATATATATATATATATATTTATATATATATAGGGGTTTGTCAGAGACTCTGACATGAGGATACCTTTTACTTAAGGTAAACCCTGGCCAAATATTTAACAACAATTGGTGTGCTGTCTCCTCAATCCATCCAGCATGTCTCCCGAATTACGGACGGGGGCACCCCCTCTACTCATAGAGGGCAGCTGAAAATAAACAATTATAAGCCGTTGACAATGTGAAAATAAATAATAAAAAAATATGAATCAAAACAAAACTAAATACTGGCAGGCCGGCACCCAGGATACAAAAGTACCCATCAACCCGTTCATACACCAGGCGGGAAGATGTAAGTAATGGTGTAAACCTTTCTGCCTCTGGAAATAGTGCTCCAGCCAATACAGAGGCCAACCGTGGTCAGCCATCAGGCCTTAAGACAAAAGGTCCTGGCCCCCTATCTCCATCAAATGCAACAACAACAAAAAAAGAAACAAGACGCTTGAAAACCCAACCATGGACTGCTGCACAAAAAGAAGGTGCTATTGTTTTTCTACCACTACTCAAAGTTTGAAAAGTGGAGCAAAACATCCATTGAGATTATAGCTGATAAGATCCAAGAATCTACCCTCCCAGATGAATATATATATATATATATATATATATATATATATATATCTTAATCTCCGAAACAGTTACATGGTAAACAGCTGATGATCCCCGTGTTAATATTAGACGCTTAAGATCTCCTGTTTTTGTTTCACTCTTAGATAATGAACCCCCCCTTTTTTTTACATATATTTGTTCATTTATTAATTTTCCAACGAATGTAAAGTCTGCAATATCTTGGATTTAGTTAGTTTGTCAGGGAATTTAAACTGCATTTTATTTTTTTAAAAAACCTTTTTTTTATGACTCACAGCTTCTTTAGACCATATATATATATATATATATATATATACATATATATATATATATATATATATATATATATATATATATATATAGATATATACACAACTTAATATATATATATATATATATTATATCAAGGGTATACAAGTAACAACAGGCTGGTAGACATCTATTGTTGTTGCCTTTGGCCACATCGTGATAATTACACCATGTTATGTCTATTATATAAAGAAGCGGAAACTACGACACGTGTATCTAATCGTACTAACCTTGTTAAGCTGTCGAAATTTATTCTGAACTATTGGTTTACGAGTTGAATAAAATTACGTGATCGTATATCAGCATGAAAAAAGAAAATACTTTTTATTTAATAACGTACAAGTTATTTCGCTATGAAGATGGCCATATTTATTATTTTGAAATGCCCGGATACAAGATATTTAAACTGTTCTAATGAACATCTTAAATGAACAAATCTATGGTCGAACTTGTATAATATGTTTCAAACACTTTTTTATATCATTGTGTAACTATATATATATATATATATATATATTACATATTACACAGATATATATATATATATTACATATATATACATATATATATATATATATATATTTATATATATATATATATATATATATATATATATATATTACATATTACACAGATATATATATATATATATATTACATATATATACATATATATATATATATATAATAAGGAGAGGTTGTTTGCTTGAAGCATTGTGTGTAAAACGTATATAGAGGAGTATTAGAAGGCTATCACAATGCAAGAAATGGAAAAAATGTCGGCGTGGAGAAGTAAGACAAACACAAGTGACTTTGATTATATATTTAAAAAAACACTTTTTTAATAATTTTTTTCTTCTATATAGCAAATCTTACTTGATCAGACAAGACTTAAACACTGATGTAATCTGTGTGACCGTGTTGAATAATATATTTCGAAGAATACGTCTTTATTAAATATTAGGTGTTTAAATCTCGAAAAACCTGTGAATGGCAATATTGCTTATAACGCAGTAAATATTAATATTCGCAGTAATCGTAAAAAACTAAAATTATAACTGATTTTTTTTCATGATTTTAATTACTTATTACATTTTTTAAATTTAAATTTTTTTTTCTGAATATTTTAATTTTATTTTTATTTTCTATATTTGAACCCACCGATGAAGTGCCATTTATTTTTTTTTCAATATTTATTTAATATATTTGTTTTTATATATACTGTTGCTATCTTATTTAATTCAAACAATATTTATTTCATTACTTTTCTGATAAAAGAAAATTGTAATTTATTTATTTAAAAAAGAAAATCAAATTTATTTCACGATTAACGGCTAAATATGTTTTGATTCATACCATTTGTAGCACGCAGTAAATTTAGTGAACGAAACTATTTCTTCAATTCTTGTTTAGTTTATTTTTAACATATTACCATTATATACTTAATCTGAAACTATTCAATGCTGTTATGATTTTAGTACAATATTATTAAAATTTATAGTTTAATTCACTAACGATTTAAAAAAAAATTAAATTCAGTTCAATCCTCTATTTTTATTCCTTCCGAGAAAGTGGGATAACTCTTGTAAAATAGTAATGCATTATCTCCCTTATACACACAAATATAAAACTAAACTAAACTAAATTAAATTAAATCAAATTATACATCTCCAATATATGATTTCTTTTACAGGATTTTCAATACCTATTTGAAATTTCATAATTGTTAACACTTAATTTTGGATATATGTCATTCAATTGTAGAAGGATAAAAGTGCATCTATATAGTACTTTGCCATTCACACGTTTTTCGAGATTAAAACACCTACCATTTGATAAAGACGTCTTCCTGGAACTCGGTCACACAGATCACATCAGTGTTTAAGTCTTGCCTAATCAAGAAAGATTTGCTATATAGAAAGAAAAAAAAATGATTATAAAAGTTTTAAAAAATATATATAATCAAAGTCACTTGTTTTTTTCTTCATTCTCAACGCCGACATTTTTTACCATTTCTTGCATTGTGATAGCCTTCTAATACTCCTCTCTCTCCCCCTCTCTCTATATATATCTCTCTCTCTATCCCCCTCTCTCTCTCTGTATATATATATATTTATTATATATATATATATATTTATTATATATATATATATATATTTATATATATTATGCAATAATATAATAATAATTCATGAAATTTTCGGAATTAGTTTAAAATTTTTCACAAACAATTGTTTTGCCCATTTTAAAATATACTTCCTGTTTATAAACAAAATATCAACGTATTTCTGAACGGCATCAGCAGTGTCTGTTTTACCTTCTTTTTATTTCATTTTAAATGCATACACATTTTTTTAAATGTAGTCCTTTTATACTGACTAAAATGACTTCTTATTTATACGTATCACCAGTAAGTCACAGTCTAAACTTCTATATTAAGATAATTAAAAAGACTTGTCCTTTTCTTCATCAAAATGTCCGCCATTAATTCAATTAAAGTTATACATACGACAAGCATGTATAAAAGTAAGTTATCTTTTACTAACACCTGCTATAATATGTCTTTCTTATTATTAAGTCGTCTACTTTATTCACTTTATCTTATTCGTTTTTCTCTTCCTTTATATTTTTCTCATTTTTTACAAAACATTAAAATGCTTTTCTCATGACGATCTAACCAGTTTTTACCTTCCAGTACGAACCGGTAATTACACAACTTCCGGTTGCGATATATAATTACGTAACCGAAAAGTTTTTATATATAAATCAAAATTTGTATTTATTGCAAGACTACTGTACCCACCATGTTTGAAATGCCGATTTGTATATTTTTATTCGTTAAACGTATACTTTATGTCACAATAAGTAAGAATATATGACGGAGAAAGTGTGTGAATAAACGCAAATGAAAATGTGAAAGTACAAATGTAAATAAGCGAATGTAACCGGTGGTATCCGGAAATAAAAGGTATGTTGTTAGATTAATTGTATGTGGAGAATACTGGGTATGCTAAGGGTAACGAATAAATAATGTGTCTGGTAACAATCAAGTCATTCTGATATTTAGTCAATTCTTCAATGTATAAACAATCTTTATAATAGCCAGTAACTGTTGTGGGGTACAAATCACCCCTATTGAAGAACTAATTGAAGCAAACATCTATAATAAATACCATGGTCGCAAAGACTCAAACAGAGGACATTCCTATTCATGTTTTACCGCATGGTAGGAATCCGGTCATCTCCTACCACATTTAGTGGCGTTACTACAGTAACATTGTATATTTTAACCTGTCACAATTTGTGGTTGTTATCTTTGTGCCCCCTAGCACGGGTCTACAACAGTAACATTTCCGATAAAGCAGAAGGGATCAACGTGTATTCCGGTGGTAAAAGTATAGCAGAAAATAATCAACAGTAAGTCTGAAAAAATGAACTAATGAGAGCGGTATCAAATATTATGAAGTGTATTTCGCGGTCTAACGTGGTGGCAGTGCATTTTTGCGTGGGAGTAAAAGTTACTCCAACGTCTTGTATGTATGACTATTTTACGACAATTAGGCGAGTCAGAAAAAAACTACAGATATTACTGAAAGCGTACGAAATCGACACATGTTTTCCAAAAACGCTTATCAAGAATCGGCCTAAGGCGTAAGCGTAGTCGAAGGTTATATAGTGTGTTTATGAAGCTATAATTTCTGATTGAAATGTACAAGTCGAATTTACTTTATTATATACACATATGTATATATATGTATATATATATATATATATATATATATATATATATATATACGAAGCCTGTCTAAAATATATCCGACCTTTAAGTCAGATAAATATTTCAAATACCTGACGAGGTTGGAACCCAAACCCCTTGTACTTGCACACACTTAGCTCACCGACCTATCCACTGCCGGAAACACCTCTGGTAGTCTTATTTTGGAATAAAATAAACGTCGTCGCGTTATGCATTATCTGATCTCTAATCTTAAAACGGAAACCTTTCAGTGACGTCTCCTATTTTCGAAATAACCAGAAGTCGCAAACAACCATGTCTAGAGAGTAGAAAGGTTGGCGAACAACTGGAATTCCATGTTTGGCCAATAAACAGTGGATCAATTGTGACGAATGTGCGGGTCGTTTTCGTGATGAAGTTGCCGTCCACATGTCTGGTCTTCTGCGCCGAACTGCGTCACGGAGACGCTGGAGAACATCTTGAGAGTATACCTTTGTCACTGTTTGTCATTCCGGTGGGTATTCGTGATGCCTAATTCCAAAAATATCAAAGTAGACAGTCCGCACTACCTTCATTTTGCTTCGCATCGTTCGCGCATTTTTTGGCCTTGGAGACTTGGAATACTTCCATTGCGACGACTGTATTTTAGTTTCTGGGTCGTACCCGTACACCCATTACTCATCTCCTGTTATCACGGTTTTCACAAACCCAGGATCAGTGTTGGCGGTTTCCAAAAGAGCTTGTGCAACTTGTAAACGGATGTAATTTTGTTTCTTCGACAACAACTTTGGCACAAATTTCGCAGCCACTCTGCACATGTTCTAATCATCACACAAAATTGCATCTTAACTCACTCCGACCTTTTGGCTAATTTCCCGCACGGGTGAACGATGATCTTCCATCACGAAATTTCACACCGTCTCAAATCAGCTGCACTCCGGTGGGCGGCAATTTTTGAATACGTTAAACAACTCCTTAATGTGTCTTACATCAATCGCATCTTCTCAAAGCACATCACGAATTGTTTTGTTTTGAGAATAATCTAGCTTTTCACAACATTTGATGCAGTACCTTTGTCAACATGTTTCGTTTTCCTGTAGAGAATCGGTAATCCGACAGAACACGTTGTGTAGCACACTACTAAGCGACCGAGAGTCAGCGACTAACACACAGAAAGGCGCTGATAAAATTTGCAAATGAAGGGGTATTCCTTAACTGTGTAAAGTAGTGCCGCCCTATCGCTTTTTATAGCCGACTTTTATATTCTCTGTGCGAAATATCGCACAGAAAATATAAAAGTCAGCTACTTTTTAGACATATATATATATATAATATATATATATATATATATATATATATATATATATATATATATATATATATATATACATTGTATTAATAAAAAAAGTAAAACTGCGTAACTCGTGTCCTTATTATATGTAATAATTGGCTCCAGTGTGTGTCTCGCTGTTACACCTCTTCATTGTATAGCCTTCTATGCATCACCTGTATATATGTATATATATATATATATATATATATATATATATATATATATATATATATATATATATATACATATATATAGTCATCAATATATAGTCGTTTGCTATAAGTCTGTAAACTGTTAATACTGAGTACGGTAATCTACTCTATGTTTTACCCATATATACAACAATTGCAACTGTCAATACAATGTAAAGTACTACTTCAGCCACAATACTTTTACTTTTAGACATCCAACAGCGATAGTTCTCTATTCCTATTCTTCTGTAACGTCAGTTGTGCATACATGAAATACTTAGCCAATATACAGGAAATCTTAGTTTTTATAAGTTTCTTGTCTATTGAGATGGTATATACAGAAAAGGACACGAATTTGCATTCATATTTTTCCAAAAAAACTATCCGTTGTCTAGAGTGCTCTATTGTTTTAAGAAGAACTATGCATTATCAAACAGTAACAGTCGGTATAGACGTGCGTATAAACATATTAGTCACAGTACGTTAATTTTTCAGTGTTACAAGGGAATAGAGATGGAATCTTTTTCAAGTCCCTTCGGCTAACTTTTAATACGATTCTGATTGGCCGCCCATCTTAATTTCTATAATACAGCAGCGCTTATCAAGAAAGAATGGCGTTCTTTGCTCGCACCAATGAAATCGACTCGCCCTTCGGCGCACAGCAAAACGATCTTCACAACCCCTTTACACCTTATTAATGTCTGTCCTCGCTAGAATCGTGCAGAAATTTCGCACAGCAAAAGCGTTGAAAACGCCACCATCGGCCAGTTACACAGGAGTAGGGGATTACTTGCACCGTAAGATGTGACTCTTTCTTCGCATTTTCGTTCTTCATTTTCTTCCTATTGATTGTGGGTGTCTCTATCAAAATTTCATTTCTACAATATGTCGGATTTAGCCTTTCAGCGTGTTCCGCTATCGATGCTCCTGCTCTAACCAGCTGGATACCTATTCAGGTTTCCTCAACCAAAATCGACAACAAAAGATCACGCCGTAGCGTATTTAATTGGTCCCTCTCCCTTGTCTTTCTCTCTCCTTCTCTATGTCTCTCTCTCTCACAATTTCTCTGCTACAAGTAAGTTTCTTTTGAATAGGTCCTTTTGACTTTTGTGTTAGAGAACAGTCGAACCTATACACGTGGTTACAATAAGAACTTTAAAACTGCCTTGTATGGCATCATATCAAGTGAAAACCGACTAAAGTTAGGTCCGGCAAAATAAAAAAATAGTATATTACAAGATATATGTACGTCTTGCTCATGCCACGCTTTATTACAGACAATGTCTTTTCAGATAAAATAGCTCTGTTTAAATAACAATACTCAGCGTGGAAATATAAGTCCTAATTATAGACATTAAACATATTTCTTTGAACAGGTTCCTTTCGGTTTGCCTTTAATGCTGAAACAAATATAAACATATTTACGATAAACACATTACGGCTGTCTTATCTTACTTTACATCAATTAGAAAAGAACTAATGTTACGCCCTGCAAAATTGTATATTAGGCGGGAAACGTACGTATTGCTTACAGGGCGTTGGGCTAAAAACCGTGTCTCATCAGGTAAAATAGCTATGTTGATATAATAATACCTCGCATTGAAATCTATTCCTAATTATAGAAAATAAAGATATTTTAGTATACTATATGCAGGAACCTATTTTGTATTTTCCCAGTATCTGCTAATAGACATGATGACCACCCACCCAGCGGTATTCTTATCAGATTCCCCCAATCAAAACTGACGCCAAAAGATCACGCCTTAGCAAAGTTAATTGGACTTTCTCTCTCTCTCTCTCTCCCTCTCTCTCTCTCTCTCTCTCTTTACACGTGTCTCTCAATCTTTCTACTTCAAGTAAGTTTCTGTTGAATAGGTCGCTTTCGTTTGGGCTTTTGTGGTGAAAAATTTGAACTTATATACACGTAGTTACAATAAAAACTTTACGACTGCCTTGTTTGGTTTTACATCCATTGAAAACGGACAAAAGTTACGTCGGGCAAAAAATAAGATAGTGTATGTTCAAAGATATGTGCACGCCCCGCTCATACGACGCTTTACTTCAGATAGAGTATCGTCAGATACAAGAGCTTTGTTGAAATAATACTACTCAGCACGGAAACACAAGTTCTAAATATAGACATTAAACATATTTATTTACGTAGTAAATACAGGATGTTATTTGGTCTTTTATAAGAACCTTCTCATGTACAGAGTTACCCCCTAAAATGCCACTCATGGACTCATTAATAAAATACGTAATCGCTTTCGCAATCGAACCGTATTTGGTACAATCAAACTTAAGTCTGTGTTTGATTTGTCAACCATGGTTCATTATTAAATGTTCAACAGTCTTTTTTTGTCGCCGTTAAATCATTTGCACACTTTCATACGGGGTGCAAAATTAACAACAAAAACATACGCTTTAACACAAAGAAGTGAATCGACATGTTTGTTCTCTACGTTATCAAATTTACCTTTGAACAGGTTCCTTTCAATTTGGACTTTGTATTTAAATACATACGAACTAATATACACACGGTAAGTATGAAAGTGTTACGTCTGCTTTCTTTGGCTATCCACTAATTGAAAACGAGCAAAAGTTTCGCCCTGCAAGAACAAATAGTATGTTAGAAGGGAAACGTAGGTCTTACTTACAAGGCGTAGGACAAAATACGATATCTCGTCAGGTAAGAAAGCTTTGTTTCAATAATAATACCTCGCATACAAATATAATTCCTACTCATAGAAATTAAACATAGTTTTTATATTATATATACAGGAATCTATTTCGTCTTTTCCCAGTATATGTCTATGTACATGATGACCACCCCACCACTGAAAATATGCGACCCATGGTATCGCTAATAAAATACATGATTTATACTGTACTTCAACTGTAGTTTTTACAAATAAACTTCATCTATGCTTGTCTTGCCCACCGAAGTTCTGTTATAAATGACCAACAGTCATGTGTTATGGTCGCTTAGTCATAAGCGCGCTGGAATATAAAGTGCAAAAGTGTCAATAAGAAACACCTTCCTCTTTTGGCACTGACCCTATTTTACTCCTGATGGCCGTTCTTAGTTCAGCAATAAGTTGGGAATTGTTTTGATGAATATTATTTTTGCCACAGCTTAAAATATGGATGCAAGTTATATTCCTCTGACTCTAAAACCTCTTACTGATGAAACAATCCGAAAATATGTCGCCGTCTTTCATTACACGACGCTATGAAAAATGTTGGATATTCGTGAATCAAACTTGATGAACACGTCAAACATAGCTTGAAGTTGGGGTGTACAAAATATTGTTGATATCAGAATATTTGTCAGTGACATATTTTTGGAATCATGCTATTAATATAACTGTCAAAATAATTAATTGTGTTAATAAACAAAGGAAATAATTTAGCAGATACATAGATAGATAGACAGATAGATAGATTAATAATTTTAAAAAATAATTAAATAAATGGATAGATATATAAATAGATAGATAGATAAGCAGATATTATCGACCAAGGCGTGTTTTTCTCTCCTAAACATTTACAGCATAATTAGAAAATATGTAATTAGATCATGTGCCGCTATTTCAAAGTTACAGTGATTACTGGTTGTTTATAAAGTTTTAATTAAGATAGAATATTTAAAAGGAAATTTGCTTTAGGGTTTTGAATTAGGATTAGAATTTCGGTTACGCCCTGGACAGTAAAAAATAATTTTATAAATTAGCGCAATTGATTACGAGCTTATTCGTGTAAATGTGGAAATGCAAATAGAGTATTGATTTACTCCTCTCCAGGAGTTAGGCACAACGCCAGTTTTTATCTTACTCCCACAAGTAAGATGTGACCCAAGGTCAGGTCGGGAAAGTGGGGTTAAAAAATTGCCTAGGCAGCCCCGTCGGCATTCCCCGGTAGGGGCGCCTCAGACAGTAAGCAATAAACTTACTTCTCCCCGAAGAGGGGAGGCAAAGCCTGGGAGGGTGGACCTCCTAGAACTGCACAGGACAGGCGTGCAGTATCCATCGGAACAGATACTACACTTTGATCTTAGCCAAAAGGTTTTATTTACTCCTCCCCAAGAGTTAGGCACAAGGCCAGTTTTATCTTACTCCCACAAGTAAGATGTGACCCAAGGTCGGGTCGGGAAAGTGGGGTTTAAAAATTGCCTAGGCAGCCCCGTCGGCATTCCCCGGTAGGGGCACCTCAGACAGTAAGCAATAAACTTACTCCTCCCCAAAGAGAAGAGGTTAAGCCTGGGGAGGGGGGTGGACGTCCTAGAACTGCACAGGACAGCCCCATAGACCGGCGTAAATCAAACCCCGAAGGCCAAGACAATACCAGTCTATAGGGTGTAGTATCCATCGGAACATATACTACACTTTGATCTTAGCCAAAAGGCCAAGACAATGAAAATAGAGTAGTGATTGGTAAAAATGATTGATTATTTTCTCATGCAATACCTCTGCTTACTTTGTGTGATATTCTTGCACAGGTCGCGATCGTTGGACCTTTTTTTTTGGGGGGGGGCGAATTCGCTGGTTGATTTCGACAATGACCGTAGCGTTAATCACGTGGTATTGGCCACTGCTCTAATACAATGTTATTCCATTTCAAACAAACTCACAACTAAAGTTGATTGCTGCTATTTCCCACATGCACCACTATTTTAATTACTTTCCACGAAATAGATGTGTTGCATTCCTTAGATTTCTCCCTCGCTTGTAGAGGGTGATCGTGTCGTCTAGCGGTTGAATTATTTCTTCTTTCCTTCCTGCCGTGAACCACGCCGTCCGTTGTCTGAAACAAACGCCTCATGACGCACTCCGAAGACAAATCTTACTTTCAATGTAATTCATTTTATTACAAGCGTTGGTATTTCAACTGGGAGCTATTCACTACGTCGAGAGAGAGCTAGTCATTACTTTATCGTAGTTAGTTAACAATTATTTTCTTAAACATTCATAGAGAGGGGGAAAGGATTTCTCTCGCTTGTATTCCCTTAAGGGAAATATTTCCCTCATCTGTTGTAAATTACATTTTAACAATCACGTCTAATCGGTTTGCTTCCAAAAACCCAGACTGACGAAAACTCGCTTCTCACGAGAACGAGTGACGTCACAGAGCCTCTTGCAGGTTCAGACTGACCTTGATTTGGGGTCTCGTCACACGGTAACCTTGTCACGTTTGTTAGATCTGACTGCAAGCCCTATTCTGCACTCGACTGCACCCGCGTTAATTCGCGCAAGTCAAACCAACGATTTCCAACAGATACGTCCATTCCCATAGGGCCATTATCCAACAGATGCTCTTGAACCAACACTTCCTAAAATCTAACCGGAATTACTGCAAAAGCGTCTTGAAAACGCAGAAAGGTCCTATGCTTAATGTGTAAACTCTAGAGTCGTTGTCGAATGCTTAACTCCGAGGAGTTTTGGAGAATAACAAACATGACATTAAAAGATTAAACCGTAATCACATGTTATTAACGAAACATCGGTGTCTCCTCAGCATCTAATAAAAGCTAAATCTTTAGCATATAACTTCGTACTATATTTCACCCTTTCCGATCATGCCCATCGTCGTACAAACTGTAAGCGACATCCGAATAACTATCCAGGATGTTGCCAAACTTGTCAAATACCATGATGCCAACAACGCATGTCCAAACTTCGTGCGCCAAAAATATCGCCACTGTAAGTGGAAGAACGTAAATTATTATATTTATTTAATTTATTAATATAGTTTATAAGAGATCCATAAATAAAGCGAAGTGTTATCTTTACGCCAAGTGGAAACGAGGGTTTTGAAAACACACACGCACACACACATATACACAACATATATATATATATATATATATATATATATATATATGTATATATATATATACATATATTATTATTATTACTTCCGCAATCAAACAACGCCACAGTCCACACAATCCATGAAAGCCACACAGCGGAAGTCTTAGACTCGAGTTTCACTCTCCTTTGAGCTCATCAGTAGAACATATCCGAACTAAGGATTCGAAACCCGACTGACTTGCATGCGAAGAGAGTACTCTCCCCCTGAGCGTTACGCCAAATACAAGAAGGATTATTCACTAACACAAACTAAGCAAACCGCGGCAAAGGACGACCGTGGAATAGTATCTACGTTTCTCAGCAAAAGGGGTGTAGACATCACAACTGAGAACCCAGGGCGATGGTACACATGTAGGATTTATACTCGCTAGATGAACGTAGCGGGCAATTAATATTATATTTTTTAGTGTGGAATGATATATATAATTATTTCTACAATCAGACAACGCAACAGTCTACACAATCCATGTAAGCCACAACCTGGAAATCCTAGACTCAAGTGTCGCACTTCTTTTAGGATAATCAGAAGAACATATCCGAACTCAGGGTTCGAAATCCGAGTAACTTGAAAGTCTATTAACTAACACAGATGCGCGAACCGCGGCGAAGGACGACCCTGCAATAGTACTTACTTTTCTCAACAAGGGGTGTATTTATCCAAATGCTGTAAACCCTGGCCGATATCTCACGTGTAGGATTTAAACTCGTTTGTACCATGTCATCAAACAAGCGAACCTAGCGAGAAATTAATATCAGATTTTTGAATGTGAGATGATATATATATAATTATTTCCACAATCAGACATCATACACCCCCCACACACACATTATTATTATTATTGTTTTCCTTTCACAAACACATATATATCTGTCTATCTACACAATGTTACAATGTTATGTAATACATGTATCAAGATGGTCTGGTGGAAATTCCGTATGATATTATATTTAATTTTATTTTAATATTTCGGGAACTCTTTCTTCATCAGAACCGTGCTCAACTCAACTTCAAGCGTGCATATTAAAGAAGCCACATAACTACATAAACCTCTTTTATATATATATATATATATATATATATATATATATATATATATATATATATATGAATTTGTTTTTGTAATAGTGGATAAGAAACCCATCATGTGTAGAAATGAGGACAGAAATACGTAATTCAATTTGTGTAATATATACATATGATTGAAGGAATCGACCGAAATTTCTTAGTCCAGCTTTAATTGTGTGTTTTGCCCTTATTTCTACTTACATGCTGTTTTGCTTATTCACAAACTAATTCTCAATACACATACACGCACATACACACACAAATATATATATATATATATATGTGTCTCTCCTTCTCTCTCTCTCTCTCTCTCTATATATATATATATATATATATATATATATATATATATATATATATATATATCGTACATGTATTGGTTTCTGTAAATGTAAATTCGTAGAAACTCAAGTGTTTATAAAAAGTGCTCAATACCAAGTAGAGCTGTTTATAAGTATACAGTTATATTTATACAAACATTATTGGTTACATATGTGCATACATGTTTCGGTTGCACTTTACCAAGAAAGTCAACCTCTTCAGACCGAGAATCTTTCAGGAATGGCAGATTCTCGGTCTGAAGAGGTTGACTTTCTTGGGAAAGTGCAACCGAAACATGTATGCACATATGTAACCAATAATGTTTGTATAAATAAAAATGTATACTTATATATATATATATATATATATATATATATATATATATATATATATATATATATAAGTGCGCTGATGAATAGACGTTTAGGTGGCATCTAAAATATAGTACAATAGTATAATACAAAACAAAAACGTAAATTGTTTTAGAAACGAACGTATGTAAAATATTCGTTGTAGGTGAATTCTTGAAACTGATATTAATAATGTTGTTTTTCTGTTCATCTGAACGTACTTTATATTATATTATATTATATATATATATATATATATATATATATATATATATATATATATACATATACAGGGTGGCGCAAAAGTCACGCATTAGTTTGAACCAGTAACAACTTTCACATTTAATCAAATTTCCTCCTTATTTTCCAGAACATCACAGATATACACATTGATAATTTATCATTGAAAAATATAACACTAGACAACGAACCAAAAGTATTGAACTTTACTTCGGAAACCATCGTTCAATAATCCTAACCCAAAATGCCTATCGTAGGCATTATAATGTCAGACAATCTCCCAGTCAGACGGCAATCGATCGTCTTGTGGTCCGATTTCGGCAGCAGTGTTCAGTGAGTGATCTTCAACGATCTGGCAGACCACGTTCAGTACGGACAGCGGAAAATGTAGCATTGCTGAAAATCTAGAAATCTTAACTCGAAGACTCACCACTCAGATTGGGATGTCCAGAAGGTCACTTCAAAGAATTTTGCGTGAATTGCATCTCTTTCTATACAAAATTCAATTGGTACAGGCATTACAACCCACAGATTTGCAATTACGCGTCGCTTATACTGTTCACATTCAGCAATTAGCCAGAGAAAATAAATGAGTTCTTCCATAAGCTGATAATGAGCGACGAAGCCCATTTTCATCTGAACGGGTTCGTAAATAAGCAAAACTGCAGAATATGGGCCATTGAAAATCCAAGAACCGTTCATCAGCGTGAACTGCATCCACTAAAATGTACCGTATGGTGTGGTGTTACCTCGGAAAGAGTGATCGGTCCATATTTCTTTGAAGACGAAGAAGGTGTCGCGGTGACGATAACTGCACAGCGATATCAACAAATGATTGAACATTTTTAAAGGCCAGCTGTTCAGGACAACCCAGTAATGTGGTTCCAACGAGAAGGAGCTACTGCCCACACTGCCCGACAAAGTATGGCGCTCTTAAGGGGATTGTTTGGCGAGCGCTTAATTAGCAGATTTTCTGATTTTAACTGGCCTTCATGTTTACGGGATTTAACAGACCCTGACCTTTCCCTTTGGGGGTATCTTAAGGAAAGGGTATGTGTGAACAAGCCTACAACGATTCAAGAGCTTAAAAACAATATCAGACATGAAATCCAAGAACTAGAGCCAGTTATTCTAGGGAGTGTAATGGAAAATGCCCTAACTAGAGCCCGTCTTTGTGAGGCCGAAAATGGTGCCAATTTAAAGGATATTATTTTTAAAAGCTACTGCAACAAAATTACGAAGTAAATGTATTATTTATCAGAAAAACCTAGTAAACTACTTGAAATGTTGTAGTTTATATCACCTAAACAAACCAATGTGCGACTTTTGCACCACCCTTTATAAATATATATATATATATATATATACGTGAATACATATATACATGTATATATACACTCAGTCACATACAGACACACACCCACATATATGTATATATATATATATATATATATATATATATATATATATATATATATATATATATATATATATATATATAGTGTTATGTTAGTGGATGAGTGGGTACGTATCCAAGTTCCATGTGGTGCTGTCCATGTCTTACTGCACTTTTTTTCTACGTTTCTCTCCCGTCACGTTTCCTCGTTTATCATTGGAAGAGATTAATTACAAAATGGCCGCCGTTAGCAATATCGTCTTTCCCGCCAATCTGATTCTGAAATAACGAGAGACTTGGATGCCCTCCGGGAAGAAATGAGGTTAAAGAAGAAGAAAAAAGTAGAATCTTGATAGACACAAGGATGAATGATGAGAATAATAAAAGAACAAGCAAGAATAATAACGAAAAAGAAGAAAATGAAAGTATAGAATAATTGCACTAGTTGTTTTTCTTATTTCAGTATACCAACACTACTTGGGTCATTCATTGTTATAGTATGGCAGTGTGTTTGAAGTGTTTTATCTTATAGTAACATCTTTAAAAAAACACTACATTAGCGGTAAAGAATACGCAGAATATCACAGTAAGTCGCCCTTAATTTAATGTCTATTACTTTTTTATTAATTCTTAATCATTATTGACCGCTATTACTGTTGTTGTCTTCGTTCTTATTATTCTTATTCTTATTCTTATTCTTATTCTTATTCTTATTCTTCTTCTTCTTCTTCTTCTTATTATTATTATTATTATTATTATTATTATTATCATTATCATTATCATTATCATTATTATTATTATTATTATTACTATAAATAATTAACAATGGCGGCATTTTAGAACTTTTAAATTAAATTAAATTAAGTTATTACTGTAATTATCATTCGTTATCATTATCATTATTATTTTATATCATTTCAATTATTATTGGTGTTTATTATTATTATGATTATTATGATCAGTATTATTATCATTATTATTATTATTATTACTAATAATTCTGTTAGACTTATCTAATTTACTAATATATTCGGTTGATTTATTAATTTATTAATGATAAGTCGATAAACTCTAGACAAAATAAAAACAGTATAAATTTAGAATTAGCGACACATTTGATTAACAACCCCTTACCCCCCCCCATTACTCGCCCATACCGCCAATTACCGCTGATCTGGGGGCACGCACGCATACACATTCATAAACAAAATTACAGTTGTCTTGAAAATACGCCTGTTCTCCCGAGTTTAAAATAACTGTCAATTTCTTTGACACCTCAACCTGCATGTTTGTCTTCCCTTCGGTCACCTCTCCCCTCTCATTCTGAATTAACAGACGTTTTCATTTCTCTATCTGTCTACCTATCTATATTTCTATCTGTATATCTATCTATCTCCACCCTACTCTCTTCATTATATGTCCCTCTTTCCACTTTGTTTTATTTTATTTATTTGTTTTGTTTTGTTTGTTTTAGATTTTAGGTTTTAATTTTTTGATTTTTAACGGTCCTAAACCACGTGACTCCCTAAATTTGGAAATGTTAAATTTATTTTCTTCTTTTTTTTCTTACCACTTTTCTCTCCAAATATGATCTGAGGTATAGATCGGATTCTAACTCTGCCTGATGATATCTCAGTTTATAATAACTGTTGATCGATAACATCGACATGCCAGTGTCGCTAATTTTGTACATGTCTGTGTAAATAAAAATTATCATATATAAAGCTATATTTGATATTGAGCACTTTTTATAAACCCGGTGGAAATTCTTTGGATTACCACCTTCACGTTAGAAAACGTTTCAACACAAATGGTAAATATTTCTCCAGAAAATACAACAATATTGCGAAACAGAGCATTTGTTATATTAAAATTGAAAAATATCATTGTTTTTAAAACAATACCAAATAATAGTTTATTAATGAAATTAACCTTTAAAAAATTAATATGCAAATTTGTTAACCATGCGAATCTGATATCACACCTATATAAACGGTATATAAAAAAGATGGTGCGCATATTAAATAAGTTGAATTAATAGACCGTGTTGCCTTAATGTTTGTGCGAGAAATGGGACCAACTCTCGCATTTATTCATTTATATATATATATGTACATGTACAAAACCTGCGACACTGGCATGTCGATGTTATCGATAAACAGTTATTATAAACTGATATATTCAGGCAGAGTTAGAATCCGATCTTAACCTCAGATCATATTTGGAGAGAAAAGTGGTAAGAAAAAGAAGACGAATATATATATATATATATATATATATATATATATATATATATATATATATATATATATATATATATATTATATATATATAAGAAGGAATAGGTAAAATAAATACCTTTTGAAGCATTAAGATGCGATATCAATTTTTTTTATAAAAAGAAAAATAATAAATCGAAACCGATTTAAAAAAATTTTTTTTATTATAAACTAGCATTTTTTTTTGTTAGTTTAATGTGATACAGATATTTCGCCTAAACCTGGCATCCTCGGTGTGTAATATATCCTGATGGCATCGGATTTGTATTTTTTTCTCTCTCCTACCGACTTGTTGTTGTTATTACAGCCGGACCAAATGGGTTAGCTGTTGTTTCCCACTATCAAATATGAAGAACGTGAATGCAGCACGTGATTTGTATAAGTGTTTTAAGGTTCATATTTTTTTTTAAAAGCATCTCTTGTTAAATTTAAGAAGGAATAGGTAAAATAAATACCTTTTGAAGCATTAAGATGCGATATCAATTTTTTTAAATTTTTTATAAAAAGAAAAATAATAAATCGAAACCGATTTTTTTTTATTTTTTTATAATAAACTAGCATTTTCTTTTGTTAGTTTAAAGTGATACAACTATTTCGCCAAAACCTGGCATCCACGGTGTGTAATATATCCTGATGTCCTCGGATCTATGAAATATGAGATTTAAAGTTTATTACAGCTTAGAAGCGCCGTTGAAAAATGTTAAGTTACTTGAAGAAAATGTTATATACATATATAAGCGTTACTCATCATATATATATATATATATATATATATATATATATATATATATATATATATTACGGTTTCTTCATGTTACTTAGCATTTTCACATATATTAATTCAGAATATCCTGTTATTAATTTTTATATTGTATATTTTATTTAACTTTTTTCTGATATAGAATACATTTATTAAGTACTCTATTATTGTATGTGGCTCATTTTCATAAGACCTATATAATGTCCCTTAGATATGCTTTATTTTTTCAGCCACACCAAATAACCATTTAATT
The DNA here is from genome assembly GCA_963556195.1 of Sepiola atlantica. NCBI lineage: Eukaryota > Metazoa > Mollusca > Cephalopoda > Sepiida > Sepiolidae > Sepiola > Sepiola atlantica. The sequence continues at coordinate 34,132,034 of OY744553.1, forward strand.
ATTTATTATTTAATTATTTTAATGAGAGATACAACACAATTAAAAGGTTACTTAAATTATTGTTTTTAAATAATAAATAAGTTACTCTAAATT
>OY744553.1:34137126-34327126 GCA_963556195.1 Sepiola atlantica
TTAATAAATATGTGGTCTGTAGAATCTAGAGTTTTATTATTTATACATACATTTTAGCAAACCCTCACAAAATCTTCACTTGCCAGTATAAGACGAGTGGGCATCGTTGAAGCAATCAATACCAGTGGTAACGCAACATATTAGTGTATTTCATTATTTTGTTAAGTACCTTGGTGTACAGGCTGAATCTGAGTACTTATTAGACACGTCTAGCACTTTTTGGATTACACTATAGCGTCACGTGTTTTGTTTCATTTCCTTCTTTCACTTTTCCGTTTTTAACTCTTCTTTTCCTACGTATTTTATTTTAAACACAACTACACTTTTTCAATCATTCGAGTCACCTAAGATGTCAGTATGAAATAAAGTCAACCGCCTCATGGTGTTGATCCTCGAGAGATGAATTTATTTAAGATATATATAGAGAGGGGGTGGATAAAAATGAAAGTAGAGAAGATAGAGAGGGAAAAGACATAGAAAGAGAGGGGTAGAAATAGATAAAGAAATAGAGGGAGAAAGAGATAGAGTGATAGAGATAGTAATAGGTGGATAGATATCGAGGGGGAGAGAGACATGGAACGAAAGAGATGTTTGCAAAGAGATGTGGATAGTTAGGAAAAAGAGAGTTAGACAAAAAGAGAATGAAATAGTGAGAGAAAGGGAGAGATAGGTACACAAAGAAGAACATAATATAGGTAAAGAAGGATACATAGTAAGGGAAGTAGAGTGAAAAAGAGGGGGCGAAGAAGAGAGGAAGAGAAAGGTAGAGCGAGTTAGAAAGAGAGATAAAATAAGATATGGGGAAAGGGAATGAGTAGGGCTCGATTTTTATTGTATGCAATTGTCCGCTCATGTGACAGTTGCGCTTACAAGATTCTTGTTCGCTTGTAATTCAATATTGAAGTGAAGAAGAGCGATTCAAAATGGCGGAAATACGAACAAGTGAAAGCGCGCTGTTAACGCATGCGCACACGAGTGTCATCAAAGGCAAACACCCGGAAATTATCCACCATTTCTGCAGAAATATCACCAACGTTCCATTCTCTCGATCATTTCGCTTGCTTACCCCACGCATCCATTGCTATCTCCTCGTAGAAAAATATTTTGATAATGCAATAAGGCAGATAAAATTGAATATATCAAGAACGGAAGAGGAAATAATAAAATTACCGTTTTTAAATCTGCAATGATTCTATACGCACAGGAAATAATTCGTTCATATTATTAAATTCTTATGAAGAGGAAATAAACAAGAAATTTCCAAATAATAAGCAGACTTATATGGTTAAATGTGTATCTAATGGCCTTCCATAGATAAACAAAGTTAACTATATTTATCATTTCATGCTTTATGCAACTGGCATTAAATAAACATATTATAGCTATCATTAAATATATAACATCTATTTCAATAATTGTGTTACTTGGTTTTCAGAAAAGTATGCTTTAGTATTTGTCGATTTTGTGGTACCATATTAAACATAAAAAGTGAGCAAGTATGGGTATGAATATATCCAACCACGTTGTGGTCAATCCGTGAAGACCAATAAAAAAAATCTGGTGGCAAACCACAGTGGTTAATCTCTTTCAACGTCCAATCGGTAATCAATAGTTCAAGAACAATTCTTTGTACGTCACCGTCTCTTCTTTCAGCCTCACTCTGCTCTCCCTACTGCTCTTCAAAACCTCAATGAAAAGAGTACAGTTTTAATACTACTTATTGCCCCACCTATGCAAATTGACTGTCAACAAGAGCCATCTAGCTTTCAAATTCTCCAAACAGCCAATTTGCAAAGGGGGACAACTTAAACCAAACTTTCTTGATCCATTTCTGGCTGGGGTAACTTTGCTAACCACGCACGTTAATTCGACTTCCTTCTTATGTGACACAAAGTATGCGTGCATGTGTGAAGCAGCAGTGTTATCTGCTGGTTGCATAGGAGTTTAGGTCTAGGAAGAATAGACTGTCTTGTTTGGGCGTTGTGTTAAATCGCGGCAAATACTTTGTTGATAGTTCGAAATATAGATACAGAAAATATACGTTCGTATTTTTTATGAAAATCGACCCAGTAAATGCATGGCGTCGCTTGATGTAAGGATCTAAAAAGAACAAAAGATGGTCATCGCAATAACAGGAATTCTTATTGCCTTTCCTCTTTAAAAGAGCAAGTCTATAAATAAGAAAAACACCCAACAGGAAGAGAGTTTCACAAGTTGGCAATCCTTGGAAAAAGGAAATTTGAATAGTAAGATGTATTATAACGAGGTATTAAAACAGCGAATTAGTGAAGGCAACTAGCCAAAAGTAAAACGAGCTGGAAGAAAGGAAGCAGGGAATAGATCAGACAATTCTAAAAAGCACATCCTATAACATATATTATAGAAGAGACTGAGATTAGCAACATCAGGAATAGATGCAGAAAAGACGAAAATCAGGAGCAAACCAAATAAGAAAAATATTGTTTGTATATGTATGGTAAACATGAACCAAAGTTTTTGTCGATTTCTCTTCACGAACAGATTCACCCATAATAATCCCAGGAAAAAAAGAGACACGCCTACGATTGAAAGACAAGAGCTCAGTCAAAACCGGACGAACCGAAACCAGCTGTTGCGTACCCCAATCCACAACCGTACCCAGATCAATTTCTATATCACATGCCCATACCAACTGATCACAAAGAGATGGACGAGAAGCAGCACTAGAATAGAAAATGGTATCACCAGCTTAGATGTTTATATTTTGAATAATAATCTTTGGAAGATCATTTAGTATAGGGTAAGAGTAGGACTTTCGAGGAGACATAAATATGAAATGGTAAAGTTTTAGACCCGAAAAGAAAAGCATGAAAAAGTTGTATGTTTACCTACATTGGTGTCATTGTTGGCGGTGGAAAACGGGCAGCCACCTAAGTTTTTTGTTATTGTTTTTTTTTGCATTTAGCCGAAATTTCAAAATTACATTCGGATGTAAAGCGAATAAGCATTTTCGTAACATAGTTAACCCCAAACAAGGCAAGCTGCCGCTGTATACGTAAAGGGGCGACTGGGAATTAGGATGAACGTTTTGGGGGTCATTCTAAGTTGGAAGCTGTGCAGCGAGTTATTTGTTCACATTAGTTTTACATTTCTGCATGTCGGTACCGTCGAGGAAACGGAGAGCAGGGAGAGTTCCTCAAAGTTTGGTAGCACGAGGAAAGAAGCTATTCGAGTAGAAGGCTCTCGGGCATCTGGGGGACTCGACAGTGAATGGATGGGATTTAGCCGATTGTCGGGTTGGTCGAATGTATCTACGCCGTGGGTGCACGATAGCAGCAGGATCATATTCCATTTACGTACTTGTAAAACTAGCATAAAAATGCAACATTGCGGCAATAGGGACAGGGACTGGAGCTTTATGGATAATGAGAAATCTATTGGATTAGCAACTTTTTGGGGCCTAGTCTAAAAGGGAGAGACTAGTAGATGGTGCACAAACCCAAATACGGCAACAATACTCCATGCATGGGCGGATGGTGGCTATGTAGATATATAAGATAATGTCAGGTGTGAGAAGTTTTCTAGCACGGTAGAGGGATCCCCCCTTACTTTGAAGCAGCCCTGGCAATGTATTCTATGTATGTGTTCCAATTTATGTTACCTGTGAATATTAGGCCGATGAGTTTGAACGTTAGACTCTCAGATAGAGTATTTCTGCAAATTGCATGTTGAGAATAAAATTTCATAAAATTCTAATCATATCGACGATTGTATTTTTAACCCGTGTTTATTAAATACTATTGCAATTATGTTTCATGATTTTTTTAGATAAGGAGTGTTACTGATATTATGTTTATTAAATACTGTTGCAATTATGTTTTGGGATTTTTTTAGATAAGGAGTATTACTGATATTATGTTTATTAAATACTGTTGCAATTATGTTTTGGGATTTTTTTAGATAAAGAATGTTACTGATATTATGTTTATTAAATACTGTTGCAATTATGTTTAATGGGTTTTTTTGATAAGGAGTGTTACTGATATTATGTTTATTCAAATACTATTGCAATTATGTTTTGGGATATTTTTTGATAAGGAGTGTTACTGATATTATGTTTATTCAAATACTGTTGCAATTATGTTTTGGGATTTTTTTAGATAAGGAGTGTTACTGATATTATGTTTATTAAATACTGTTGCAATTATGTTTTGGGATATTTTTAGATAAGGAGTGTTACTGATATTATGTTTATTAAATACTGTTGCAATTATGTTTTGGGATATTTTTAGATAAGGAGTGTTACTGATATTATGTTTATTAAATACTGTTGCAATTATGTTTTGGGATATTTTTAGATAAGGAGTGTTACTGATATTATGTTTATTAAATACTGTTGCAATTATGTTTTGGGATTTTTTTAGATAAAGAATGTTACTGATATTATGTTTATTAAATACTGTTGCAATTATGTTTAATGGTTTTTTTAGATAAGGAGTGTTACTGATATTATGTTTATTAAATACTGTTGCAATTATGTTTTGGGATTTTTGTTAGATAAGTAGTGTTACTGATATTATGTTTATTATTCAGATAACTATTCTCATCTCGGTTGTTATTTTGGTTAAAAATGGACCAGTGCCGTTAAGGTTAAGGATGCTCTTCAATATGTGACGTAATTATTTTTTTCTAATCCAATATGTTTGCTATCGAGTTGTGTTAGTTAGAGTGGGGTTTGTTAGTTATAGTGAGTGTTAGCGTTATTGTAAATAAGTAGATCACATATTTGAATTTGCAACCATTCGGTAGATCACATATTCGATGAGCACCTGTTTAAGGTCGATCATTAACAGTAAGTGTTAAATGAATGTGTTCTGGCCGCTGAAAGTTTAATTCTTACTACAGGACATAATAAATAAGAACCATGTAATAAAAGTGTACACGTTAAACCGGTACATGCAGCATCTACTTTAATCTATTACAAAAAATCGGTTAACATTCTATGCAGGTTTCTGAGTATTTTACAGTACTAGTGCACTACTTACAAGGCTAAATCCACTAAGTGATAAGAGTTACTGAGAATTTCAATTAAATGATATGCACAGTACTATGTGAGGAAAACATAACCCATCGTTGCTGACATTGGATTTGAAAACTACTATTCTGTAGTCTGTTGATAAACATTCATGCGTTAACGTGTTCTACAGATAGGAAGTTCTTGGCAAGAAACTGTTCTATTGGATTTCACACAGAGTGGGAAAGGACAAGTTTCAACAGTTATGGTACTAAAAGGGGTATCAGAGCGTGAAACTCAATCCAGCACCTACCATAGAAATATCAGTAAAGTAGAGGAAGGCAAGGAATGTCACTCTCTACGAAAGGGGCTAGAGGAAAGAGACGAGACCATCTCCCGTTAGAATCGATTTTGTACTCTGTCGATATATATTTGATATCGGTGTTCGAAAATAACCACCTGAAGAATGCCAAACCGAACGATATCAGAGATAACAGTAATAATTTCTACCTATGAGTAGTAATACTCTCCTTAACACAATGTTTAATATACAAAATAAATAAGAGGGATTTTAAGAACAGCTATCTAGAGATTTGCAGTCGTGCCATAGTCGTTACCTAACTAGTTCTGACAACAAACAGATAACGTCGAATCATGTTCTGATGTTTACTGAATTATAAAGAATAAATAGGTACCGCTACTTGGCGAACAACTATTTTCCAATCAATTAGAAATATCAAGTTCCGACGTGTATTTATAACTTAGATTACTTTTGCGACTTTTATTTGATAACTTCTAATGTTCTTTTACTAAAAGGATTAGTTTAAAGCTAGGTTATGGTTTGATTCGCGTGTTTAGAGTAGAAAACAATGCCGTTGGTATTGTGTAGTAGTGTCAAAACACTTCAGAATACATTTTAACATGAATTTAAATGAATAACTTATTTGTGTAAACTTCTGCGAAAGAAATTTGAAAAAGACGTATAATTGATTTCGTTTGTGCAGCATGTCTCGGAAGACTCCAGGGAAACTTGGAATCGATGCTGTAAATAGTAACATTTTATTCGATACATATTCTTTAAAAATACTTAGCAAAAAATAGAGTGAAAACTATTTAGTAGCTAAGTATTAAAATATTAGTGAATTTCAATATATTATCAAGGGAGGCGCGAGATATATATATATATGTATATATATATATATATATATATGTATATATATATATATATATATATGTATATATATATATATATATATATATATATATATATATATAATGTGAGACAAAATGTATACTTTTAGTAGATAGAACCTATAGTAATATAATTCAAGCTCTATATACAAGGTAATTATGAATATAGATGAAAGAAGAGGGATACACATGTACGATTTACACATTCATTTCAACTTCGATTGTTAAATGCATGGTGTACTCGGTAAAACATGTTTTATATTGTTTCCTCAAGCCAAGGCTTTGCAAAGATTAAAATCTTATCATCAGAGGAATTACATAGATAGATAAGTTGGCAGTGGAAAAGCCAAAATTTAAAATTTGAAAAAATATTAAGTAGTGGAGAGTGAGAATGTGCGTGTAAAAATATATGGGGTATGTCCAGTTGGTAAATGTCTGTTGATAAGGTGCCACTGAAAAGAAGCTTTAAAGATGGGAAAATAAGGTTTTTGTCAAGGCAGCATTGAAAAAGTTACAGAATGAAGACAATCTAGCATTGAACAATCAAAGTTGTAATAAATTTGTCATTCGTACCTGTGTATCCACCTTCTTTCATCTATCTTTATATATATATATATATATATATATATATATTAATATATATATATATGTATGTATATATATATATATATATATATATATTTATATTAGTTGGTAGAACTTATGAATATGTTTTTAAAAGGTCGGTTTTCAAGATATGAGTATTTATTACAGAGGTTTCTAATATATAAATTCTGTGTTTTTGGTGTTTGCATGTATGTGTGTTAAAGAATTGATTTCGAATTAATATTTTATGATAAAAAAGAAAGTGTTCCAATATAAATGTATATATATACATATAATATATATATATATATATATATATATATATATATATATATATATATATATATCAGAGCGTAAGACTTCCGCACGAGTATGTCGAAAGGTCGATTTTCAATATATGAGTTTTTATGACATAAGTTTCTCACATATCAATAGTGTTTTTTTAAGTATGTTTTTTTAAGTATTGATTTTGAATTAATAAATATTTGTTGGTTCTAATTGTATGTATGTGTATATTCGTGCCATATTTCTATCTATAAGTATGTAGGCAGTGAGTGTGTCAATACACGCACATTTATGTGAGATCATATTGAGTGTATACATATTTGGTAGGTGAGTTATTTAATATATAAGTATTTAACTTCATATATATTGATATTTATGGTGTTTACTAATTAAGTATTGATTAATATAGAAGCATATATATATATATATATATATATATATATAATAGTTTAGTATATATATATATATAGAAATATATATGAGTAATATACGAGTATATGTAATATAAACATATATATATATATATGTAATATATATGTATGTATAATATATATATACATTGTAGTCATAAGTTAACAAACCCATGACTGCATATGATGAACTAATGAAGTATTACTTACATCTTTAAAATAATAAGTGATCACAAATCTCGTTAGGTATACGGAACAGTTAAGATAGATACACCTATCACCGACCGATCATATCTCAAATTACTAATCCCATATATTCATTAACAAAACCGTAAATAAACACATAAACTCGGCTGTGACTGTACATATAGCGTTAAGTCGATACAAGAATTATAACAACCCCTACCAATCAAAACACTGGACAAGAAATCATTGGTTCTCTTGATGTAAACAGCTTATTTACTAATTTACCTGTAAAAACCAAATTGATATAATTATCAATAATGTATTATATTATTTACATTTAAATGTACGGTGTTTCAATCAGTTTTGTTCCAGGCCCAACTTTTAGCGTATTTTATATGTAAAGACAAGAAAAAAATTAATAACATCATGAAACCTCTATTAACGTACGCTATGTCGAGATTTTTATTTTACTTCGTAATGATAACCAAATACACAAATCTCAGTACCTTTTTCTAAATTAATCTATGTTTTTAATCTACCATGTAACCAAACTTAAATAACAATCCTATATCTTAACGTTCGTATTGATACCCCTTATAAGAAGTTTACCACTTCTACTTACATGGGCACAACAACTTAAACTCTAGTGTCTTAAATTACAGGAGCGAATAATATGGCTACGAAAGATCTATTGTTAAAAGCCTTCTAACTGTGCAACACTAAACTCTACCACAAAAAGCTACTATACATTGCATAAAAAGATATCAACCAGGTTGTTACTAATAACAAATACCTTCATTATATCGTTGATGAGCAAATAAAATTCATGATTCAAAACTTTCAAAAATACTACTGTACATGATAATAAATTAAACTCAATGAACTTTAAAAAATACTACTGTACATAGTAATAATATCCAACATCACAAATTAAACTTTATAAACTTTACAAATACAACTGTACATGATAATAATATCCAACATCACAAATTAAACTCTATAAACTTTAAAAATACTACTGTACATTGTAATAATATCCAACATCACAAATTAAACTCTATAAACTTTAAACAATACTACTGTACATAGTAATAATATCAAACATCACAAATTAAACTCTATGAATTTTAAAAAATACTACTGTACATAGTAATAATATCCAACATCACAAATTAAACTCTATAAACTTTAAAAAATACTACTGTACATTGTTATAATATCCAACATCACAAATTAAACTCTATAAACTTTAAGTAATACTACTGTACATTGTTATAATATCCAACATCACAAATTAAACTCTATAAACTTTAAGTAATACTACTGTACATAGTAATACTATCCAACATCACTAATTAAACTCTATAAACTTTAAGTAATATTACTGTACATTGTAATAATATCCAACATCACAAATGAAACTCTATAAACTTTAAAAAATACTACTGTACATTGTTATAATATCCAACATCACAAATGAAACTCTATAAACTTTAAGTAATACTACTGTACATAGTAATACTATCCAACATCACAAATTAAACTCTATAAACTTTAAGTAATACTACTGTACATTGTAATAATATCCAACATCACAAATTAAACTCTATAAACTTTAAAAAATACTACTGTACATGATAATAATATCCAACATCACAAATTTAACTCTATAAACTTTTAAAAAATACTACTGTACATAGTAATAATATCCAACATCACAAATTAAACTCTATAAACTTTAAGAACTACTACTGTACATAGTAATACTATCCAACATCACAAGTTAAACTCTATTAACTTATACTATTGTACGGAAATGCTACAACACTTGCTATTAGGAGAAAAAGCTATAAAAACATTGTACACGATACATATCTCCAGTTCGTAATACTGATAAAATTCGATACATTATTTACCCTAAGAAATTGAAGCTAATTTACCAGCAATTACAAAACAACTTCATCTCTGATTTAAGACAAACATTAGTTAACACAAAAATAAAACCTTCTGAAACGAATTAACTCACATTATAAATACTAGAGGCTATCTTTATTAACACAACATGAACTTACAATTAATAACATTTCGTATGAACCCAGTTACATAATTTGAAACTGCTTAACGTAATTCCATCCATCTTGTGACGTTAATTCTAGCGTTCCAGAATTTACATTTTTAACTTGTCGTCTGGAACTGTAGTGGTTCGTTCTTTCAGTGTCTCACTAATTTCACGTTCGCGATCTCGGCTGCTTTTTGGAAATTATCTTCTTCTATCCAGCTTCTTCATTTGTTTTGTGATCTGAAATAGTTCAGAGACGAATTGAAAATGTTATTGAAAAGAGCATTAGACAAATTGAAAAAAAATGTATAACGGAGATGGGTTATGTTTAACAATGATTGCTTGAATTAAAGTATATATAAACATATGCATAATGTATTATATTATTCAATATGTAAGTATTTAAGGACTCGGTTTTATATGCTTGAGTTGTTAGTAAGTTTTTATTTAGTAGTATTGGCGGTGTTTAGCTGTTTATGTGAGTATTTAGAACAAGGGTGGGCAAACTTTTCAGAGCAAGGGCCACATTGAAAAAAAACAAATTTTACTGGACCGCAGAGTATATTTTCCAATATAAATGATATCTGAAATAACCGAAATATATGGATTGCAAAGCGAAAAGGCAATAATTTTTCATTTACTAGCATTTTGAAGGGCCGCATGAATTACATTGCCGGGCCGCATGCGGCCCGCGGGCTGTAGTTTGCCTACCCTTTATTTAGAATGATGTATTTTCAATATATCAGTTTTCTATGATGTCAGTCTTAAATATATGTGTATTCTAGAGATTCTCTTGAATATGTTTCTAGCTAGACAGTCTATGTTGAATATATAATTGTTGACGTGACTCAATTTACATTATATTTGTATAGTAAGGTGGTAAATCTATAACATACTATGGGAAAATTATTCCCAACTTATATTAAGGTAAAATGTTCGTTGCTATAAATTATTAAATTCGTTCAAAAGGATCGCAAACAAAACCTATGAACAAATGCCATCAATAAACAAGCGATATATTGCAGCACGGGCTTGGATTGGCTTAGTTGTAAAGCTTAAGGTTTTACACTCTGGAGACCTAGTCTTTAATCTCGCTAGGTTCAGCTACGCCGATGAGTCGAAATCGACGTAATACATATCCGTGGATAATGAAATATATATATATATCTATATATATATATATATATATATATATATATATATATATATATATATATATATATATATATATATATAGATTTAGGCAAACATTATTAAATAACACGGAGTGGTATTGTTTGATGCGACTTTTTAAAAATTTTTTTCAATTTTCCGAATTGTCCATCTAATGTTTTGGTCAAATTGATATAAATATGATCCATGGCTTTCTTGTTCCATTCATTTTTCTTTTTTGCAAATACTTTCGATTTGAATCGTCAAATCATCTTCAGGCGGTATTAGTTTTAGTGTCTTTACTGTTGTGCTCATTGTAACCAAATGCATCAAAACTTTAAATTGGATGAAAAAGCTCTTAAAAATATAATACATCGCTATATATCCCCCACCAATTCTGATGATAAAATACGATTTATCATTTATTATAAAAAAATGAAAACATCAAACTATGTTGTTAAAAATAACACTTCCCAAACCCAAAATATATTAGGAAGAACCAATGTAATATATCAGTTCCAATGCCATATGGGAGAATGTATCTCCGACAACAATAAAAAAAACTAATTCTTACATAGTTTTCACTTCCACAACACTATCCCGAAGACTCACCCTACATCTCTCCGACACTAGCTCTATATGCCAACACCTAAACAAACATAATTGCACCCCCTCCCAATATAGAAACTTACTTGTTAACAATACCAAAATAATACACCATGATACCAATATCAAAAAATTAAAAATACTCGAAGCCCTCTACATAAAAACTAAACATTCCACAATTAATAATGTCAATTATGAAACTAGTCGCAACATTTTAAAGTGTCTAGCATAATAATTAACATTACCAAATTCTTAGCCATTAGGTAGTTATGCGTTTGAATTGTATGCACTTTATTTAATGTCATCAATTTCTTAACGGTTTAAACAGTCAACTTTAAAATCTCTCGTATGTGTAGAACGCCATCACGCTCTCATGTACATTTCAGCTTTACAGACGCGTTTTCAAATATAAACTACTTGCCATTATAATTCAAAAATGAGCACAACAGTAAAGACACTAAAACTAATACCGCCTAAAGATGATTTGACGATTCAAATCGAAAGTACTTGCAAAAAAGAAAAATGAATGGAACAAGAAAGCCATGGATCATATGTATATCAATTTGACCAAAACATTAGATGGACAATTCGGAAAATTGAAAAAATAAAAAAAAGTCGCATCAAACAAAACCACTCCGTGTTATTTAATAATATTTGCCTAAATGAAAATATGCTGCCTAAATACATATATATATATTTTTTGATTTTATTCCATTAGTTGCGACAAAACAAGTTTTGTTTCATTGGTGCAAATAGCGACCAACTCATCGGGCGGGCGAAGGAATTCAAATGGCATAAATTTTAACTTCAACTTTAACGGGAGATTGAAAATTGAAAATACATTGGAAGGGGAGGGGGACAGAGTTGGGGCTTTGTCTATAACGGTGACATGGGACATGAGAGGGGAGGGGGGAGGACCCCAACAAGTCGTGTTTCAAATTATTACGTGGGAGGTTTTTCACGTGTCTGTGCTGTGATGATCTCAATTTCGGCCGGGGTGGGAGGAAGGGAGATGCAGCGACGGCCAGAGTGAGTTAAATTTAAAATGAGAATAAAATTATGATTATAACCGTCATTCCTATTTTATTTTAATTCTAATAAGTAATTATCATGTGTCCTCCCCCCTCCCCTCTCATGTCCCATGTCACCGTCATAGACAAAGCCCCAACTCTGTCCCCCTCCCCCTCCAATGTATTTTCAATTTTCAATCTCCCGTTAAAGTTGAGGTTAAAATTTATGCCATTTGAATTCCTTCGCCCGCCCGATGAGTTGGTCGCTATTTGCACCAATGAAACAAAACTTGTTTTGTCGCAACTAATGGAATAAAATCAAAAATATATATATATATATATATATATATATATATATATGTATATAATTAACTAATTAGTATTTTGTACATCATTTCAATCAGAAACTATGATTCGGTTCTTAAGCAATTCGATGTTAGAACTGCTTTTCATAACAAATAATGTCGAAAACCAGGTTTAACAGTCATTATACTATTTGTTTCATTTCATTTAAGTCGAAGTTCTTAAAAAGCCAAGGGGCTGATTTCTGGGCCTTACACTTGATCTCTATATCAGACACATATATATTCGAATATTCCATTAAAGTTCTATATTATCTGTCAAACGTTGAGTTTGTAAAGAAGTCAAGAACATTAATTTTCTTTTCTACAATTGACCAGTTAAGTATGTTGTAGTATATCTTTATTGTGGTCTCTTGGTCTTACCCGATTACATGGGAAGAATTGATCAAGTTTGGTGGAGTATCCAGCTAAGTGGTGTTACTTATGGTAACATTACTAAGAAAAGGTCCACCATCCATTTCATGAGCAAACGCACAGCAGTTTCCAGGCGATGTAATTTTGGGCTTTGAATACTATGTAATTTTTAATAGTTTATCAAGGTTTACTTGTAAGATGAAGTATCGTAAAGCCAGGTTATCCTGACTATGGTACCTATAGACTTACGATACTGACATATTGTGTCTAGTAAGTAATCTAAACTATCTTATTAAATCATACAAGAATAGCTGCATGTGTGTGTATTTTTAAATGAGTGTATATGTTCGTGTGTATATGTATGTGTATGTAAACTTTATTGTATGCGTATATGTTCGCGTGCATGTACGACAGCACTTTCAAGTAATCAACGGGCGAATGATGCAAACGAAAAACATAACAACGGAAATAGGCTGCCATAGAAAAGTATACTGTGCCTATGATTTACTAGGGTGTTCAGGTTTAGACAGCGTCCATTTTTCAGCAGAATTGCTTCTCTTAGAAAAAAGGAGATATCCTCTTGCTGTTTGCGTTGTTATTTCGTTTCTATCGCTGTGAAACAGCCGTGAAATTATAGCCGTCTGGGAAAATAATGTCTAAATATGCTAAATAAAATATAAGAATATGAAATAAAAACAAAAAAACAGAGGTCTCCGTTGAATTCTGAAAGAAAAATGATGTCTCTTTCGTAAATATTGTTCCTAAATGTATCATCTGGTTTTCTGTACCTATTTTGGGGCATATATATATATATATATATATATATATATATATATATATATATATATATATATATATATATATATAAATAAAATGTATATCTATTTACAAACAGTTAGTGTATATATATATATATATATATATATATATATATAATGTGTATATATATATGTATATATATATATATATATATATATATATATTTTTTTTTTCAAAACAATATGTTTAATCCTTCAGAATCGCACCGCGGTTTCATCCAGATAGCCTTACTTTTTACATTTTTAAAAAAGTCTAAAACCAACTGATTCGCCAGAATACTGAATGAAGTCAAAACACGATGAGAAATGGCGTTATAAAATAAGGAGCATTACTAACAATTGCCGCTGGAAAAAAATATTGGTTGGGAATTAATTGAGTTTTATTTCATGTATTACTTATAGTTTTGTTTTTTAAAAACGTTTAGATTTTATTCTACTAAGTGTTTTATTTAATAATTTATTCGTAGTTTTGTATTTTTACTTTAAGTGTAGTATTTGAAGGGACGTTTATAGAGCGTAACATACTTGCTTGACGTAATCCCCAAGATCCAATTCACACGACAAAATAACACTTGACTTAAAAAGCCTTAAATCGAATGACCACACATTGATATTCGCAGATAAAACCAGAAACGTTTATTAAGTAAAAAATAATAAATATAAACAACTAGCAATAGGTAACATCACCAACAAATATCAATTAGTCTCAAACCACACACAAAATTCTATCAATGAAGAATCAATGGCCTTTTTACTCAGACTTAACATTGACATCAATGCCAACCATTTGACCCCAAATGAGGCTTTCCTTACCTTAAAAGACCACAAACCTAATTTTAGAAATATACTCATATGTTAACTCATAAACCCAGCTAAAAGTGAAATAGGATAATTTGAAAAAAAAAACACCTAGTTAGAAAGACAAATGAATATATTTAAAAACCTACAGAATTTCGACTTTGGATCAATTCCCAAGCGACCATCGATTTGTTCAAAACCGTACAGAATAAAAAAAAACAATGCTGATTCACACAATTCGATATCACAGACTTCTACCACTCCACCAATGCGGAAGTTCTCAACAAAGCCCTATTTTTCGCCAAAACCTTCGTAGAAATATACAACCTAGAAATGTACGCCATCTTACATTTGAGAAACTCCCTCCTTTTCTTACACAATTAAACATGGAGAAAAATCCAAACCTAAGAACCCGTTTGATGTATCCATGGAAACTTACAACAATGCGGATATAGTCGACCTGATTGAACTTTTTATCCTTCACTCTCTACAAAATAGATTCCCCAACCAAGAGATCGTCTTCTAGCAAGACGACGGCCTATGCTTATCAAACAACAATAAGGACAAGAACCTGACAGATTTAGAAAAACACATTAACTACATTCCTAAAAAAAACTCGGATTTAACATCACAATTGACACCAACCTAACTAGTGTAGATTCTTAGACGCAACTCCAGACATAGTTAAAAACTCAACTAGTCCATACCACAAACCCACCGAACAGCTCAGATATGGCAACACTAAATCCTGCTACCCCCTCTTGTATTTAAGAACCTTGTACCCAAGATCAGCAAAAGAAATATCCCTCCTTTCATCTAGTCGCGAGATTCGCCAGCAAGCAGCCCTATTATTCGAGAAAACGCTTCTCGAAAAGGGTTATAGCGAAACAATATAATACCCAACGAATCTAGTAGACAACACAGACGTAATAGACAAAGACACATTATCTGGTTTACACCCCCTTATTCCTACAGTGTAAAATATAGCATAGGCTAGCAGTTTCTCAAATTAATAGACACACACTTCCCACCATTAAATACGTCTCATAATCTATTTAACAGGAACACAGTCAAAACTAGTTATTCTCGCGTTCCATCTGTAGGATCCATTCTGGCCTCTAAATCAACAGCATCAACCAATCCCCTGATCCCCGATGCTCATGCAAAAGAAGGGATATATGCTCTTCAGGAGAAGGATGCATGATCAATTCCAGTGTGTACGAAGCCACATTCATATCCGGTGTGGCTACCAAAGAGAAATAAATTTACATCGGAATGACTGAAGGAAACTTTAAACAAAGACCCTACGTCCTTAACAAGACCTTCAGATACCACCAAAAATACCAAATCCCCCTAGCACCTACTTTATGATAACTTTGAATATACAACACTCCCTATAAAATAGAATGGGGGATCACCGACAAACAAACATCCAAACCCCTTTTTCAACTACATATACCTATGAAGGAGAGCGTAATTCAATTTTAGCTTTGCTCGGTGTATTGGTAACAAAAAACCCATCAAGTTACCCTACATCAATCTACCGTAAACCTACGTTTACAGGATTATATACTGGCTGGCATTCATTGTGTCCTAACAAACGAAAAGTAAACTTGATTTAAACATAAACACACAGAGCCCTTATGATATGTTGAAGATCAACATTGGACGAAGAAATTAAAACTATAACTATTACTTTGTCCAATAACGGCTATCCTCTTGATGTGATTAGGACATTGATCAAAAGGAAAATAAATACTTTTTTCCGAAATAAAACCAAATACGGTGACTAAACGTCTGATTTACATTTGTTTACCTTAGCACAGTAAGTGAGAAATTCGCCAAGCAAATCAGCGCATCAGTTGAAAATTGCTATTTTGCTTCGAATGTGCGTGTTGTTTTTTCTACAAAACCTTTATTAGCGTCCTCTCGTAAATACATTTTACCCCCCTACCATAAACATAATTTCATTATTATTTTTAATGTAGTTGCATTGCTGACTACGTAGGTAGGACGACGTTAAGATTGGATAGTAGATTCCAACAGCACATTCCGAGTAAGATCAGGAATGGAACCGTCCGGTAAACGGACGTTCAAAATATCACATACGGGTCTTCCATTACAGACCATTTACTTAAAAACCTGCCGTGCGCTAGGAATTTTAGCATGGACTCCTTCACTATTCTCAGTCATACTCACTCATTATACTATCTAAAAATCTTGGAGACGATCCATGCTCGTCTAAAACGCCCCTCCCTTTATAAACAAAGGGAATGTCTATTAGGACTAGATGTGAGCAGTCTCTAAGATTCATCCTCTATTGTACATATACCATAACTCTATTTTTATTTTTTTCTACTCTCTCTTTTCACCCCTCTTTTTAAATCCGTCGTTTCTTTTAAATCTCTCGAGTCAGCCTTTATTAAACTAGGGCCAAACCGGTCGGCTGGCTTTTTTTTTCTCGATTAACTTTTAATCATGTACGATAAAATACGTCTTCCCTTCATGCCTGATATATATATATGAATTGAATGACATAATAAAATGAGAAATTAATCAGATTGTATTAAAGTTCAAAAACACGGAATGATACTGTGTCTTTAACTCATGAGTTTTCAAAAAAATATTTGCCTCAGAGGATCATTACCGCAATTACATTCCTGCAGGTAATAAAAATTAAGATTTGAAATTATATAAAAATTTATTTCAACAAAAAATTAAGATACATATGAAATTTCAAATATATCGGCCAAAAACGCATTTTTTTTTTAAACAGTTCATCCGAGTCATAAAGTGTGAAACAATTTCAGGAAAAATGTCAAAGAAGTCGATTCAAAACAACTCAGGTGGTGATTTGTTGTCCAAAATGAAAATTAAAAAGTTACCTAGCGGAAATTTGCTTGCTATCGATGCAATATATGACAATGAAGAGTCTATTTAGGGTGTAAACAAATTAATAATAAAACCATGGAAAAAGCAAAAGCACACAAAATGTTCAGAAGACTTAGTCGGTGTTGAATATTAATGATACTTATATATATATATATATATATATATATATATATAAAACACACCATTTTTCTCATAATAAGTTATCACTTAAATTAGTTTGGTCGTAAAGTACATTTTTCTTGACTATCAGTTTAAGATATGTATTGCTTCATAAAACCTAATATGAGACAAATTATCAGATTGATTCATTTTTGGGTCCTCGCATCGTATCAATTTCATGCCCACTCCTATTTGTGTTTATCCTGGCTTGTTCCTCTGTCTTCTTCCCTCTTATCGCTTTTTACCCCCTCCGCCTACCGCCTCCTCTATACTAGCTCAGTAGCTGTGAAAGTGAAAAAAAAATAAAATAAAAATATAAAAGGAAGAATAAGAAATAAAGAAGAATGTATCACCCACTTGTCATATTTCAATGTCACTTAAAGTCTTCTCATATGGTCCAATCGGGTCATCCTATCCTCCTCCCATGTGTGTGCGTTCAAAATAAAAAGAATTTCCAAATCTTCACTTTTTCTGAAGACGTTCGCCAACCCGAACGTAACCGGTCAAATCTCTAGTTTTTGTGTTTCTCCTGCACTTTAACCTGTTTTCCATTTGTAATTTCACACACACACACACACACACACACACACACACACACACACACACACACACACACATATATATATATAATTTAGTATCATTTTTTAAATTTATAGTCAAGCTTATTTTTTCTTTAAAAACACTTCAGGATAGATTCGAACAACTGGCCTACCTACCAACGAAAGAATGCTGCCTTAATACATAATAGATTATATTGTGAATCTATACAATGCAGTTGTATATATGGAAGTTAAGCTTATGGGTTTTACAAGTATCCTGCGTATATTAGTGTGTCAGTATATTGCCAAAGCATTAAGAGATATTTGACTTTACTTTCATTCAAGTTATTTCGTTGTCTTTTACACATCCCTTTTCCTTTGTTTTATTCTCTTTCTTCACCATTGCTCTTTTTTGTTCCCCGTCTCCTACTACCCCATTCTCAGTACCTGAAGGACTTGGATGTTCAATTCACTCATACAACAGCGTAGCAACCACGACCAGCGACATTGTAGAAATCGTGTCGCCATTTCGTTTCTCTAAGAAAAAAATGGCGCTTAAGTGGGTTGGTGAATGGATTGGAGATGAAACGCTATGCGAACGCTCACTGGTTTGCACTGGCAGTGGTAAGGAAGATGGCGACGGGGCGGGACGTGCGTGCGTGTATAAAAGGCGAATCGGAGGTGAACGAAATCTCGGAACGAACTGTAACCATCTGAGCAGATAAAGAGATGAAACGCTCCGTTTTTCAGAGAACGGTTGGTTGAGGATCGCATATGCAACGAAACGAGGAATAGAAAAGAAACGGGAGGGGGGGTTAAGAACGGGAAATTGGAAAAAGAGTTCGGAAATGAGTACAGCAGAGCGAGTTCGGGGAGGTTAGGTGCGGAGGGGGATGAAGTACCGATTGATAAACATGATGGAAAGAGACAAATGCAGCGTTCGAGAATGAAGACAACATGGCGACTTGTAGTGGAACCGAGAAAACAAAATTGAAAATGCATTTGCCTGTGAACACCAAGGCCTGTCAGTATCGATTATATTGTATGTAATATATATATATATATATATTTATATATATATATATATATATATATATATATATTCGTTAATTTGAATATAAGCAAAACGCCTTACAAACCACGAATAAGATGCAAATATTTTAAATTAAAAAATATTCTGTTTTCTTGACTCTTGTGTACATTTTCAGGATAAATTATCTTCTCTCGCACTCTGAATTTGTTTCATAATAAAAGTAAAGTTATTACATTTTTGTAGGATCAGTAAGGCTCCGTTCGGCTTGTTCTGATCGAAATATACGCCCGTTGTCACTAAAACGGTTAAGCAACAGCTCATTTTGTATAGAACTTTGCAGCACGTGACGAAGCTACTTTATTTAGAATGTAAAACGTTATTCTAAAGCATCTTTCAAGAATTAATATTTGAAAATAGGCAAAATGCCTATGTAACCACGAATAACATGCAACTATTTGAAATCATTCTTTATTTCTTTCATTTTGCCATAATCTTTTTGGATAAATTATCATTTCCTTGGAGACTGAATTTGATTTATAATACTTATGGCACCTAGCTTCCGCTTCACTGTAAATTCCGGGAGCACATGCCTCTAGGAGTAGGAATGACCTCAGCCCGACATGAACTGGGCCATTTCGGTTGCTATTATATAGAGTCCAGGGTAGTCCTAGGAGGTCCAACCTCCCAGGCCTTGACTCTCCTCTTAGGGGTCGAGTAAATTCATAGCTTACTGCAGGAGGCGCCCCGACCGGGGAATGCTGACGGGCTGGCCAGACAATTTTATGGGCCCTGGGCACCTTCTTTATAGGCGCTGGTTGGCCTCTCCCCTACCTTCCGAGCTTGTGCCACATCTTCATGTGGTTTGAAAGAAGTGAATACCTGGAACTACCCCAGTCTAATACTAGCACCCATACATACGTTTAACTACTCTCTGTATATGCTGTATTTATACTTTCTCCAATATACTGTGTTTCACTTAATCCTGAGTTCATGTTTTCTTCCCGGACCCATTTACAGGTCAACAATGATAATAAAGGTTAAGGTATATACTTTTTTATTGGTTAGTAAAGTATTTTTCTTGCTGTAGTTATCGAAGTGGCAACGTGTTTTTACTGGAACATAACAACTCATTTTTATACAATTATAAATAGATTTCGAAACGTTATGACAACAAAATAAGTAATTTATTAAACAGTATCCTGATAATTAATACATATACAAACGTTGGAACATTTAAAATAGCTAAACAAAAATGAAAGTAGGAGAATTTTTAATAGTTTTAAATACTTCAGTTCTGTGATTGCGTAATGCTCGAAAAATCTATTTCTAATATTCTAATTCCCCGTAATTTGTAATTAACTCAACAAGGCTCACATAACTCACATAGCTATATATGTATTTTTCATTGTTCGAGACTTTGATTAAAACACTCTCTTATATTAGTGAATGTATATGTGAGCATTTAGAGCCAATAGGCATGTTCTTCTTTTATGCGCTTCTTTGTAATTACTTTATGTTGCTATATAATGCACACAGTGAATTCGTACGTGCATGTGTACATTGTATATCTATGAGCGTTTACTGTGTGTGTTCACTGCATTGATAATAATCTTTAGCTCGTTGTGTCCGTCGAAAGTTGTTACTAGCTTCCCAGATCAGTCGCAGGGTCAATTTGTTAGACTCAGTCAGTGAAACAATAGAAGAATCCCCCTCTAAATAAAACCACAACTCCAGTTACAAAAAGAACACATTTATTTGTTATAGGTTTCGACAGTATTTTTTTCCTTTTTTGAATAACAGGCTTGTAAAATGAGAAATCTTAGTCCAACGAAATATAAATCCAAGTTCCATAGTCTAGGGTTTATCTCACTCTATGCGGCAGACAGAATCAAACGACCGAAATGCCCGAGAAAACCAAACTTTCTTTGACGCACGGAGGGGCGAAACTACCTGCCCTTGCCCATCTCCTGGAATATATGTACTTTTGACCGGAAATCTTAGATTTCGGTCTTTTCTTCAGTCATCCTTATTCGACTATTCTTAAACACCATCCAGGTCTTGTTCTCGGCTTTTTAGCTAAGATCAAAGTGTAGTATCTGTTATGATGGATACTGCACGACTGTCCTGTGCAGTTCTAGGAGGTCCACCCTCCCAGGCTTCGCCTCCCCTCTTTGGGGAGGAGTAAGTTTATTGCTTACTGTCTGAGGCGCCCTACCGGGGAATGCCGACGGGGCTGCCCAGACAATTTTTAAATGGCCAGAGTGCTCACCTCTCGAGCGCTGGCTTTTAACCCCACTTGCTCGACCCGATCTTGGGTCACATCTTACTTGTGGGAGTAAGATAAAACTGGCCTTGTGCCTAACTCCGCGAGGAGTAAATAAACATCCAGATACCAACGTGCGATAAAAGGTAGCAAGTGCTCACTAAAAGGAGACTATCTGCAGACAATCTATGAACATAGTTTTACAGTTCTGATCTCTCACCATGAAATTCCGTTCAATTAGACACTTATTTTTTTTGCAAAAGGAAATTCAGTTCTCATTGGCCGACACCCAAATCAAATACATGTTCAATTGTTATTAAGGCTGCATATCTCTCAGCTGCAGCAAGTCTGCTAGGTGTATACACTGCAAACACGCAACCCACTAAACATACCGCTCAGTTCATGTTTACAGTGCCTTTCTACACACCATAAGCACATGTGTACATCATATAAAAACATAATATTCATTACTTCCACTTTATTCACAAGGATGATAAGAGTAAAGTATATTATTTCCTTTACGCATGTAAAAGAGGTATATGAAGATATATGTAAAACTCTATTAAGTTTCGAATTGATTTAAAGTAGTATAATGTGCGGTACTTATTGTAACCCAATGGGGTCATGGCTCCATCTAGTAGATTAATGTATATGTATGCTATAACGAAAATAATTGAATTAGTAGATATACTAGTTATTTTATAAATACCTTATCGTCAAAGTTCTGTAGTAAATCATCGTTGATACTACTATGATTTTTTTATAGAAAATGGCATCGCACAAAGCATGAAGCCAATTTGATGTAAGGAGAAAAATACTATATTACGGTCAAGAACTAGCAAACGATAACTGTTTGATGGATAGATTCTGAGCCAGAAAACAGCAATTATTCCCCCTTAGTCAAACACATCGCTCATAATATGTGATGATTAAAAGAACAAAATAAGGTACGCGAAGGTTACGAGGCTGACGCAAGTTAACCCAAGGTCCACGTTCTACCTACCTTGATTAATCGCCGACCTCTGTGTAATCTAAAGAAGGTAGGTGTGAAACAGCAGAAACTCACCTCCGCTCAGCTATAAGTGAGTTACTTCTCTACTACGTGATAATCAATTGGAATCCAAAATCTACGAAAACTAAAGTCTGCTCACTTTATCTAAAGAGCGAGAAGGTCAACCGTCTCGTTAACCGCACGTGGTCTGGAATGAAACTTACGAATCACACAGACCACGTCCATCCGTGAAACCCTGGACAGCACCCTCTTATTCAAGGAACATGAAAAAAGACAAAGATAAAGAAACACAAAAATCAGCTCTTGGAATAAATTCCCACTGAAACTGATAAGCCTAGATGTTGAGCATCAGTGTAATCCGATTATCGTCTTGTTGGTTGCACTACAGCAAACACAAACCACAAGAAAAGTTTTAGGTATAAAAAGAGGGAAGTAAAATGTGAAATTTGAGTACAAGAGAATGTTGAATATAAGAGTTGGTCAGTTGGTGAAAGGTTACATTATAAAATGAAAGGTGAATATGCTCGTGACCTTGATTGATCGAGGGGTTAAATCTAGAGATAATGATCGATTCCGTAATTCTTAGGTTCCAATGTTTCTGATAGAGGCGAGGATGGAGGCGTTTATGTCGCGTTGTGTAGTGGTCCATAAGGTGGTGTGTTTGTAGAAAGAGGATATACGGGCGTTCACATGTTATTTCATGGGTATGTGTAACGGTCTTGTAGTAATTCCTATATAAAATTTATTACACTTGGTACACTGTAAGTTCTATACATAATTAGTGCGGTGCATAGTGCTGTGTTAAGGATAGGGCAATTAGCTAGGGAGCAGGGTCAGGCCTTATAGTTAGTATGCCTTTTAGATATATGTTGGCGCAAGGAGGTGCCGGTGTGGGCGAACTTAGTTGTACTTGGTAATATGTCTGATACCGTCATGGCTAAAAATGCAAAACCTAGTCTGTTGATCGTTGTCTAGTATTGTCGGCCCCAATGACAACTTTTTTGTCTTATGATGAGTCGTTAACTTTCAGACTACCCTTGACGATCTTCCCGAACCGAACTCCTCTCGACAGCCAGTGCGCTAAGTACATTTTCTCTTGACCAGAAATGCTTAATGACAACTTTTCATCCTTGCTAACCACATGAGACAACCACTACTTGGCCTTTTGGCTAAGATCGAAGTGTAGTATCTGTTCCGATGGATACTGCACCCGATAGACTGGTATCGTCTTGACCTTCGGGGCTTGATTTACGCCGGTCTATGGGTCTGTCCTGTGCAGTTCTAGGAGCTCCACCCTCTCAGGCTTCGCCTCCCCTCTTTGGGGGGAGTAAGTTTATTGATTACTGCCTGAGGCGCCCCTACCGGGGAATACCGACGGGGCTGCCTAGGCAATTTTTAAACCCCAAGTTCCCGACCTTGCTTCACATCTTACTTGTGGGAGTAAAACAAAAACTGACCTTGTGCCTAACTCCTGGAGAGGAGTAAATCAATACCCACATGAGACAACCGGAACTTAACACACCCGTCTTTTCTTAGATTAGTGTTATTGGGCGACCCAGAAACAAACAACAAACTGTCAGGGCGCTCTTGTAATATTATGTATTACCCCACCAAGTAGCCAATAACCCGGAGAATGCAATGGGAATGACTCACAAAAAGTTAAACGAAAGAACATAAGTGAGCGAACATCAAGTGACTTCGACAGGGTGTCACATGACATATTCCTTGATAGTTTCCAGGTCGTCAGCTGAAAGAGCGAGCGGAAGTAGTTATTTCCGCTGATCAGCATGGGATAACTAAGATACAAAGACCGTACGTTTGGCAGTCGAAAAAAATATACTTGGCAGTCAGATTTCGGCTAAAAGCATATCGGGGTAGATTTAAAGAGTGACATTTCGGAAGACGATGAGATGAGCTGATTTTAACCGAGCGACTATCATACCTCTACAGACAATTATACTACTTATGTCTTAGCTGTTATATAGGATATGTAATAATATATACACACTAGCTTGGGGGGGGGGGGTCTTTGAAGAAAAACAGACTCATACACAATATATCGGTATTTGTGTTTTTCTTGTGAGCTTGCGTTGCTTGATGTATTTTATACTGTAAACCAGTTCATGTGAGTCTGGCGGTCGCCAAGACGGCACGGCAAAATGAAGAATATGAAAACGAAGAAAGAACAACAATTCACGAACGTTCAGGTCGGCGATCATCATGGCCCGGCATATGGTCTTAAACTATATTGTCTCATCATTCTACCGTAGCATGTGGATGGACAATCCATAGTATCACAACACACACGCACACACATTAAGATATATAACCTCTGCCCGTTGAAATTCCTCTACGGATTATGTGTGTCATGCTTGGGAGAGATCAACGCATGTCAACATATTTAATCCAGCATTGGACAACACTTGTTGCTTTTCCACTGGCTACCTGAAGCTTACCTACCAGAATAACCTACATGTCCTTACTTGCATTGATCCTGACGATGTGAGACGCAAGGTTGCTTGCTATGTAGAGATCACAAAGTCGACCAATGATTAAAGCCATCTTTTTATGGATGTAACCAAAAAGGCTAACGACTGAAGTTAAGGGGAAGCTTCCTCAGACATGTTCAGCCCCTGACTACATTCACTCTTCTTTTTTAAGGAAGGGGTGAACTGATGTTTGCTTTTCATGATACCTACATCGTAGTCAGGTAGTTAGTAAAGTATATGATCGTTCACTGTAATATCATCCCTTTATGCTAGCAAAAAAAAGCGACCGTGGGGAGTGATTGTCGAAGCGCATATATACAAATTAAAAAATTTACAAATTTACGAAATCAAAAAGAACAAATAGAAAAAGATCAACATTTATTCCTGAACAATTATAAATATTCAGAGTTTGAAATAAAAACGTGTTCAGATTAAATTTTCTGTTTAAATTATATTTTTTTAATTTAAAGTTTTCTTTTATTTCTTAATAAATCACGTTATCAACATTTCTACCCCCCCCCAATAAATTAATAAAAATAAACACAAGAGCTGGATAAATTACTTCTCTCATTTTATTTTCGTTCAATTTACGTTACTGAAATGCAAAAATGAGTAATGTTTTACGCGTATGCTATATGAATAGTTAAAAATTACGTATTTTTATTAAGAGTTAATTCCTATTTCAGTCACGTAAATTATTTAGAGTTAAATATGTTCTGACATTTTTCATGAATAACTTTATTTTACTTAAACAATGTTTCATGTAAAAAAACAACTATGGGGCGTCAGTTTTTTTTGTAATGGTAAGTTCCACCGTAAAGTTGAAACGTTTAAATAAATATCACGTCGGATTCATATAGCTGCCATCTAAACAAAAGTCGGCAAAGAGGCTACCTAAGCAAGTACGAACACAAGTTTATAAACATGTCTTTATTAATTAGAACATTAAACACAGTTATCGTTCTTCCTTAGCTAACATATTTTTATATTATATAAAGATGAGGACTTTATTTTCCTTATACATTTCATTTTGGTACTCATCGTTAGCAGTTAAATTTGTTATAAGCTAGTGTTTTAGTGTTATCTAAATGAATAAATGCGAAATATTGTTCCACATATTTCCACTTGATGCTGTGTAGTATATTTCCATTTGTCAGGATACGTTCCTCCCAGACATTAGCTTCTTTTTGGGGAGCCAGGATATATAGTATATCTTCGTTCTTTATGATATTATCTTCCCAGTATTATCTTCACATTTTCTGTATGTGGAGAGGTTGTTTATTAGCTATTTTTCTGGCTATGATATTATGATTCTAGATAGTAACTCCTACTTTGGGGGGTGTACGTTCGTCATGATATCATCTTCGCCGTGAGTACATCCTTGTTTGTGGATCAGTGGATTTAATGTGTTCATCATTATTTAATTATCTCAATTAAAAATATATATGCGATCGGAGGGAGCATATAGTTGCTAGTTGGTATAAATATAAAAACGGTTGATTTCATTAAAAATTCGAAATATAAAAACCTGTTTGATTTCCTTGTGGTGATGAATCTAAAAAAATGGTAAAAAACATTATTAGCTCCATAAAAAAAAACCCTTGTCAATATTCGATTTGAAGACCGGACACCGTCACCAAGTAGACCTTATTCTTTAACCAACAATTGTAGATTCGGAAAAAGTCATCTTTTAGATAACCGCAAATCGATATAAATATATTTCTGTACTTTTTCCCTCTAGAAGAATTACACATAACATTAGATTTTGAAATTCCTCTCTTTCTACCTTGACAACCAAATTATTCCAAGGTGAATCAAAATAAAAGAAAATTCTATTGATTTCCAGCGTCGTTTTTTCTTTTGTTCACCGAATCGATTATTCTTGAAGAACTGCTTCTATTTAAGCTTTGGGTTAAAAGAAGAAAGTAAAGACTGAAAAAATAATGGTTGCCAGTAAAAAAGAAAAATGGCGCGTGTTTTTTTATATTTCTTGATTTGAACACCAAAACAACCATTTGCCTTTAAATAGTTATTGATGGTGAAATTAAATCGTGAATGTATTGGCAGTTCATGGAAAAACTTCTGAAACAAAAACTTCTAAAACAAAAACTTCTACTTAGTTTAATATAAAGTAGAACTAGAAATGTTTATCTCTTTATATATTAGATAAATAACATAGCTATCTGTCGTTTCACATATTTAAATTATTTATTCAATATAGTATTTAGAATAATAATGTACTATTAATCATCATCATCATCATCATGATCACCACCATCATCATATCATCACCATCATCATCATCCGGTGTGTTTGCTGAATCATACCATACATAATCCTCTGACGAGGGTGGGTCTGATTGTCTAGTCTGATTTAGACAGTTTTTAAAGTAAGCTTTTCAGCTGGATGCCTTGCTTTCATCAACCTAAGCACTTTTGTAGTGCAAGACCTCCACTGTTCTCATCTTACCAGGGCTGACGTGGTTTCCACTTGAACATGCACCAATGTCACATATTACCTATGAGTTGCTGCATACACTACTGCCACATGTGAGCTAGGGTTCGATGAGATTGGTAAGTTGCAGAACGTGTCCACATACCAGTGAGCCATGCACACTGTACTTCTAGGGCTCGAAACAAATCAGAGATCTCTAGCAAATTAGCCAAGATGCGCAAGGTGCCAGTATCCATGGCGTACTTCAGGAAGGAGTAGTCAGAGTATTATCAGTAGAAAGGGTATATACCAGCAGGGAAGAGATACGCACTCGGCTTCCTTTTAGCCCAAGGAATAGCTAGTGGGTGAGGCTGAAAGCCGAACGTGAACTAACTTTTACACGCTGCAACATCACTTTACAGATTACATAGACCTGTAGCACATACACCTTACCAATGAGTAAACAAAACGGGTATAAAGGCGCTTTTAACAATATTCTCATATAATTGCCCTTTCTTATTTGTACGATAATTAATATGTATGTATATATATATATATATATATATATATATATATATATATATATATATATTCTAGAAAGCTATTTGGAACAAATACGTAGCCAAGACTGTTGTAACGAAGGTGGAGTTCCTTTACCGCACTCAAAAACTTCTACCACCTGCAAGTATCCTGCATGTCTATAACGCCGCCATTCGCCAATGCATGGAGTATTGTTTCCAAATGTGGGTTGAGGAATAACACACTAGCTTCTCCCTTTTAGACATATACTAGATAGAGTCCCCGCTCTTTTAAGAAAGCTTCAACCTCTGTCTCATCGCCGCAATTTTCTTGCATCCCTGTCCTTGTTTCACAAGTACTTTAATTGAATATGCCCCAATGAGCCCTCGACGTTATACCCTCGATGAACCCGACAAGCAACAACAGCATTCCACTTCTTAACTGTAGAGGACCCCACAGGCCAGAAAGCTTTTTACTTTAATGGTTGTTTTATTGTATAGTGCTAGTCTGTGGAATTCCCTCCCGGTTCCCTGTTTCCTTAATTGTATTAACATGCAGACATTTAAATATCATGCGAACACACATCTCACTGCTAAACTCCCTACGTAGGTTTTCCTTGTATGTATCATCCCTTATTTACAGTAGCCGCTAACGTCTTAGCAGTAATGTGTCTTATTTAAGGTGAATACAAGTTTTTAAAAAGAATATCCTAACTAGGACGGGGGAAAATAATCCATGAAAAAAAACAGTTTTGCACCACTTTTATGTCTCCTAACAAAAATGTAAATCAATGTAATTTTGATTATAATATATTAAATGAGTTTTATTCTAGATAATTTTTTTAAATTAACTTGAAAAAAGTGCAGGTGAAAATAATGAATTTTCAAATTGGATGTTGTGCTAATATGCCCTCTAACAACCATTTAAAATGTTTGGCACCACTTTTATGTCTTAAAATACTACAAAGAATGACATATATATATATATATATATAAACATTTAATAAATCAAAGCTTAACTTCTACTGTTCCAATAATAACAACATCAAGTAAATTGTGGTGTACACTCGTTTCCAAAACAGTTTTTAAATATTTTCTTTAATAATTTAATAAATTTGGTCCAAAACTCGTCCTCATCAGCGCTTATAGCAACAAGTCTTACAGATAAAATAGTTATAGAGTAACATCCGCAGACAGAAAGAATCACAGGTAGATATGGTGGTAGCATAGAAGAAGAAAGAAACACAATGATACTTATAAACAAATATTCGGTACATGTAAGAAAATATAAAACAAAATATTACAAAGATTTTATTCCCCCAAATTCCGCAGAAAAAAATTAAAATTAAAGAATGTTTTTTCTTATCAATGTATTATCTTATCATTGATATATATTATTTTTTTTTAATCACAAGAATTTTATCGAATGGATTTCTTTTTCAAAATTTCCTATGAAAATCAGAAATTAAAAACACTTTAAAAAAATTTAAGAATTAAATGAGATTTTTAAAAAATGAAATAGAATAACAATTTAAAGAAATGAAATGAAAAATAAAATAAAAAAGTAAAAATATACAAAAATACAAAAATATAAAAATAAAGAATAAAAAGACAATTAAAAAAAAATAAAAAAAATAAAACCATTAATTAAGAACAAAAATAAAAATAAAATAAAATGAAAATAGAAATAAAAATAAAATTAGAAAATGTTGAAGAGGATTAAGAGGTTTTATACATAGTTTAAAAAGAAAACATCTTGAAAGAGGATGTGGAGAGTAAGAGGATAAAAGAGGGAGATAAGGAGTTAAACCAGGTCATTAGCCGTCGGGAAGTAAAAGGGAGATAAGGACAAGGACACTTTAGGGGGAAGAAAACATCCTTATAAAAACTCATACGGGCGAACAAAACAGGAATTATAAGGAAAGAGGGAGGATAGTACAACAAATCATATAGCAAAGAATGGAACAGCAGCACTAGGCATAGAAGTGTAAAAATACATATAAGAGGATGTAGAAAAAATTCCTAGTAATTTTACTGATGCGTGAGGAAGAGAAGAAGCATTCCAGGAAATGTATCATGTCTATTTACAATTATGCTCTTAGACCAACGCCGCATTCAAAGCAATATCTTAAAACAGAATGACATTTGAGATAGGAGGGCGGAGTATTTTAGGTAATATTTTAAACAGAGTCCGGCCGCTAAAGTCGTATTTGCAGAAACATAGAAACATTAGAACCTGAGTTTCGATAGGCGAGTATATTTCAGGATGATATAGCGGAGGTCAGATATCACCTGAGGAGATAGCAATATTTTTCATAAGCTACATTTTATCGGAAAAGTTTGTATTCCTATCTCCGTCGACCGAGTCTTTATAAAATCCAGTAGGATAGAAGAGACTGCCCGGTAGTAAAATCTTATTGTTCCAGAGTAGAAATAATCTTGGAAATTAACAGAATGTATCTCTCTAAGTAACAAAATGAGAGTACTTCGTGTTCATGGCAGTGAGAACTATTCGGGGGCCGATTAAGTTAGTAGGAGCTGGTTAGGGGTTGGAATTAAATACGGGCCATTGAACATTTAATCAATGATGGAGGAGGTAATATGTTCACTCTAGCAGAGCCATAGGCAGACTGATCAGCCCTGTTAAACCAGGTCATTAGCCGTTGGGAAATTAGTTGTTTACATCGAATGGATGTAAATTTGGATAGGTTGCTAGAATCTACACTTCTTTATTAAATCGACTCCAGTAGGGAATTTCTTTGAAGAAGTTCTTGCAGTTAATGTTTTACGAAGAGGGGCCAGAGTTTGGAGCTAGAATCGAGAATACACTATGGAAACAACAATATGGTAAATAAAGATTAGCAAGGTATCTTATTTGCAAAAACGGCTGTAAAGAAGTCAAAGTATCATCCCCACTAGATTGCCAAGTTTATTTTATACTTTTATACTTTTGAGCGGCACGTTCTATGATGTTGCAGCTTTGGATGTATCTGTATAAAGTTACATAACATTGATATACTTTAATTAGTTTAATAACACACTTACAGTAGATTTAATCAATGAAAATATATTATATAGATGTTATTAATAATTTATTGTTTATTCATTTATTGTGTTATTGGGCATTGTGTAGCAACAGTTCGACGCAGGTGGGTATAGTTGTGTTATAAACGGTATTTTCATCATCAAACTTTATAAGTTATGTCTACGTGTCAGGATGTGACGTCACAAACAGGAAGTGCGAAACAAGACATGGTGAAAAAGAGAGAGTTATTTCTCTTTGCCTTTCGTATGGAGCGTGTTTGGACAAGTAATGTTCCAAAGCTCTGTCTTCATTCGCTCCTCCATGGAACGTGCGAGAGAAACCCCACGAAATGAATAACATGTTGGAACATGAAACTTATCTTGGTGACTTAATTTTTAGTCGTTATGTTTCGATTCCTTTTTTTATTTAGCGTTTGATTGTCGACCCGACAATTTTAGCTGTAGGCAGGGGGATAATGACTTGATGTATACCTTTCATATAGTATTAGAGAAATTTACTTCATAGATCAAGCATGACATTAACTCAACATGTCAAGTTCACACATCAAAACGGTAATGATTACGTAGTAAACGATACAACAATTCCAGAATAAACCGTAGAGTATAATTGACAACTTTGTGTGGTATTTGCGAAATTCACAATAACAAAACAAAACACAAAATATAAGAACGGAACGTGAATTATTTTAATTAAATGCCTAGGAGGGTGGTTACATCACGAACGAACATATACTACACTGCCCTCAATAGAATAAGGAAATGCCTTGTAATAAAGCATTATGGCTAACCAACATATACTATCCTACGCCCTCCGCCAAACAGTTGGTAATGAATGTGTTGTGATCTTGAAGAGCCGGTATTACATAAAACCCGCTGGTTTATTTAAAAGAGTGTGTATTTACAGAAGTACAGAATATTATGTCACAGAAAAGCTGCCTCAGGAATCTGTATTTACTTCTTTCACACACCAGGAAGATGTGGCACAAGGCCAGAAGATGGAGAGAATCAAAGCAGCCCCTCTAAAGAGTACGAACTCTGGCTTATTAAAAGTTGCATCGGCCTTCCCCGGTTTGGGTGACTCAATCAAGTAACAATAAACACACTGTTTCTAAAAGAGTGTAGGCAATGCCTTAGAGGGTTGATCCCCTAGTACTTCCAAGGACTAATATCTCAGCCCGACATATAATATGCCACCAAAAATGGACCGGTTCCTTCCAGACTGAGTGTCTAGAACGAACCATTAGCGAGTATCTACCAGTTACTCTGATATCTGAGTAACATAAGCTGCCCCGAACATGTATTGACACTTCGTCGTTATCTGCTCCATAAATAGTGTCTAGAAAGGTTTATTTATTCACAACTAGGATAACTCATTACTACATAAAAACATGTTTGAATAATTGTACCATCACAACATAACTATATTACACTATTACTAAAAAAGTGGGATTGAATGTGTAGAAGGAGGATATGATGACCACAGAACAGATACTACACTACTCCAAAAAGAGGAGACAATTCCTGGAAGAATGCAGTTATGACAAACGAATGTATACTAAACTACTCTTAAAAGAGAAGTTAATGCCTGTGGGGATCGTCTCATAATACCCAACACGAA
Source organism: Sepiola atlantica (assembly GCA_963556195.1). NCBI lineage: Eukaryota > Metazoa > Mollusca > Cephalopoda > Sepiida > Sepiolidae > Sepiola > Sepiola atlantica. The sequence goes on from OY744553.1 coordinate 34,169,937, forward strand.
CAATACTACACCCTCCTTAATTGTGCATTGACAGACAATACATAAGTATGAAATAGTATTGTTAAATGAAATAGAGGATTACCAGAGCGTAGAATAATATATTAATAGAGTTAGTATAGTGTTCGCTTCAGAGAAAAACAGATACAAAAAATATATTAGTATTACGTTTGCCTGAAGATAGTTCTCATTCTCCTCTAGTTTTTAATCTATGTATCTTTATTAAACTGTATGTATTCTATTAGTTATCCTTTTAGTATATCCTGGATTAAAAATATAGTATTAATAATACAGTCTAAATAATTGAGTCTGAAGAATACAGTGTACACTATTTGATGATTATAGATAAAGTTAATTTTCAGCTGTTACGTTTGTAAACCGTAGCGTCGCTCATCATCCGCAGGAGATCATTCCATTAATTAATTTAACTTAATTAATCATTGTGCCATTTACTATCAAGGTGACATGCTAATTAATTCATAACTTTACCAGTGTTATAGTAAAAAGTGACTTTACAGCTACAGCAGCGGTTGATCAAGGCATCTCAAACTCACCGTCAGAGTCGTTAGCGCCAATTCAAATCATACATGGATTACCACAAAGACTCGGATAATCTATACAGACTTATTGCTGACACAACTAGCTTAGACATTTGCGAAATAACAAAGGAAAAACACACAAAAAAAACCTTACAGCAAAACATTATTCATTTATATTTGTCAAATGCTCTTCCTATTCTCCTTCAATCTTTAATTAGTTTTACAAAAAAAAAGCAAGAAATGAAGAAGATACCAATCAATAACATAAGAGATAAAAAGGCACAAACATGAGTTCTAAACGACTGCAGAGAAACGTCACGTTTTAAATTAATAATTCGCACATACAAAAGATGTGTTTCCTTCGCGCGAAAACGATTAACACAACATGTGATTGTATTGACCAATAAATTCAGCTGAAAACTGTGCCACGAAAAATGTACAACAGCAAATAGTTAACATTTCATAAGTTCATAATTCAAATTGTCTTCAAAAATCACGGTCTCAACACCAACTTTCAATTAACGTCCTCCCACGCCTCAAAACAAATTCCCAATGTCTTTTAATTAAAAACACACATCATTTTATTTTTAAGACGCGATTTAGCATTTACCTGATTGCTAGTAGGGAGAACATGAGATATAGCAAACGATACTTAAGTTGGCAAGTGTCTTTCATCTTTTTCCATCTACTGATATGAATTTTTTTTTAATTCTCACATTTTACCATGATGTAAGCGACATCATTTTTTTTTTAATTGTCCAACGACAAAAAAAGTTTGGCGTTGGATCTGTTCCTTGTATGTTGAAGATTAATCAATTTTCCTACGACGTGTCAATTAATTTGTGTAATGTTTGTGATCTGACGAGCCACCGTTAAATCCAGTTTCTTACAATTACAATCAAGGGAGGCGCGAGCGCGCTCTATCCCTTAATAGACTTCAAAAATGGCCTACGCTGGAAATTTAATTTCTTTGATCAATCATAACTCAAAAACCAAAAAAGCATATTAGTTAAAACTTTGCACAAAATTGTTATTTGATAGGTTCTATAAGTGTGTAGAATTTCACAATCATTAGTCAAGGCAACCAAGAGATCCAGAAAGTTCAATCATGAAATCATGTTATCTGAGTGTACGTACTATGTGCCACTCTGTATCTCATCAACTATTTGATGGATTCAGCTGACTTTTGGCAGAGATAGAGGTTCTAGGGTCTAGTTAATTTCAGTCTACCATATACTTTACTTCACCAGAAAATTCCAAAAAACCTTTAAAATGACCCTTGTATTGAGGCATAGCCTTTACAAAAGTAGTGACATTCCATAATAAATGCCAGTATACTGAAATCATATGCCCGTAATAAGGTTAAGATGAAAATTCATACACACTAAATGTACAAAAGCAAGGAAATTCTCAAAGGTTTACACTTTTATTGTCATTAAGGGTAAGCGAGCACAACAGGGCTATGTATTTTACTGGTAGGAATTTTTCTTCAACGCACCTCACACACTTCATCCACTCATGCATAGAGATTAATACTGTAGTGATGTGATAATGAAATGGTGTGGTGTATATGTAGTCATACCCTTAATTAATGAGAATAAAAGTGTAAAGATTTTGGAATTTCCTTGCTTTTGTACATTTAGGGTATATGAATGTTTATCTTAACCCTATTAAGGGTATATGATTTCACTATACTTGCATTTTCATGGATTATAAGTAAAGTCTAAAAGTCTATTGCCGTCGTCTTTCGTTTTATGATTAAAAAGAAAGCAGTATATTTATTATTCTGTTGTTGTTGGTGGTGTATTTAATGTAAACTTTACATTCCAGAGTGATTTCTTCACACTGTAATGCCAACCTAATTATATCATTGAAAATTATTTGTCTTTGGGAGAATAGAGTGTGGGGGTCAGTTCTTTTCCACTGTGAGAAACAAATCAAAGGAAACCGTTACTCTGATGAGGATACAATAATTTACCGTTACTCACGTAAGATCGAGAGATCCGAGAGTTATCCGAGGTATGGTCCCTGTCCCTTAGCTTTTTCGAATAGACTAATTGTTGTGAAAATATCATCCAAGGCTATTGGATACTTTTAGAGAGAAATAACTTTTTCAAAATCCAAAAGAGATAACTACATTTGACTTAATAATAAAATACATGTACGGATGGACAGAGGAGTAAAAATTAACATTTTTTTTTGGAGAGGGGGTTCTATTTATTCAGGTAACAACGTGTGCTTTTACAACCTGGAACCAGTTGGTATTTAACCGAGAACGCTCTAAACTATACATGCTGTTCAGCTTTAAGAAATCGTACTAATGAATATTTATGTAGCGAAAGGGTCAACATATTAAATTCCAATAGCCAATGGAAAACTTGTATATCTTTTGTAGATCCAATCATGAAGAAGTTTTTTTCCAATTAACCAATAAAAAATGTTTGCAGACTTTCATAATACGTTTTGTTATTCGTCATTTTTGAATCTAAAGTTTCATAAAACTTGAAACCATGTCCCAATTTTTCTGCAGACCATCAAAGATTTTGCACAAAATACCGGTGGTCCATGGACCACCCATGGGCGACCACTGGTCTAGTATACTACGAACCATTTGATAGCAGTTAAATTATATCACTAACAATATACTTACTACTTAAACATTTGTTGATGTCGTATTTTATTCTTTATTAAATAAATGAGAAGTATATGTTTTTGTTTTAGTCTAGTGTTGTTGCTTAGATGATATGCTTTATTTAGAATTACATTAAGATCACAATCTACCTACTATTTTATCTACAAGGTAGATTATCGATTAATCTATGTGTATCATTTATGTAATTATTTTTTTGATAATTACAGCGTCGTTGTTTTTTGGGCTCACTACTACTTCGATTGTTTGACTTCCTAAGTGATTGAGATTCAGAAAATTGTATTATTAGTCGCCCTTAACTTTATAGTACGTATTTTGGTTTATATATATATATATATATATATATATATATATATATATATATATATATATATATATATTATATACGTACATAAAAGTAATCTATGGACACGTGTTTCTGGCTCACAGCCGCCATTAGCATGGCTAACTTAGACAAGGATCGAACCGTCGATATCTGTGTCTATAGTCCAGCGTTTTACCATCTACCTGTCTAAATATTTTATGTATTTTAATGTAATTATTTTCATTGTTGATTGCAGTGTTGGTTGGTTTGGTCAATACTACTTCGATTGTCTCACTTCCTAAGTGATTAAGATGCAGAAAATTGCATTATTAGTCGCCCTTTACTGTATTCATACCGTATAGACGACACAGTATCTCCCTTTACATTTACCTTTCTTTGGTAGGATAGTTTTGTGGTCAGATCTGTTCCCTCGTACATAAGTAACTCTTGTGAAAATACGGGAGATCTCGTCACAACTCTTATGAGATCATGAGATCCTAGAGTTCAGCCCCTTTGTTGTCAATTTGATTTTTGTGAGAATTACATCCAATTTATGTGTCTAAGTGCGGTGATTCGACGAGCCACCATTTGATCGCACTTAGGAAGTCTTATACACAATACACAATAAAATCTAACACAAACACTAGAATAAAGAAAACTATTTGTTTCATTCTAGTGCTTTTGTTTGATTATATTCTGTATTTTGTATGAGGTTAAATATTTCAGTTTATATACTATTTTATCTATGAGGCAGATCGGTCAATACAGGTGTGTGTATATAAGCTAATGTATCTATGAACTTGTGTGTAGATTAATTCGGTTGGTGTAGTGTATGTGTACTCTCTATTCGTGTTGGGATTAAAATAATCCTGAAATAAAGTTCAATTCTGCCACGTGAGAATGGGATAACCATGTGCAGATAAATCTATCAAAGATATATAGGACGGAAGTCTGAAGAAGGAACACAAAACACAAGGGTGTAATTCCATATCATTTAGTAAGAAAGAGAAAGTTGGAGCGAGTATTTACAGTTTCAAACAGTTCATTAGGCATTAGTAAATCATAGAGAGGATGGAAAAGAGGATGGTAGAGAGATGGGTTTGAGGTTTGGGGGTTTGGGTTTGGAGTATGGTTGGTTGCGAAAACGTGGTTCGCTAGAACTTATCTGTTTTAGAGTTCTGGTAACGGCGGGGGGTCTTTCTCTGTGATGCCGTCGTGGGCTGTATCACTGATAAGGCCGCCCGATGTGTTGTTGACTGGAGTGGAGTCGTTGGAAAAAAGCCTGCATAGAGTTCGGGTATCGGCGGGAGGTCATTCTCTGTGATGCCGTCGAGGGCTGTACCACTGAGAAGACCAGCCGATGACTCGAGCAGAATCGTGGAAAAGGAGGGCGGGAAGCCGTATACAAGGGTTTTTAAGGGCTGGCTCACGTGACACCTATACTAAAAAAAGGTTGCAATGCCTGACAGCCAATCCGTGAGGCCCTTAAGGGACATGGCAACAGCCAATCAGTGAGGTGGGCTTTAACAAATTCTAACATTCGTATAGTAGTTAGTCTATGTTTTTCGTAATATGTGTGATACTTGCTCTCGCCACATAGACCGAGCTTATTTTGAAACACCTGCATAGGGGTATAAATACAAATGAAAATAAAGGTAAAGAAAGTTAAAGAACAGCAAAGTTACCTCCCTTTTTAAGGAGAATACATATTTGGGGTCGGACAGTATCCCGTGGAAGAAAGGAGTCAAGCGAGACTCAATATCTCATAAGAATACCCGATTTCATACTTGCTTTTGTGAAACAACAAGACATAAAAGCAAGAGAACCTTCCTTCATTTATTTGTCCGCTGATCGCTGAGCAAAGCAGTCCTACACATTAAAGGCCGGTCTGTACAGACAAACACTCTGTGCTTCTACTGTAATTAATTTGCTGCGTGCTTCACTCAACTTCATTGCCTATTAGTTCAGCTATGTATTTGGGACTTGTTTTTTATCATATATACACTCTTTATTGTATCTCCCATTGATGTTGTGTTATAGTTTGTTAACGCAAGTTATACATACTTAGTTTCTTTATCTACCTCCCACAGCGGTACGATGTGACACAAGGTCGGGAAAGTGGGATTTGATAAACCAGCGCTCGAGAAGTTGAGCCCTCTGGTCATTAAAAATTGCCTGGGCAGCCCCGTCGGCATTCCCCGGTAAGGGCGTCTCAGGCGATTAGCAATAAACTAACCCCTACTCAAAGAGTTAGAAGGCAAAGCCTGGGAGGGGGCACCTCCTAGAACTGCACACGACGGACAACCGATAGACCGGCGTAAATCCAGACCGAAGGCCCAGACAATACCGGTAAAAAACCCTTTACGGGAGAATAAGAGCAGACAGGAGTCGGCTCTTATTCTTTCGTAAACGCTATTACTATTTTACACATGGTTTCCTGTAAATTATTCATATGAGCATTTCAATTTCACTCACAGCAATAAGCTTTAGCTTATTACGTAATGAGTAGGCCTCAACTTGTTATCAAACAATCAGGTAGCAATTTCATCCTCAGGTACTTGCTTCTCTATCTACACCACTAATAAAGATTTACAAATTTGAAGACGGGTTGCTGCATATTCTTGCTTCCCTTATTTTGTCCCTTAGTTCTCACATTTTAAAGTAATGTTTCTGAAAAAAGGAGAAGGGTTGCTGTTTTCTGAGTCGGAATCTATCCATCTCACACTTTTGCAAGTTTTTGACCTTGCATTAGTATTTTTGAAACTGGTTTCATCAAGTAGCTTCATGCCTTGTCCGCAGCGATTTCTATAAAAAAAAATAACATCAAATATGTTATAAAAAAATGACTTCGCCACCCTGACGAATATTTCAGACTGCATTCCAAACAAAACCGTTAGCAGAGGTGCCACTTCGAATTCAACAGTTTGACTTACTAACGCAATTATCGTTACTTTTTAAGAGTTAGGATTACAATATACAAATATCGCTAATTCTAATACGTTTGTAATTATTTTTTCTATTAATCAATGACAATTAATTACTCATTGTACAACATATTTAACAAAGTAGAAGAGTAATCGATATAGAACATTACTTAACAGCCTAACACGCCATTCTTAGCACCCACTATCAACCGTTTGACGTGGTGCGACTTAACATTCTACAGAAGATTACCAGAAAAATCTGGATAATCCATACAGATTTTTTGACGAAAAAACTTCGTTTGAAATTTGCGAAAAAAATTTGCGAAGAAAAACGCAGACAATTACGGCAGATCGTCATTCTTTCAGATTTGCCAAATGGTCTTCTGTTCTAATCTTTAATCAGTTAGAAAACAGCGGGAAACGAAGAAAATAGAAGAAATAAACAGTAAAGATTAAATCAAACCCACATAGAAAATTTCAAACGAACGAAGACAAAAGCCTCGTTTTCAATTAATATTTCACACATGCGCAAAACGTGCTTTCCGCGAAAACGATTAAAACAAAAGATATGTCGTCGGATTTTTACCTGAATCAATATTCTTTACACACGTTCATTCAATCGCCTCGTTTTAAAATTAAAAATGACATTTAATCTTACGTGTGACAGACCGAAGCAAATGTGGTGATTCAAAGTTCATCTGGATAGACAACGTAGTAAATGCTATGTAAACCTAAATCATGTTATATAAACGAATATCTAGTATAATACTAACACTGAATTAGTTAATATCCTTAACCCGTGTTTCCTATTCACTTTTATAACACTAAATACTAGTTTGAATGTTTTTTACTTTTAATATTTATTTGTGTTTTAAAACATTCTCATTTTAATTGTTTGAGTTTGCCGCAATTTACAATTAACTACACCAGTTTAACAATCTCCAATGAAGCGTTTATCTATTAACCTAACCGTCTCTCACTTTTATTTGACCTACACTCTTTTTAGACTGTATCGTTTACTCTCATTTTTGCCACTCTCATTATATATATATATATATATATATATATATATATATATATATATATATACATATATATATATATATGGGAAACGAAAAAGGAAAACCCAAGAAAGAGTTTTTATATATCCATCAACGTTTCGTATTTATTTTAAGAGTTCCTCATTATGATAATTTTAAGAAAAATGTCATGCAAGTACATCGAAATATTGGGTTGACATGATGGGTTGATAAGGAAAAGTAATAGCCGTGGCTACTTAGAGCGCTGGACGAGAGTCCGGGCTGCGAGAAGTCAGTCAGTAGCAAAGAGTGAAATGAATATCTTATCAACCCATCAAGTCAACCTATTATTTTGATGTACATGCATGATATTTTTCTTTAAACTATCATCCTGAGGAAGTCTTACAATAAAGACGAAACGTTGATAAATATATGATAAATATATGTTGGTGTTTCCTTTTTCATTTCCCATTACGTCGGATTACTCTCAACCTTCCTTTCTCATATATACATATACTTAAATGCTTATAATACCTAATAAATATAGTTTCATATTTAAATTTTCCCGCAATAATTAATTATAAATCTCACTCCAGGTCTTTACCTGTTTGTCATTATTCCACTGACGATGGACCCAGATGGGTCAGAAAGTACTCTGGACCAATATGTACATTACGGCTGTTTCATCAGCCAATTTTCTTCCGAGATTAAGATTTTAATCCGGAAAATTGAAGGGATCAATACGAAAATAACCAGACAAAAATTGTCGGTTATTTTTAATACTACGTGTCTTAAGGAAAAAATGCTGTCTCGATATATATATATATATATATATATATATATATATATATATATATATATATATATATATATTAATATATATATATATATATATATATATATATATATATATATATATATATATATATATATATATATATATATATATATTGTAACGAAGCTATTTAGCAAAGACAGACACAAACATTGGTACAAGCCATTATAATAAAAAGTGAATATCACCAAAAGCAGTAATGCTATTTAATAATTACCTTTTTAATGGAAAGATGGAAATGAAAAGAGAATTACTCACCGCGAGCAATTAAAAACATAATCCTCAGTTTGTGTTTTCATTTTTTTAATATTTCGCTGTCTTGAAACTATTTTTCCCGAGATTATAGGTGCCGCAAGGGTTATATTTTTCTAGTTCTATTTTTAAATTCAATTCTTAGGTTCAGCGTTACATACAAAATAAAATACTATTTGAAGCGTGCGAAACCAACGTAAATCCTGTTTGAAAGACAAACCTTACAGAATAATACACCACTATTTTCAGACACTTAAGTATGACACACCAAATAAAATAGTTAAAATATTAGTGTGACGGATCGGCAGATAAAACATCTGATACGAATGATTAGTTACATTTAGAAAATGATATTGTCAACAATTACTAAAACAAAATAGTGGTGAAAAAATAGTCAACCAATAACTGTTACCAAATGCAACACAATTACTTTTCTACTTACCTGCCTACATTTGTGTGTTTAAAAATAATTTAGCGCGCTTCTATTTACATTTTTTTCTCGTTGCTTTCTGAGTCTAGTAAACAAAACTATTGAAATGTTGCTTAATTTGACTCGAAGTAAAACCTCAATTTTGTAAAACAACTAAAAACATCGAAAAGTAAAATAAATACAATTGGCGACCGATTGGTGAATCTTATTACCTGTAATTTGTTCGTCATTTTGAATTTTTCATTTGTTAAATCTACGACATCGAGGTTCCTGCTTTGAGTAGAAGCAGGTGCCATTCATAATATGTCATATGTACAAGACTCATAAGGTATGATTAACAAATGTAAATAAAATCGCATGAAGATACTTCAAAACACACAAAATATAACAGGTAAGTAGAAAAGTAACCTTTCTCTCTTTGGCAAACAATTATTTGTTAACTCTTTGTTTTTGCACCACTTCTTTCTCTGTTGGAAATTATTAACATCGCCACAATAAGATACGTCCATTCAATCTACGCGTTTATCGATGGAAATAGCATCTTAAGAGTGACAGAAACAACGACTGAGTCTGTTCTTAAGTTGCGTGATCGACCCTACGATTTTTTTAGTAAAGGATACATGAATAAGGATGTCACGTAACATAAAAATGAAAAATAGCGCTTAATTGTGTCCCACGGTCGGCGAATTTATTTTGTATTTAAGAACTACAATGACCTTTGAAAAAAAATAAATTGTTTTGTTTTTTTATAGAAATCACTCCAGACAAAACATGTAAGCAATTGATGTAAAGAGCTTAAAAAATACTACCTCAAGGTCAACAACTAGCGAACGATAAGTGTTAGATGAATAGATATCGACCCAGAAAACAGCAATTATCATCCCTTGTTAAGAAGCAGTTCCCATCTAATATATGTTAATATATGCAAATATATATATATTTTTTTAAATTTACTTTGAATTATTCGGACTACCGTTCACATCTTGTATATTATTTTCACAACGTTTCAGCTGATGTAACCTCTAACTTTCTTCAGATGCATCTTCCAATCGATTTTACCGATTTCTATATTTACCCTGATCGATATTTAATTTTGGAAGAGACAGTATTTCTATGCACAAGTGTCACGCTTCAGAAAATGATATAGACTTTAAAAGGGCTAAAATAATTTTTTTAATTGATTCATTATTGCATTATTTGGACTACTGTTCTCGTCTTGGATGTTATTCTCACAAAGTTTCAGCCTGTGTAACCTCTGACTTTCTTCACGTGTCTTGTTGAACTCATGAATCTGTACATAATTCCGAACTGAACTCTTTATTTAATCCACGAGGCTAGATTGTTTTTGTTCCTTAGGCTATGACCAGGTAGACTTCTTGAGTAATTCTTATTATATTTTTAGTATCAACATTCAACCAGCTGTCACTTAGAACTGTTTATTACATTGCGGTGCATGTTTTTGGATAAGAACAATCTACCGTTGTGGATTGAATAAAGGGTTCAGTTTAGAATTCTGATTTCTTAAATTTATATCGACATAATCGTACAGTTATTTTGTACATCAGGTTAGTTCCAAGAGAGCAAAGCAGATGATCTCTTCGGTATCAGTCTTTGCTTTCTAGTGTTTCGATAACTGATATTATATATCAAAATTAACTGTTATTTCTATTTTTACGCATACTTTTTTTACACAACGAATTATAAATCTGTATTCTCCAATCAAAGTCTTACTCACCATATGTCAACCCAAATCTCTGAGCGCAATAAGAATTACATTAAAATATTAGCCTATAATTCATAAGCACACTTTTGTAACACACCCAGATGTGTCCTCAACGTAATAACTATTACAAATTATCTATTTATAATGGAGATTACGTATCTGTCTTTCCGTCTGTCTGAAGCCGAAACTCCATAAGAGTAATATTACTATTTACTTAGTCTGCCAGCTTCTTTATATACTACTACAAAAACCGCCGTACACACTATGCGCATTTCTCAAATTACATAATTAATTGCTTTTAAACTTCTAATTAATTAGTATTCACAAATGTACACTCATGATTGTTTTCTTTAGATTTCCACATCTATTTACGCTATTTTGCTCGCAAATAATCTTACTTATAAATTATAATTATTTATTTTATTATTATTATTTATATATATATATATATATATATATATATATATATATATATGAAATGAGTTACGTAGTTAATCTATCTACTGCAAAACTGATTGAACATCCAGCGTTACTCTATTGAATCGGTTACCTCCCTCTGATCATTCAGTATGGACGCAATACGGGCGAGTTATTTAAAATGTCAGCAAAACGCTGCCATTTACCGTGTTACTTCTACGTTAATTGTTTTTATTAAAACGTTTTGAGTTTGTTTATTTTTTTAATCTTATTAGTTATTATGTTTTATAACACACATTTATTAAATTAATTTTTTTTAGTAAAATAATAATTGACTTTAAAATTACTATTTAAAAACACTCACATAATGAATTTAGTTTAGGTAAACTTTCTTTTTTCAAGAGTATTTAAAAAAACTATTCGTGTTTACTGTATTCTATTTTTAATGGTTTTATTGTAGGTACACTTTTTTCCGATTTGAAAAGACTTCCAATATTATCATTTTCTTACGACCTTAACTGTGTTCATGTTTTTTTACATTTAACGCTGTAAAACGTTTATTGACAAACTGTTTTTATTATTCCGTGTTTTATTTATTAAAATAAAAGATGTAATTTACTTTTCTTTTCTCTCAACAAAAAAATTACACATTGTACAGAAAAACTATATAAATGATTTTAGAATAAAATTGTTTAAGTAAAAAAAATGTCATAAAAAAAACACACACACATATGTATGAGGGAGGATAAAAAAATTGGGGGGGGGGGTCCAAAAATGTTTTTTTTCTTAACTAAAAATATTTCTATGTATTGGGGAGGGCAAAAATAATTGGGGTGGGGTCAACATTTTTTTCTTTATTTTTAACTAAAAATATTATTGGTTGGAAACAAAGAAAATCAATGTCTAACCACCCAAGAAAAATTACTAGGGATCCATGGGTTTACGGGTGAGCATTCATTTCTGACGCCGCAGCCTATCAAAACTATGCGACCGAAAGGGAGCATATATTTGCTAGGAATAATAATATTTAATATTATTAGCAGTAGTATTAGTAGGGGTAGCAGTAGTTTTAATCGTAGTAGCAGTAGTAGTAGTAGTTGTAATATTAGTAATAGCAGTAGTTATATCATTCTCTCAAACTTCACTCGAGTGATCTCGTTTGTGTTGTTCGAAATTTAGTATGAATTCCGGAGTTAATAAGATATATGAACCAAGTAAAATCAAATTTCCGTTCGGCCTTTTTTTTGACTGTTTGCGTTAACGGCCACGTGATGCCAAACCGCTTATACAATAAAAAGTAAAAAAAAAAGCTGACGACAAGTTAATTGGAAATTGATTGAATTTTAAAGTAGCGACTTTCAAGAAGTTATAATGACGAGAAAAGGGTGACTAAAAAAGAAAAAGTATAATAGTTACCAAAGGCTATAAAAGTAAGTTAGGTTTAGTTTTAAGTTTGTCTAAGTTTAGAGTAAAACAACTTTTTTTTTAGCGGAAAAGCTGGAGCAGTACCGAAACATGTTTCTTTACACTATATATATATATATATATATATATATATATATATATATATATATATATATATATATATATATATATATATATATATATATATATATATATATAAATAAGATCAACGGTTTATGTTCTATCGCAATAATTATATACATATCAGGGATTGAGAGATAACTTCACGCCAGGATATTGATTCTATTATAATCATTAGCAAATACACATGCCTGAGTCAATATACTTCTTTCTTACTAAATGTGTTTGTGTTGATGTATCAAATTGTATTACGATTTTTCTTCTTCTTCTACTTCTTCTTCTTCTTCTTCAAATTCTTCTTCTTCTTCTTCTTCTTCTTCTTATTCTTCTTCTTCTTCTTCTTCTTCTTCTTCTTCTTATTATTATTATTATTATTATTATTATTATTATCATTATCATTATTATTATTATTATTATTATTATTATTATCATTATCATTATCATTATTAATATTATCATTATTATTATTATTAATATTATCATTATTATTATTATTATTATTATTATTATTATTATTTCATAGTAATCTCGACATTTGGATGTTTTTAGTTCGATTTTTTCTTTTTTGAACATCAAGTCAATTCCTTTTACTTTAAACATGCAAGCTGTACCTTAACACTTTTATTATGATTATAATACTCAACCGGAGCATTGAGAGAAGTCATCATCAGTGTGTTATCACTGCCAATAACCAATGGTGTTCCTCTGGAATTCAAGTTACAAGAGGTCTCCACAAGTTTTCAACACTATTCATCTATTTCTAAAACTTTCGCAAATTAAGTTGCGTTATCACAATATCAGTTTACCATTGATTTATCGCTATCAAACACTCTTGGTATTCGTTTTGATTATAAGTGACAATAATCCTTACCAAAGTCTGAGTACTTTCCCATGCTTTCAGTGGATGTCAGGGTGATGCTCTTCTTACTCATTCCTTCCATCCTTTTTGACCCTTCATGAAAATGCTGTTGGGTATAATGTGTTTGTGTGGTTGTTTTTTTAATTTAATTTGCATGTGGCTGGTAAGCGTTTGTTAGTTATTTGGGTTGGTTACCGCATTCAATAATTCTCTCTATTATTCCGCCTGTTTTCATCACGGCCAAGTGTTGTATGGTTTCACTCTACAAGTTATTGTTATAGACATTGTATTCCTAGTGCCCCTAAAATTATTTGTATCATAGTAATTTTATCATGGTCCATACAGCATTCAGATCGCTAGCAACTCCAATGTATTTGCTTCGTTTTTCTACCTCGTTGGTCTACGATTGTGCAGTTACTTTCCTTCTTATTGCCTATAAGCAATAGTGTAACAATTTGTTTCTTTCCCTGTTGTCCAGGTCAAAAGCTGTCTTTACTCCACTCGACCCTCATCATCCTCCTCAACTCAGTCGCCCTTCTCTTCCCCGCCCCACTGTATTGACCGCTCACCTCCTCTCCACGCACTCCTTCACGCCCGGGGCAACTTTGTCTTCGCGCGGGGTGCCCCCTTCTCCTCGCTTCCCATCTCTCCTGCCCCATGTCTCCTCGTTGCCCGGGTCGAAAGCAGTCTCTTCCAGGTCGCACCATCGTCTCCTTGCCCCCTTTCCCCTATTCACCTCCTTTTTTCTCGCCTACTGTCTTCCTACCTCGCCGCCCACCTCGCCGCCGTCCGTTACCCTGGAGAAAAAAATCAACATATTTCTATAAAAATGTACTTACTTGGTCGTCCCTCTCTCACGCGCTCATCATCATCGGACCAGTTCTCCCTGTCCCTTGCCACTTTTAACATCACACCACCCCCTTTTGTATCCCGGGGCACAAGGTTAACATATTTCTATTCAAAGTACCATCTCTGTCTTCGCCTCACCCCGCCCCCTCCTCGATGTTTATATAAGTTATCATTAAAAAATAAAATCTTATTGGTAAGTCGGATTCGAACGCTCAACCTCTTGGTTTTAATTATGTAACCGTAAGCATTACACCCCGACGCAAATAAGAACTATATGAAAATAAGTCATGTAAACATCGTGTTTTCTGGAAACCCGCGCATGCGTACAACGTGAAAATGAATGGAATACGAGAAAATTTGGTACCCTTTTCAAGAAGTTCCGTGTCTGTTCGGCATGGCGAAATCAATGTTTTTTTTCAAATTTGTCAATATTAAGCGGCTGAAGGCTAAATATCCAGAAAATGGTAACTTGCTGGTATGTGTCAACTCTCTTAGGAGGCGTTTTCCAGATATTCAAAGATACACACATACACACATACATGCATTTCCCCTTCATATCATCACGTCAGGTTTCTTGCTGGATGTATTAGTCGGTTTGTAGCGCCGTGTCTTAACGAGTTTTGTGATTTTCGTTTGCCAATACTGTCTCAAGTTTCTACCTGTCCAATTTTTCTGCCTGTTATAAGTGAAGCTGTTAGCATAGTTCCCAGCTGTCTGACTTTCACAGGCAGTCTTGTATGTGTTGGTATTCTTTTTAAGTTCGTATTAGGCATCCATTATCATCATGTCTATCGTTTTGTCTATTTGCTAACAGTGGCCACATTTAGTGTTTTTTAGTGTACTGTTTTTTTTTCTTTTTATATAGGCTGTGTTGATATATATTGTTCTGTGTTGCTGTCAGCAAATATATATTTCCTCCTTTTATGTGTTCTTTTGTAGACATGTGCATGCATCGTTTCTTACTTCAGTCTTAGCAACCATGCATGTAGCTGTTTATAAAGGATTTAGTTATTTTCGTTTGCCAATACTGTCTCTATTTTGAACCAGTACAATTTGTCTACGTGTTCTAAATAAAAGCGTTTGCCGAGTTCCCAGTTGACTAATTTTCCAAGACATTCTTGACTGTTATGCATTATCTTTAGTATTGTATAAGCCGTCCATGTAGCTGTTTCTATTCCAATTTCCCTCTTTTGACCATTTAGTAGTAGTAATGGTAGTAGTGGTGGTGCAGGTGGTAGTAGTAGTAGTAGTACGTATTCAAATATCTCACGGGTAATATCATTACACATGTAGTTGGGATGTATGTAAAATATATCTACCTATCTACTTATCTATCTATCTATCTATCTATATATATATATATATATATATATATATATATATATATATATATTAGTAGATTATAAACAAATATTTATGGCAATTAAGCAATACAAAGGCTTCCGCATTTCATTCCCGGAGGGAATCGTTAGGCAAAAAGGCGGAAGGTTCTGTGTAGGTTAATTGACATAAATATATTTTCATACCTTCTACCTAGCTTTACTGACGTATCGAGCACTGTTTAAGTAAATACTGGAAATTGATACCTAAGAAAGTATACCTAAAAAGTATATCCACTTATAACATTTTATGTGGATATATGAAATAATAATAATAATAATAATATATATATATATATATATATATATATATATATATATATATATGTATATCTATATAGTCTAAAGAAGCTTTGAGTTATTTTAAACAAAAAGACAAAAAAAAAGGAAAATGCAGTTTAAATTCCCAGAGAAACTAATTAAATCCAAAATAGTGTAGACTTAACATTTGTTGGAAAATTCATAAATAAATAATATATAATAGTAAGTAAATAAAATAAAAAAGGGGGATTTAGTATCTAACATTGAAACAAAAGCAGGAGACCTTAACGTAAGCATCTAATATTAACACGGGGATCTTCAGCTGTTTACCATGTAACTGTTTCGGAGATTTAAAAACAGGACAGTTATATGCATGGCTCTCCAATGGTACAGATAAAACTACCATTTCCCCAATAATCAAGTGTCGAAATAATTCAGCTTAAAATGTTACTTATATATACATACATAAATAATAATAATAATAATAATAATAATAATAATAATAATAATATACTACCCTTAAGACTACCGTGTGCTATGGTAATTTGCATATCAAATAAAATTCTTAATAACAATAGTAATAGTAATAATAATAATAATAATAATAATAATAAAACACTATCTAAACACTACACCTACGAACCATATATATCCATATTCAGTATCTAAATTATAAAAACAGTTATAAATTCATATATTTCTTCGCATGTATTACTATAGATATGAACGTGGGTCTGTAATGGTTTACTTCACACGTGATCCGTTCCTTTTTGTGGTGAAATATCTTTCGAAAATTCCGACACCAGTTGCAGTATAAATTGCGTTGTCTGAGTCAGTACGGCAATAAGACTCTTACGTCGAAATAAAATTACAACCCCAGTTTACAAGAGCTAACAAAGGTTTACATTTTGTAGGTTACAATTATACCCTTTTTTTTCTACGGAACAACATAATTCCAAATAAGAATTATTTGATAGACTAAATCAAAACGACAAGTCTATATGAATATAAACAGACCATCTGTTTTCGAGGGTCAGCGAACACAAACTGACTGTGAGGTGTACAGAAAATATAACCTTCCTCTCACTTTCTGTTGGAATATATATATATATATATATATATATATATATAGATAGATAGATAGATAGATAGATAGATAGATATCCCTGCGACCACAGAAGAGAGACCACCCATATATCTACTTGAAAAAGCCAATCTGCTTCCACTCGATGGACATAAACATTTTCATTTCTTTCTCTGGCTAGAAAATGTTGTTTTAGAAAAATTCAAGTCAGTCAAAGCAGGAAATCGTGTATCTCTAGAACTATTATTTTCTTAAGTGGCTGAATCGAATTCGGTGTGACTAAAATAAAACGAAACCTATTTCTCATTTCGTGGCTAGCTTATTCCCCTAGTTTAATAATTTATCACTCACAGTAAGAGTGGTGTACGTATACATTGTAACTACACAGCCAACGAAACATGCCGCCTTGTAGATGTTTACCTTGATATGAAGTTAATAATGTTTGAAAATTTCTCTAAGAACGAAGTGTGTATGCATTTAGCCTCACAGCACAATCAAACAATAAGTTGAAAGACTGTCTTTTTGAGATCACTGCATTGTTACGAGATGTACCTTCTAATTATACAGAACTTTGTACTTTTTTAGGATGTATTTAAATTATAATTTCATAACGATTTTCTTCCCAGTGTATAATTTTATTGTAAATGATACATGCTTTTCTTTAAAAAATAATTATTATTGCCTTCGATATTTGATCGCCATTTTGCATTAAGATCGTCTTGATTTGTCATGACTTCTGGCGTAGGCGTTTCATATCCATTGCCACAAAGATGAAAATTAAGAACATCATTGCACTAAAAACTAAAATACGAAATATTTTACGGGCGCTTTAGCAATGATAAGCTATATTTATCGGAATTTGCTGGGGGTCATTTATTTTCAGAAGTCTGATCGACGCGTTACTGTAAGTTATTCTAATTTAGAGAGTTAACTAGAGCGAATATCGGCTGGTACACATACAAGAAGTAAGGTTAAGATAGAATAAGTCGATCATACAGAATATGAACAAAGATTGACTAATGGTGAGAACGCAGATAGTGAGAAAGCAGGTTTACAGATAAGTGGCCTGACGTCAATCATATATTCACGTTTAAACTTCAGTAGCGAACTGAGTGTTAATATCAAATAATCGATTGTAAATGAGAGTCGTGCTGAGTAAAACGTATAAGAATTAAGAATGTAAAAAAGACCTACAAGTTTACTAATCATCTTAATTTTTCGTTTTTTTTTTGTTTCTGTAAAATAATGGTTACCCAAAAATAAAACAATTATAACTTGATATAAATAATATGAAGTAATAAATGTAACGTGATTGCCGGGTGCACCTTAAGTTTCATTGAACCTGCTTGTTGTCAAATCTATTGCCTTTTTTATGAAAAAAATGTCTCAGTTTTACATTTCATGTCCAAATTCATGTTCACACACGGACATAGTGAGAGAGAAGACCCAATATGTAAACATGCGTTCTTTTGTACAGTGGTGGAAATTAAATTCAAAAAGTTTCAAATATCTCAAAATATTCAGATTCCGTCCAGTGACCAGAAAAAACCAACATAGCATCATTTGAAGAATAAGATGCTTGACTTAGCTCTTATCTATGGAACATCGAGTAACATATTAATATATTATAATAGACTAACCATTGAGTACGGATAACATATTCTCTTTCGGTTCATCAAAGTGAAACCAGTGGACATTTTGAAAAAAAAATGATTCTTTCACGATAAAATTGAAATAACATATATTTAACGTAAATTTTCATTAACTATGGTTCTGTATGAGTTCGCTCGCCTCCTCATCTTATTTGAAACTAGCAGGACTACTTGCCATTGCCCGGAGTAGAACATTTACATATTTTTATTAAAACCTTTATCTCTGTAAACCTCTTCATCCGTCTCTCTATCTTTCTGTCTTTACCACTCACCCGTTTTCCCTCTGGCTAATACTAACATTTTTCTCCGATTTCTCTGTCGTTACATACACACACACACACAGACACCTCTCATTTATATAGATTTCTCATGATGTTTGAGCATTTTCCTTCTAAATTACTACATACTAACATAAAAAAATGGCTAAATCCCGACCCAGTTAACCTCCAAATAAGGAATGAGTTATTTACAATTTTAGATATTATACACCGGGGAAACACCGATCAAAAAATGCCATCTTTGTTTGTTGTTGTTTTGTCGTTTTTAACTATTAGCTGGACATACATTCATACGTGGATACATACCGACAGACAGACAGACAGACAGACAGGCAGACAGACAGATATCATAACGACAGATAGGAAGACAGACAGACAACAGCTATTTATATAATAGATGGATATGTGTATACATCCACTGTAAATACCATTCGTTATTGCCTTAACTGATAACTCTTGCTTTTAAATGTGTTTTAAAACTTCTGGTACTGTGACGTAATATCCATTTCTCTGATTTCAAGACCGTCAACATGTTTTAAGCTTTTTAATATAAACAAGATGATTAGTATTCCAACATAGCAACGCTGATCTTTCGATGTTCCTGAATTGAATGAAGCATATCCGACATTAATAAGTAGAATTAAAATGTTTTAAAAGTTAATAAAATGCTGCTTCTAATTATGTAGAACCCTTTTACTTTATGTTACTTTCTTTTAAAAAAAATATGTTATTATTCTCAATAATTCATTTTCAACACGTACTCTTTATTGTGATTGTCTTCATGCTGTGCTCTGTTTACGGTTCTTTTGTGTAGCATTGACAACCTGACGCTATTTTGTGAATATCTTCGGGCGTCGCTTCTCGCCCATGTGTAGACGACCTCATAAGCATTGTCGCCATTATCATAGTAAAACAAGAACTGTCTGTCTAAAAGAACAGTGCCCACATTCGTATTGTGCTTTATATTCGAAAACTAGTTTAATTTCCTTAACACGATAATTATTACAGATAATTATATTCATTGACGACAACTTTCTATGTCAAATAGTAGTGGGTACATTGATAGTATATATCTGATGATTTGATTTCCCAGAGTCGCGTTCACACGTGTACAGGATATTACGCTCATTGTGTCAGTGAGTTTGTATTGGCATCGCATAGCTGAGAGTGAAGTATGCAGTCATTTGGGAATTTCAAAGAGAACCCCGCGAATAGACTTGACGTAAGATCAACAATAAAATAATTGGCCAAGAGAAAACTATCCGCGCTAGCA
Source organism: Sepiola atlantica (assembly GCA_963556195.1). Classification (NCBI taxonomy): domain Eukaryota; kingdom Metazoa; phylum Mollusca; class Cephalopoda; order Sepiida; family Sepiolidae; genus Sepiola; species Sepiola atlantica. The sequence goes on from OY744553.1 coordinate 34,190,207, forward strand.
GAAGGCAACCCAACGCCACAATCTCTATAAATAGAAATTTCTTTAAATTCGACCATTTATTCGTGATGTTGTGAACAATTAGTTTCAACTAGTCCTATCATGGGAGGAATAAACAATACTATAATTGTGATGTTATGAATCGTGATCGCATTGACAATAACCCATGTATTTTATTTGGTTGTGACATGCAAACAATTTAGAGTTCTCCTCGGTGGGAGGTAATGAAATAGCTATTTTTGACAAAATAGTTACATTTATTTTAGTTCCTGATTTTCTTATAGCAATCTCTATGGATTCCGACGGTTAACAAAAAGATATGTCGTTCGTATTTGTCCTCTGTGAATGAGAACACACTTTATTCATGCCCCTCTCCATAGCTGTTCGGAAAAAAGACTGCTCGCTAAAACCCAATGTACGAAAAATATTATTTACATTAAAATGCATGGGATTTATAATAAAACACATATAATAATAAAGCGCAGATTTATTGAGTAAATATCGCAAAACACACAGCACAGAGGGTCGCAGTTTTACTCTGGAGATATTTTTAGAACCTTATACGATAAACACGCGTTTCAGAAAGTATATACTATAGCAAACATAATTAAGTGATACGCTTAAAACGTGTTTGTCTCTCTCTCTCTTTATATATATATATATATATATATATATATATATATATATTTATATATATATGCATACACACACATATATATATATATATATATATATATATATGTATATAATATTTATAAATAAATATTAAATTATTAATACCTACAGACGCTAGCATTTCAAGCTTATTGCTCTCATCAGTGCAGGAAAGTAATAATTTCAGACCGTCGGGAGGCGCGAACCCAGTTCACAGAGTCAGCCATATCCCCTCGGCCAACGGAAACTCTCACATAATTAAAGGAAAGTAAGATCTATATGAACCTAGAAGCAGGCACAGATAGAAGACTAGTCGAGAGTGTTCGACGAACGTTTTCGGAACTTTGCATTAGAGCTTTTTGACAATCTATTTAAACATCCCCGAGAGTGCTCAACTTTAATTTCTTAAAGGGGCTTAGTATAATATTTATAAATAAATATTAAATTATTAATATTTTATATATATATATATATATATGTATATATATATATATATATATATATATATATATTTGTATGTATATATACATAATTATGTAAATATAGTTATGTTTTGTAAATATGTATATATATATATATATATTTATGTAAATATGTATATGTGTATATGTATATATTTATGTATATATTTATAAACATATATATATATATATCTGCAAAAAATCAGCTGAATCCATCCAATAGATTATGAGATACAGGGTGGCACATACGTACGTACGTACGTACGTACGTACGCATGTACGTACGTACACACAGATAACATGATTGAACTTTCTAGATCTATGTGTTGCCTTGACTAATGATTCTTAAATTCTACACACTTATATAACCTATCAAATAAAAATTGTGTGAAAAGTTTTAACTATTTGGTTCATTGATTTTTGAGTTATAGTTGATCAAAAAAATGAGATTTTCAGCATAGGCCATTTTAGAAGTCTATTAAGGGCTAGAGCGCTCTCGCGCATCCCTTGATAAATATAGTTATCCGCATATATACTGTTACACTATATAACAGGTATTCAGTGTTGATAGACCAGCAAGTGACTACATTTGGGATCGAAACTTGACTATCTAGACGAGAGTCACTGCTTCTAACAACATATCTATCATCTTGCAGCTGCCCATAATAAGCGAAAATACAATGGCAAATGGCGAGGTTTCATTTTTTTATACATGGAACAAGTATCGATTCATTGCAGGAAGAATTGTCAATTTTCTTTCCATATTTCTGGATCGAATTCTTTTGCAGTGACCCTATAGTTCCTGTCAAAGAAAATCAGACAATGTCAGCAGCTATAATATATATATTGCAGAATGGTTCTTGAATGTAGTGTTTAGATTAGTATTTTTATTTTTATATATTTTTTTCTTGTTTTAATTAATGTTATTTGATATGCAAATTACTATATCATACGGTAGTCTTAAGGGTAATATATTATTATTATTATTTTATCATTATTATTATTTATTTATGTATATATTAGTGATATTTTAAGCTGAATTATTTCGACACTTGATTATTGGGGAAATGGTCGTATAAACAGTACCATTGGAGAGCCATGAATATTATAACTGCCCTGTTTTTTAATCTCCGAAACAGTTACATGGTAAACAGCTGATGATCCCCGTGTTAATATTAGACGCTTAAGGTCTCCTGTTTTTGTTTCACTCTTAGATAATTACCCCCCCCATTTTTTTTTTTTTTTTTACTTATATTTTTTCATTTATTAATTTTCCAACGAATGTTAAGTCTGCAATATCTTGGATTTAGTTAGTTTGTCTGGGAATTTAAACTGCATTTTACATTTTTTTTAAATGACTCAGAGCTTCTTTAGACTATATATATATATATATATATATATATATATATATATATATATATATATATATATATATATATATATATATAACATTTACCGTGTTTATATAATAAATATTTATTAAGCTTACCTACTATTAAGCACTTTTTACGAATATTATTTATTTACGTTAAGGTAATATATATATATTGTAAATTGTGTTATAATATATATATATATATATATATATATATACATATATACATATATATATATATATATACATATATATATATATATATATATATATATATATATATATATATATATATATATATATATATATATATATATATATATATATATTAGCAAATATATGCCATCTCAGGTTATATGTTTTCGGATGGTAAACGAATTTCATACATTGACCCCCTAAGTAATGGAAACGAACTAGCATACCCTCAAATAGGAGGAGATAATTCCTGTGAGGATGATATCATGAAAAAATAATATGATAGATAGTACATTACATCCCATGGCATTGTGAAGTACGAATATAAACTATACTGCCCAGAGCAGCCAAAATGTGAGGTAATGCCATGGCAGAATGTATCATGACGAATTAAAAAAACAAAAAAGGAATTAATGTTTGGTATGATTGTATGATGACAACGGAACAAATACTACAGTACAATTAACATTGGATAATGTATAACTCTGGGGAAACCCCCATATAAAAGAGAAGGTAATGCATGCGAGTATGGTATCATGGGCACAATCTATATACTAAACTGCCCTTCCCTTACACACCAAAAAGAGAAGGTACTAATTGGAAAGATTGTCTCGTTACAACAACTTATAGTACATTACCGCCTCCCAAAAAGGAAGAGTTAATACCTGTGAGAAGTCCTCCCACTCCTGGTAAAAATAGGAGGTAATTTCTGGGGGGACGGTTTTGTTAGAATAGAATTGTTAATACACGACCAACTATTAAAAATAATACAATAATAGATTAAATAAGTTTATTTTATTAATTTTAAATTACTTGCCATTACATATAGTGTTTCGGCCTGCGGACCTTTTCGATACGATCAAAGTGTATTATCTGTTTTCCCCATCTTAGTAACACCAGACGTTCTACTATCGACGAGACGGTTGAATATATATATATATATATATATATATATATATATATATATATATATATATATATATATATATATATGATATATATGACTTGCCAAGCAAGTAACTGTTTGGTCGTGAAACACGTGTAGGAAAAAACATTTAATTTGAATAAATAGTATTTGTGAGAAAAAATATCTTTAATGGTGATCATTGGTGTCTTGAAAGGAATGCTTTGGTAAGCCTTCATAAAATCACATATAAATGCTCTGTACTCTGTAATCGAGTATCATCGAGCTTGTTTTTTATTGGAACAACCCCGGTCTTCACTGAATGATCTATTTTATAAGTGAAAAATCTAAATCTATATATATATATATATATATATATATATATATATATATATATATATATATATATATGACAATGTTGATTCCAAATGTTTATTACAGAATAATATTTGTTTTCGAATCTGTTACGAAATTGAATTTGAAACTTAGGAATACGTAAATACTTTTGTCTGTATCTATAAAAATTATTACAAACTCTTATGTTGCATCATTGAATAGAATAACCCGCGTTGATGTTAATATTTTAAGGATTAGGGGAAAAACTCTTTCGCATTTATTCATTCAGATACATAGTATGTGTGTTTTTTTTATTTATAAATTATAATAACTAAATTAAAATCGTTACTGATCTTGATCGATTAACGTAGCCCATCTCGATTGACATAGCGTAGTGCTATGAATATTTTAAAGCTACTTATTGTGATCCCACCCACAAAGCTATAACTAAAATAAGAAAAGGAAAACTTACAATGCAACCAAATTAATGCGCGTACACGTGTATGATAAGTACCGCATTCTCCGCTCAATGTTTAAGTATAAATCGATTTCATTTCAAGGATGTTAATCAGATTAAAGGATAAAGAATGGCTAAAAAAAACTATACAATATTCAAGTCAAGTTAATGTACATTTTTACATTATAGGGAATGAAAAGTGTTAAACTATTACGGTTTCTTTTATTTTCCAAAAAGCAATTATATATTTTACATATTTTTTGCTTGTTTTTAAATAAGTTAGTCCATTTGAAAGAACAAGCTCAAAAGCGAACCGTTCGTTGATTAATTCAACGCATTTCCAGTAGATTTACTTGCTGAATAATGTAGCGGGGGGATGCCCATCGTAATGATTCAAGTGTGGGAAATGCCGTTATGCTATCAAGTAAGAAACGCAATCTAGCGAACAGTTAGACATGGGACATTTTGAACCCTCTCTTCACGTAAAAATTTATAAAAATGCAGGAAATAAACTAATTTTTCTGAATCTTTCAGGATTTGATAATTTACGATCACAAAATATAATTAACACATTACTTCATTAGAAATTAGTGCAAATGTAGTATTTAGTGTAATTAGCTAAGACTTGACAACAAACATTAAACTAATCTAATATATAAAGTAGAGATGTTTTTCCCCTGTACCTTCTCGGAGTATAGTAAAATAACCACATACATCACAGGCTACTAAACTCACCGCTATACTACACGTATTCACTCGAGCGTGTTTTAGTACATTTGTTATTCTTTTTTCCCAGCTAACACTAAATATTATATTTGGCCCACCATCAACGTCTCTCCGAAAAACCAACTCCATATAGGTGATAGCAAAGACTTTTCCCCCTAACAATTGTGTACTCTGACTACACTCATCGACACCGGGTACTAATAAACACAGCTTACTTTTCACAAAACAGTCCGTCCTTATTTATTATTTGCCTGGTATTAATTTACTACATAATATAAAGCAATACGCAAACAAATAATGGCCGCTCCCGTTGAATCCGATGATATTCCGCGAATATCAGATTACGCTTTTCCTATTTCTAACTATGATTTCCACATTTACATTCATTCCGGAATTAAGCGAATGACATTAACGAACACAGTTCCTGCAACATTTATTCTTCAAACATGACTGCTACAATTCCTTCATTGAATCGACTTCCTACCTCATTCAATAGCCGCCAAGATACTGTCAGACCCCGACACATTTATATTTTCAAAATCATATACTTTTAACCCTTCTCAAATAAATTACCTAAACCGTGTCATTGTTGAACTTTAATTTTCGTCGCCAGAAGCTGCCAGTAAACCAGCTTAGATTAACTGGCCTATTTTCACATGTATTTTTCAAGTTGTAACTGTGGCGCAATGGTTAAGAAGGGAGGTTTCATTTTCGCCAGTATCGGCGTTCGATCCCTATTCTGCTTTCTTTTTTTCTTCTTTTTTAAAAATGTAAAACGTTCACCAACACGGTAGAGGGGGGGGACCACAATAGGCGGTTTCTTTTTTATGCAATAGGTAGTACTTTCTCCCGCGCAACGCTGGGCGACTGGTTCCGCTAGTACTTAATAAAATGGTGCTGTCATATTTTTTGAATTTTTAAACATTTTTCTTAGAAAAACGATTCGTTTGATTTAATATTCATTCCTTTAATAAGTTAATGATTTCCGGCCGACATCAAATGAAAAACAACTTATATCATTTATACTCCCTATTAATAGGCAGTTTTATTCTTGATATGAACATTCAATTATCACAGTCTTAGCTGAATAATTTGATCAAAGCTGCCCTCATTTCCGAAAACGAGTAAATGTTTTTCAACTTAACAATAAATGAAACATGAATAATAAAACAAACATGAAAGATTACGATTTTAGTAAAGTAACACAAATCAATTATTCAAAAAAAATAATCAATAGAATATTTATTAGAATAAATAAAAAATATGTGTTCTTATTTTTGTTTTGTTTTTGAAAACAACAGTTTATTTAAAAGATAGTAAAAAATTGTAATGAATTAAAAGTCATGTTTTTTGTAGGGTAGGTGTTCCTAACGGACAGTTGATGTATGATATATTATTTGAATATCTCGCTTAATTCGTTGGATTTTCGCACTAAATTACTGTAAAATTCTATTTTTTAATCACGAAACGAAATTCCAATTTTTTTAGACTTGAAATTTGAACTTTAATGCAACGCCTGACTCGATGGAAACCATCTTGTAATTTCCCCTGTTTTTCCCTTGCTATTGAACTTTATGAAACTAGAAATGCGTTTGAAAATAGGAACAAGTAAACAATGATTTCCAAGTGAATAAATAATCCTTAGGAAGGTAGCCATGATCTTGGCAGGAGAAAAATGTCATAACAGCAGGAACAAGTAAACAATAATTTCGAATTTAATGAATAAGCCTATGAACAAACGTCTGCATGCTCTGTTGCACTGAGTACAGATGAACGCATGCGCGTTAAGTGTTTAAAGCACTTCCGCTCTTCATTGATAGTTGTACTTACTCCTATTATCAATGATAGTTGTGCTTACTCCTATTATCAATTATGTCACCAGAAAGGCCGCCTTTACGATGACCGTTGTCAAGGGAGGCAATGACGTTAGACCCGTATAAGAGTAAAAAGGCTTTCATTTTATGTGTTTCTTTACTTTCTCTATCTTTTAATCCTGAGATTTAGTGAAGTCGGCGCGTTTTCCACGACCACGGCGTCCACCTTACTAAAACAACCATGCCTCACTACTTTCCTTTTCCGGAGAGCTATAATTATTAAGTTTATTGGTAATCTAAGATAGCGAATACTTCGAGACGATTATTATGATCAACGTCATTTAAACTACGCATAGAATAGGGTCGACTTGCTTGTTAATTGCTCACATATGTAACTAACTGAGTAATGCTTAGGTCTAACCAAAACTGGGTAAACACTGAGTTCTTCTTTAAAACACGTTTTCTAATTGTAGTATTTTACTAGAACCATCTGTAAGCCAATCATTAAAGTAAATACATATTTTTAAAGTACATTAATAAATTTATTTTTCACTCTTTAATTTATATATAGTCGAGGAATTCTCCTGGTATTGATTATTTTTGACAAAGGGAAGTTTCTTTTCCCGAAATATTAAATAATGATTTTTTAATAATCCGGGCACCACACAAACAGCTAACAGCACTCTTGCTGTTTTGTAAGATTTTAGGAAAAATAAATAGTAAGTCATATTTCGTATTCGATTTATTGTTTTTGTTCCTTACAACTTGCATCTTACCCGGAATTTGCATTGCCCACAGCCTTTAAAAACATACTACTACTATACCCAGCAATGCTTCAAGCAAACTACCATTCTCTACTAATATATATATATATATATATACTATACAAACGAGTCACCGCTTATCAAGGGCCAATAGATAAAGGTTATTGAATTTAACAGATTGGCGGTGAAACATTGAAGGTATTAGTAACAATGGTTACAACTGGTCAGAAATGAAGTATTTAAGAGGGCGGCTCAAAGAATATTAACATTAGACTTAAAAACGGTAATGTTGTAGTAAGCAGGGAAGCAGCTCCAGTGTACTGTGTACCACATACGGAAAGTTTTAGGGAAAAATCCTCATTAAATATCTAATGTATTGCACTAGTTTACGAAACCTGTTACGTGTGCATAACATGACCCAGTAAATTCCTAGGTACGGTCCCTCATCATCATGATCATCTAGTCAGTGTTGTGCCACGGGTCCTACTAACTCGTTTACGCCAGCTCGCTCTATCCTCCATCACACCTGTTGGGTCTTCACAGGGGCATTCTGAGTCTATTACTAAACGCTGGATGTAGCTCATATGCGGTCTCGCTTACCGAGCCACATCCTTGTTTTTTCATCCACAAAAGAACATCGTAGATGATCTCATTCTTGGTGTTCAAAGACGATTTAGCAAAAATGCATTATTTCTCTCTGATCAAGGCTGAGATCTGAAGACGTTGTCCGTAGGGTTACTCTTTCATAGTGTGATATCTCCAAGGAATGTAAATGTGTACACACTGTCACTTTTCCTCTTCCATCTTTATCGTTAGAGTTCAGCTGCTACTTTTATATACAAGAACTGATATAACAATGGCTGCAAAGTGACTGCATGTTGGTAGTGAGATTTAACTTCCATATCGCTTTCAACTTACTTAGTCCAGCAAGATTCTTACTGAGTTTCTCCTTTAGTTCATTTTCTGTGGAGTGTTGCGTTTCAACTTTACAACCTAAATAGGAAAACTCGTCGACATTTTTAGAAATATTCCAATTTGTGACGAGCTTTTTTATTATCTTTTACCTACGTCATTTATCATTTCCGTCATCCACTTAATATATTTTTTCTTTTACACTTGAGTTTAGACCGCTTGGGTGCGCCCCCTTATTTTCTGGGGTTCTTTAACAACTACGATAACCTGCTTTGTTTTCCAGAAATATTTAATAAACAAGTGAACCGGAGAGCATGCGTCAGTGTTTCTTTTAAGACTTCTAATCTATGTTCGGAGTACAGATTACTACTTAATTATTATAACTATCACCTTCATAAGAAAAACTCAAGCGACTTGCTAATTAATCTTTCACATGTGTAACATTTTCGGTTATGCTGAACACCAACCTAAACAGTGTAAATAATTAGTTAAATTATTAAAATACACTTTCGTTTCTATTTGTAATATTTCAATCAACGACTCGTAGCCCGTTGCTTCATTACATATTTAAAACAACATTTATTTACTAGTATTTAAGAAAACCTGTTACGAATGCGTTAAATGACCGAGTAAATTCTGAGTGACGAACGTCTGGAATATTCCATTTCCATTATTTACATCATGTATTCATTTAGATAATCTCTCTGACTTGTTATATAATAATGGTTCATCATTTAGCAAGGCTAAAAGCAACTCGAAGATGAGTGTTAGTGATATTCTAACATTTGATGATTGAACAGTATTATGAAAGGATTGAGAAGAATGATTTATCCATATGACGACGTGCCAGCTATCTGATGACACTGGACTTGAAAAACGACCGTGATGTAGTATGTAGAGACACATTGGATAGTTGTTGGTACGAAACTTAATGTTCATTGAAGTTCTGTTTAATTTATACATTTTAGGTACAGAGAAAGAGAGAGAGAAAATAGTTTTTCAGTGTTTGTGACAAGACTAGGTTGTTTAAGAAGAGTTTTCGGGGAAGGACATCTAGCGCTTGAAGATCAGTCGAGGAACTAACATGGAACTATCGCGTGAGGTGTAGAAATACTAGCAACATGGTTTTTGCATGGGGAAAAGAGGCTATATGTCACTTACTTGCGAAGTCGATGGCGCACTCGTTCCGAGAAAGAAATGGTTCCTTGAGCGACACCTTATGTGGCAGCAGTACTCCATAATGAGTCGAATCTGACTTTTTACAGATAGATGGTGTATATTAAGTACACACTGGAGCTGGAGAATACTCTAAGTAGTTTTCCAATTAATTTCGGGTACTGATCATATTAGTATCTTAGTATTTTACTTTTCTTTTTTATTTACGTCATTTATTTATTTACGTTATTTTCTCAGTATTATTTTCTTTCGCCACTCCTTCTATCTACTCTTTTTGCAGCAGATTCCCCACCACTTCTTATTACATTCTCTCCTCTGTCGATATGTAACATTCGGATATGTATTGTAGTATAAGAGTGCGTTTGATTTATCATATCACCCTATCTAGTCTCTATTCAACACTTGTATTCAAACAAGGTGTGTATTAAAAGTAATGAGACTGGGGTCAGAAACAATATATGTCAAACACCAAAAAACAACCTAGCTTTTTTCTTTAAAATATCGTCTGTATAAAAATGTGAATGTAGAAAACGGTAGAACGAGTGGAGAGGGACTGCAAGACGCATCTCATCCCTATCGGGATAGATGATTTTTACAATCGTTTGCACAAAAGTTTGACTGTTCTCACAAAAAATTTTAAAAATACTGAATATATGTGGCCATAAGTTTTGAGATACTGCAACACATTTTGAAAAAAACATATTTAACACATGTCCATATGTTTTGAGATACTGCAACATATTTTGAAATAAAAAAAATGAACAAATGTCCATAAGTTTTGAAATACTGCAACATATTTTGAAATAAAAAAATGAACAAATGTCCATAAGTTTTGAGATACTGTAACATATTTTGAAATAAAACAATGAACACATGTCCATAAGTTTTGAGATACTGCAACATATTTTGAAAAAAAATACTGAACACATGTGGCCATCAGTTTTGAGAAACTGCAACATATGCTGAAAATATAAAATTAACACATGCCCATAAGTTTTGAGATACTGCAACATATTTTGAAAAAATTATTTAACACATGTCCGTAAGTTTTGAGATACTGCGACATATTTTGAAAAAAAATATTTGACACATGTCCATAAGTTTTGAGATAATGCACCATATCTAAAAAAAAATATTTAACAGATGTCCATATGTTTTGAGATACTGCAACATATTTTGAAAATATATTCAACACATGTCCATAAGTTTCGAGATAATGCAACATATTTTGGAAAGAATATTTAACACATGTCCATGAGTTTTGAGATAATACAACATATTTTGAAAAAATATTCAACACATGTCCATAGGTTTTGAGATTCTGCAACATATTTTGAAATAAATATTCAACACATGTCCATAAGTTTTGAGATAATTCAACATATTTTGAAAAAAAAATTAACACATGTCCATACGTTTTGAGATACTGCAACATATTTTGAAAAGAAAAATATTTAACACATGTCCATAAGTTTTGAGATACTGCAAAATATTTTGATAAAAAAATACTGAACACATGTGGCCATAAGTTTTGAGATACTGCAACATATGTTAACAAAAATTGAACAGATGTCCATAAGTGTTGAGATACTGCAACATATTTTGAAAAATTATTTAACACATGTCCATAAATTTTGAGATACTGCAAAATATTTTTAAAAACTATTTAACACATGTCCATAAGTTTTCAGATACTGCAACATATTTTGAAAAAAAATATTCAACACATGTCCATAAGATTTGAGATACTGATACATATTTTGAAATAAATATTTAACACATGTCCATAAGTGTTGAGATACTGCAACATATTTTAAAATAAAAAAATGTTCAGCTAATTTTCAATAAATATATCGAGCGAAAATTAAATTTTAATATGTTCGGTCACAGTTAATTGTTGTACTTTCTAGAATGTTTTATTTCCCGGCAATTAAATAACAGAAAGAAAACGAAGCAATTAACGGCGTGCATGTTGCATTGTAACTTCTTATAAAGGGGGGGATCGACGAACTTTTTTATTAAAAAAGAACAAATATAAAAACAGTTTCACAATTTTAAAAGTATGCAGGTCGGTAAAAATACATTTGTATGCGTGTGCCTGAAGTTGGTATTTATCTACCTCCCACAGAGTAAAATGTGACACAAGATTGAAAAATGGGATTAGATACGTCAGCACCCTAGAGAAAGAGCACTTATGACCTTACAAAATTGCCTGGGCATCCCAGTCGGCATTCCCCGGTAGAGGCGCCTCAGACGATTAGCAATAAACTAACCCCTTCTCAAAGTGTGAGAAAGCAAAGCCTGGGAGGGTGGCCCTCCTAGAACTGCAAGGACAAACCCATAGACAGGCAAAAATCAAATTTGAACAGGCCAAAATCACCAAATGCATTCATAACATAGCTCGGCGAAGACTACTGGAAACTGCACTAATCACAGCCTTCAACACCATCAGACAACGAAATGGCTTGTAGAATATATCCCCCTTAATAAGCAAAATTATCCTGACCGAACAAAAACTGAACCTAGATCATGGTTAACCTTTTTTCTCTTCGCTCCTAATTGTACTTTTATGCAAGCCCCCGCATACACACTCACGCACAAACCCCTCCTCACATACATTTTAATTCACCACGAATCCAAACCACTTAACCACAAATAACAGCCTAACCATTGGACCCAATCTAGATACCCTAACAAATATTTAAATATTTAAACCTATTTTGCCCTCAATGTAATTTCAAACTATCAACACTGCCTGCACAAAACTACATTTCACATCTTTCTCACCAAAATTAATATCACTGTTCTCCTTCTCTACTTTTTCTTTTTCCTTCCCCTATTGTAATTTTCTCAGTACATTTCAACACTTTCATTCTAACTTACTTATATTCACACATTCCTGACATAGCCAGCTGATCAAACACTACTACGCTCCAAACATTTCACACCTAATCACAAGAAACTCCCCTCTTCCCCTACCCCATCTCACCCTTTCGCTTACTTCTTTCACACTCTTACCCACCCACCTCGCCCACTTTCAAATCATCTTCATTTCTTCAAATCTTTTTCTAAAACTATGCTAATACCTACATACCAAATCACAGAGCTTCCCCCTCCCTTCCTCTTTCCCCAGCCCCTTAAAATCAATGCTACACCTCACCACAACAAAAACACTCAGCACCCCCTCCCCTCTCTCCCACATTAAGACAAATTCACTAACATTCTTACCCCTCCCCTTTTTCACTCACAGCCATCCACATTCATTTCAATGCCTGTCACCGACTTCTCTCAGCCCGGACCTTGGTACTGCCCTCCCAGTAGTGGCTACTACTTTTTCTCATTAACCCATCATCTCAACCAATATTTCTATGTACTTGCATAACATTTTTCTTAAAATTATCATCCTGAGGAAGTCTTACAAATAAAGCCGAAACGTTGATGAATATATAAAAAAAAACATCGTTTTTGGTTTTTCCTTTTTCATCTCCCATTACGTCGGATTGCCCTCATCCTTTCTTTTCTCATGATATATATATATATATATATATATATATATATATATATATATATATATATATATCGTCGGACAACCATACCCTTTTTTATAGGACTAAAAAATTACATGAGACAAAGCTATTAATATAAACACATAATAAAGCTAATGGCTTTGTCTGTAGACGTGGCATTCTATCTGCATCGAAGAACAAACACGATAATGCTTTTTATTCACACACGCCCAGGCGTCACTCTTTTTCTCTCTCCGAATCGAGAAGCGCGTACTAACAGTCTGAGAAAGTTGATGACGCTAAGTTTTCAGAAAAGCATATTCTAAAGAGTCAACTATCAGCGAATCTCTTCAAAGATACAGTTCGAGCGAATTCTCTTGGGCATTAAGTTAAGAACAGCGGAAGCGCTTGTCTAGCATAAGTGGGGCATCTCAGAAACGATGTTAGTGTGTGTAGAAGGACATACATTAGCAACCGACGAGGAAGCCATTGACAATAATAATTAGAATGTGTCAAACTGGGAACAATTTTACAAGACAACTCGAAAATCTGTCGCTGACATTGGCCTTTTTTGTTGTATTTTATTATGTCCGAACGAGTCACCAGTTATCAAGGTCCAAATACCACTCGAGGATAAGGGTTCATGTATTTGTCAGGAGGACTGTGAAACAACAACATGACGATAAGTAGCAATACTTGAGACATGTCAGAAATAACATTATTTTAAAAGACTTAAGAATAATTGTTAACACTTGGCTTGAATATAGCCAATAGTAAAAATAGGTAACAGTCAACAGAGAAGCAGTCCTGTGGTGTCGTGTTCAACAGGCGGACAATTCTTTGACCAAATTCTGCTCATGGATGCTTTGTTTTCTTCCAGGTACACAGAGGGAGAAAGGAAAATACTTTACAGTGATTGTAGATAGACAAGTTTTTGTTTTAAATGTTTTATATGTGAGAACAATAGATTGGAGCTCAGTCGAGCAGCTTCCATGAAAATAAAGATAAAATAGAGAAATGTAAGCAACTTCTCTTCTGTGAGAAAGAGCATGTAGGAAATGAAAGATTATATCTCCCACTAGATTTCGAAGTCGGTTTTGGATTTGGCAATGGCGGGAACGGTGCTCTGTGCGACCCCCCCCTCCAAATGTGACAACATTATTTAATCTTAGGACTATTCGCATCCTTATACAGGTAGAGGTTAGCGTCAGCTGTTAGATAACTATTTGGTTTCGGGTAAATTGATACATTTTTACGGCGTTTTGCGTCCTGTTTTGCGGCTGACATCATGACAAAATAAGACTACAGAGAATAAAACAAGTCTTAATATCGGTACTTATATCGATCTTGACCCAGTTTCCGTGAGTTTCTTGTCGGAATCGTTCGGCTATCCTACGCAAACGCTCGAAAGATGACGAGCCGATTTGTACCAGACGACAATTTTGATACGGTGCTGCGTGTAGGGCCCCTCATAATATACCACCGGCAATAGCTAGTATCATTAGATCGTAAGGGCTGTTTATCGTCCAGAACGTACATGAAATGGAAACATACCAGAAACTCCAACACGGGTTTTAGAAATAGGCTTCCATAACAATATATATTTCTCAAAGACATTAACAAGTTTACTTCGATAAGTATGTTTCAGTTTTAACCAAAGTGGTACAATAATATCATGTAGTGAAATTTCCACGGGTCCCGTGAGTTAAATCTAGGGCAATAGACAATGTTAACAAGTTTAATATATGTGCCACCACCTCTAAATAACCTGTGGGGACGGAACCCCTTAACACCTAAAATACGTATATTCCATTTAATTATTTTAAACCAAATGTATCAGACACTAATTCAGAGAGTTATTTACATTTCAGAATCTTCCGACTATTTTAGCAGGTAGTATACACGGCAATGTAGCGTTTTATTCATTACGTAAACTGGAGCCGACGAACCAAGATCGTGTTAAAGACTAGACTCCGTCTCTATAACGCGTACGGCGTGCCCATCATGCTCTACAATAGCAACAGCTAGGTAATAACAAAAGCTATACTTGACCAGCTGGATGCGTGCCACCGCAGACACCTTCGTTCCATCACAGGCTACTGCTGGCATAAAAAAACCTTTTAGCAACAAGGCACTATACGAGCTGTGCCACGAGAAAGCCCTCTCCACAAATGTCGCTGAACAAAGTGGTCTATGTTAGGCCATGTCCTACGAATGGACCCTGACACTCCCGCACAGCGGGCACTAGACTTTGCCGTTACTGGCTGGCAAGCATACCAACCGCGACTAGAACAGCACTGCACAAATCTGCTGGGCACACTACGTGTTGACCTCAAGCAGGCGGGACTAAGACCACTACGTACAGCGAAACAACTTCATTGCCTACGACAACTTGCGGATGACAAGGCCAGATGGCCTGGGACTAGCATGGAGGACTGATTGCAGGTCGCGATCACATCTGGCTACCGTAGCCGCAGAACACAGTTTTTTTATGAAGTAAAAACAAATCATATAATATAGTGTTATGAGAACCGGGAAACAGTACAAGTAGTTATTTTTATCCAACCCAGATAAAGCGTAGCGTATTTCTGCTAGTATATAACTTTAGTAGAATTAGAAAAAAATGCTTAAATCATGACGATTTTAAATAAAATTGGACGATTACAAATACAGATTGCAAGTTTCACACATTCTTGTTGCTAGGAAACAACAGCTAAACACGAATCGGGTAAACTTCAAAGTAAAGATTAAGATAATAATAAAAATAATAACAATTATCATCATAATAGGAAGACAAGAAGAAGACGAACAACAATATAATAGTCGAAAAAAGACTTTAAAATAAAACAAAATATATAAACGAAACGCGAAACTAGAAAAGACATTGAAATTGTCAAACGTAACTCTAAAAAAATAAAACAATGAACGAATTAAACATCGCACACCTTTGATGTAGATTTTTATAAAATACTTTTTTTTGAATTTTGGAAGATCAGATGAAAGATATGGAAGCAAATGACGAAAAAAAGATGTCAGCTTGAAAATTCTTTGTTTGGAGAAGCGGAAGTTGATTACAAAGTGCAACACTGGATGAATAATTCGACAAAGATAGCGGAGGCGTGCACTCGGTGGGTGAGCGATGTTGCGGCTTATTTATTTCAGTAAAATAGACGAAGATCAAGATGTGATAATGAGCCGAAAAAGATGAATGTTAAATAATGTTCAGTTTTATTTTAAGTTGGCAAAATTAATACGTCATGGTTTTACAACGTTTCTGATATTTCGGGTGTCGACTACGTTAACTAGTTTTATTTTTGTTACTTTGATTAATCTCAACACAAGAATAGGTCGACTAAGACATAGAGAGGTACTCAGATTAATGGCTAAATTTATAGAGCTGCATGAGAAGTTGTGCAGCATTGTGTTTGATAACGTTAAATTTAAATTTCAACATGTCAATAGAGTCGGGGGAATCTTATTAGGGAAGGGATTCTAAAGACAGCGGTCTGAAAGAAAGAGCTATTCGAGTAGAACATATATTTTGCATTTGGGGACCTCCTTATGTTATAGGTGGAATGTTGCTGTCTGACGGGGTTGTCGGGGGTATTCACGTTGATGAGATGCAGTAAGTTTTTCTGTGTACATTTCATGGGAGTACCTGCACAACAAGCAAAAGGATGCAAGATTGGTGCAATGGGTCCGGGGCTAAAACTTGGTAGATAGTGCGAGACTAGCTTTGCCCCTTATTCAAGAAAGAGAGAGGCTAGTGATTAGTGCACCAACCTATATATGGCAACAATACTAGATGCATGGGCAAATGGTGGATTTATAGCGATATAATTTTTTTGTGAAATATGAAAAGTTTACAAATCGCTAGAGGAAGCCTAATTCTTTCCAACAGATTGTCGGTATATTTAATGGATTCATTCCAATTAATGTTGTTTCTGAATATTAAACTGAGTGGTTACATTTTTAGAAAGAATTAAAGAGTAATAGCGACGCTGGAATAGACGACAGTCTGTGAGTAAAACGGTTAGATTATTTGAACCCGTTAAACCCAGTAAACAGGCAATATGCTATCTAAAATGTAAAGAGGGACTTAAGATCAAGATTTAATTACGAGACCAGTCTTGAAGACCTTTTAATGAAAGTCTTTAAAATAAGGAATAATTAGAATTATCTTTTTTCTCCTCGCTGCGTCGACTGTTGTGTAACGCAAATAAAAACTAAAACTGTCCCGTAAAATCGCATGTCGGACTTGATTATATTAATTTAAATTAACAACTATATCTTGTAAAAAAGAAGTTGCACTATATTGTTGAGGGGTATAGGTAAGAGACAAGCAACTCTGCGTTTCCCGGAAATAAATATAAGCAAGTATATTTGTCTCATTAGTGTTTAGCCGAGTAGTAGTAAGACATGAAACTCAACTTCCATAGAATACGTTTCATGTATCTTAATGTTTCAGGAGCGAGAAAGCGAGAACTTCTAGAGTTTAGCAACAAACCCACTAGACGTTCTTAGCAACATGCAATCACGTTCGATAGGTACATATAAAAGTGTAGTAATGTGGCGGTGGGTTATATTGTGACAGTTACTGTCGCGTTCACGCTCACATACTTTCTCTTGTCTCCCTAACTGATATCTTTAGCCGTTCAAGATTAAGGTTGTACTTTCATATATGCATATCCGTCACACTTATGTCGATATCTCAGGCTTAAACTTGAGATGAAATCTGATTAAGTATGACACATTCAATCTCTCTCCGTCTCTCTCTCTCTTTCTCTCTCTCTTTCTCTCTCTATCGCTATATATATATATATATCTGTCTGTCTGTCTGTCTGTCTGTCTCTCTCTCTCTCTCTCTCTCTCTCTCTCTATATATATATATATATATATATATATATATATATATATATATATATATATATATATATAGCTCAATGTATGTGTGTATGTGTCAGTGATGTTTGTTTGTTCCGTATAAAAAGAAAAGGTACAGGATCTACAGTAAATCTAGAAGATACATTTTCATGTAAAATTAAACGAGGAAGACAATGGAAGTGTTGCAGAATCTCCCAATAAATCAAAATGGGGATATTGAGGCATCGCCACTTTTGAACTACAAATGTATCTTATATTATTAAATATCAACGATATGTATACCATTTTCTAGGGAAGAACTTGGAGGGTTTCCGAAATCCTTAATTGTCCTACTAACCTATTGGAGCTATGGTGGAAGAGTATCCTATACATTTGCAAATGTATCTTATTTTGTTCGAATTCATATAATACGTATGAAATTATCCGGGAAAGACATTGGAAGTGGTCCAAAATCTCTACGTACTCCTCTATGTGACCATTATCTACGTGCACCACACTCTCTCTCTTTCTCTCTCTCTCTATATATATATATATATATCTGTCTGTCTGTCTGTCTCTCTCTCTCTCTCTCTCTATATATATATATATATATATATATATATATGTATATATATATATATATATATATATATAGCGCAATGTATGTGTGTATGTGTCAGTGATGTTTGTTTGTTCCGTTATTGGAGCTATGGTGGAAGAGTATCCTATACATTTGCAAATGTATCTTATTTTGATCGAATTCATATAATACGTATGAAATTATCCGGGAAAGACATTGGAAGTGGTCCAAAATTTCTACGTACTCCTCTATGTGACCATTATCTACGTGCATCAAACTCTAAGTAATCGATAGGAAAAAATCCACCATAACATTTAAAATACGTATATTCGTTCACAAAGAAATTTGAAAATGTTTAACATCCATAGTTCGTTTAAGTTAAGAGATCACTTAGAGATTCGGTACAACATCCATTGCCTTCCCAGAAAATGTCATACACATGATTTTAATTTTACAAAAATAAGATATTTCTGTAGTTTCAAGAGGGTGCATGTCATCATAGACTCCTTAGGGCAGCACTTAGAGATTAGGGAACTCTTTTATTGTCTACTCCGGTAAATTATACATTCGAATACACTTTTAGATGCTATGTAGATTCTCTAATGTTTCCTTCTTTAGGGAACAGGCAAAACTCACACAAACTCATTGAGTTTAATATATTAAAAAATATTTACTCCGTCACGATTGAGTTTCAAGTATTATAGTCGTCATTTTAATTCTAAACTCGATCTATCATTCTTAAGTTTAACATTTGATTAAACTTGGTCTATCACGCTTATGTTTATTATATATTTTTCGGTATATCGTTTTTTTTCTCAGTTTAATATAGCATTTTTGTCGGTCTATACCGTTTATGTTAGAAATTGAGTGTTTGTTGATCCATCACACTGAACTGTGAATTACAGTTGTATTTAGTCTGTCACACACAAGTTGTAAATATCATGTTTGTCTGTCAATAACATTTTGTAAATAGTGTTTCACTGTTCTGCCAAGGTTTATTTTAATGGCATTGCTATCCTGATACACGCATAAGAACCTTTAGGAAAATACGTTATTCTGTTAAATATTTACTCTTTTTATCACATCTTTTTTAAAAGATCATTAACCGTTTCACGCCGTCTTTTTGTTATACAGAGAAGAAAAACATATCGAACCTATCTCTGAAGAATATTCATTCCAATACGTCATCCACTTTTTTGTTGAGTTATCGCCCTTGACATTTATTACATTTTTAATATTATGTGTTTTTTCTTTCCACCAGAGGGCGGTAAATTTATTGATCTATAACAGCCTGAAATAGCGATGCAAACGCATTCATCAGTTTGAAATGTTTTTATCCAATTTCTCTCGGTGTTCCGACGATTTTATACAATTTTTCTGTACATTTTTTTAGAAAACAACATGGCCGCTTGTGTGTTTATACATTTGAACGGAGTTACTATTATTATTTTCATATACGATTGAAACATGTTTACTTTCATAGTTCCCTAATTTTAAATTTGATAAATGACTAAGCGAGTGATTATTGTTTTACATGTAGTATGGGATCACTTCATGGAGCTGATGTTGTTATTATAGTTAAAGTTAGGAATTTATTAGAGATAAATAAAGTTCTGGCAGTGCTAACTGACAGAGGTTACCGCTGTCGACCAAGACGATATCATGACATGCATATGTGCGCAGTATGATGATGTACAGAATTGAAACCCCGCCAGCCAGTGAGGCATGGCATAGAGATTAATGATATGATTCTTATATATATATATATACATATGCATAGAGATGAATTATATGAGTCTTATACATATATATATATATAAGACTCATATCATTCATCTCTATGCAATGCAATTAATATATATATATATATATATATATATATACATATACATATATATACATATACATATACATATATATATATATATATATATATATATATATATATATATATATATATATATATATATATATATATATATATATATATATATATATATATATACATATACATACATATACGGTACAATCACGTTGACACACCGGTTCCCGTTAGATCACCGAAGTTAAGCGACGTCGAGCCTGGCCAGTAGTAAATGGGTGACCATTTGGGACTACCAGGTGCTGTATGTGCTCTCTGTTTATCTCGGCATTGTTTCCAGTCGTCTTGAACTCAGGAGGTGTTGTTAGAAATTGCGAAACCCTTGCTTCATAATTACACGCGCAGCCAACCCTCTTATAGGGGTATCCATAGTCTCTCTAGACTGAACGGAGGGCCTAAATATATATATATACACATATATAAGTTTAAATCAAAGGAAATTTTGACTGTAACAAAGGGTATATGACCTAAGGCCGAGGTGTGTCAAGAATAAACACCCTGGAACGGGCATTACCACAACCGAGCACTGTAGATATAGGTATCAGCTCAATGGAGAATAGTCAACAAGAGCTGTAATAAGAGTATTTAATGAATTAGAACTTTACAATTGTTCCAAGAATTAGAAAAATAAAGTATTTTCAGACTGTTTTGGAAACGGCCGTTATACTAGACTTGATGTTCTAATTCTTGGAATAATTGTAATGTTCTAATTCATTAAATCCTAATATATATATATATATATATATATATATATATATATATATATATATAGTCTAAAGAAGCGCTTAGTCATTAAAAAAAATGTAAAATGTAGTTTAAATTCCCAGACAAACTAACTAATTCCAAGATATTGCAGACTAAACATTCGTTGGAAAATTAATAAATGAAAAAATATAAGTAAAAAAAAGGGGGGTTAATTATCTAATAGTGAAGCAAAAACAGGAGACCTGTTATATATATATATATATATATATATATATATATATACATATATATATATATATATAGTATTTTACTGTAAAAAAGTAAATAACATTACATCTTCTCTCTTTAATTGACCAGTTAAGTTGGAAATAGTATGTATTTTTGTGATGTCTACATCTTACCGGATTCCAGGACAATAATTCATCTAGTCTGGTAGCGTTTCCAGGTTAGTGTTGTTATTAGAAGCAACATTCCTTGGAGAACGTGCACCATTGCGTCGTATTAGCCAGTGTTTGGTAACTATACGATTGGGATTTTTTTTGGTCTTCGAATACTATGTTATTTTTAATAGTTCGTCAAGGTTTACTTGTAATGGGAATTGCCGTATTTCAGTTTGCCCTGACAAAACTATGTACAGAGAGATCTTGGGCACTTGAGAAACGTGTCTCGTAGGCATTTAAATTATCTTGTTAGGTTTTTAAATTCTCTGAAATATAATAAATATAATGTGCAATGTTAGGCTTTAATACATGCTTAGATCTGATACATCATGACATTATAAGAAGATGTGTTCAGAACATGGGACTTCGTTGGTTTGCTAACATTGAAAGGATACATTTTATTGGGTAAGTAGATGTAATGTAGCAGGATTAATTGTCTCAGGTAGGCTATTGAAAACACAAGTGGAAATTATGAGGAATGGTTTTAGAGATCGAGGAATAAATAAAGACCTGCTTGAGATAGGTGAGTTTAGAAGTTAATTTCAAAACGCCGTGCAAAACCTGCCCGAATATTAAACTGAATTACATGACGATTGAAAGAAAATATACATACTTGATAAACGTGCAATACACAAATACGCACATATATACTTATCTGTATATATGTATATATATATAAAATACTATGTCTGTGTGTATAAAAAGAAAGGTTAGAGAATATACATAAAATCTAAAAGTGTATTCTCATGTACAATGCACCGGATCACAAAATAATGATGTTTCCAAATCTTTACGTACATCCATAAGGTGACTATGAAGGCATAACCCCCTTAAAACTGCTAAATATATTCTATTTTCATGAAAGTTATATCATATCTATAATATTCTCCGGGCAAGACGATGACAGTGGTCCCGAATCCTCACGTTGCATTCTAGGTGTCGCATATCTACGTGATCATGGGGGCAGGATATTTTTAAAAATTTCAAATACGTATATCCGATTTTAATGTAATTTAGATCATATGTATAAACCACTAATCCGAAATGTTTTTAATATTTCACCTTTTTCGAATTATAATACGAGGCGACACGGGAGGAAGGTGTTTAGTAAAATGAAAGAAATGTATATTGTGCTATAGGGATATTTAAAGAGTACCTAGTTGTGAAACTAATTACATTGCTCAGAACTAATTACATTCTGAGCAATGTTGAATCTTCTTTATAGTAATTTAAAAAGTCTATATTTCTGCATTTAAAAAGTTAAGATATTTGTATTTATATATTTATTAACTGTATTAAGAAGCAATGCAGGGAGCCGGATTGATGAGAAGCTGGAAAGAACATAACGAGAGAGCTTACAACTATATATATATATATATATATATATGTAGAAGAATGGAAAGGAATTATTTCTGTTATATTTATCTTACATTTTTATTTTGTATTTTTGATGTTATTATCATTTTCTCATTTTTATTTTTTATATTTTCATTTTCATTTTTATTTTATTTTTTATTTTTTTATTTTTCAAATTTTTATATTTCTAATTTTTCATTTTAATTTTTATTTTCATAATGTTTTATTATTATTATCATTTTATGTTTCTATGTTTATTTTATATTTGTAACTTATTCTTTTTTCTAATATTTGTCTATGTGGCTCTTTCTGTCAATAGATGTTCCTCTACGACGAGCTTCTTATTTTTCATTGATTTTCTGTAAGATGTGATGCTAAAGGCGCTGATGAAGTGACGTTTTGAATTAGCTTTATTAATTTATGAAATCAAATATTTTGGAAACGATCGTACGCCGTACTAGACTTGATATTCTAATTCTTTGAACAATTGTAATGTTTTAATTCATTGAATCCTTATATATATATATATATATATATATATATACCTTTTTATTGGTAATTTACAGTGGTCGTTTGTGACGAAGATTCTGTTAGTGACATGGTTGACTTGTTATGTGCATGCGTTCATGTGTGTTCTATGTAGATTATTGTTGCGTTGATAGCCTACAACGCCCGTGGGCAGGTGTGAATTTTGTTCGCCTTATGTTCGACAAATATCTTAACTCTCTTGCTGCCGCTCTAAGTTTGTTTTTAAATGTGGTTAATGGGTAAATTTGGGTCATTTCACCATATAGGGCACACATCCAATTATTTGCTATACAAACCAGATTATCCAAAATGACTTGTTATTCTTAAACATTCGGAAGAAAATCTTTGCTCCGATTTGAAAACGTTCTATTTTGAAGTTCATTTTTCGTTCCGATGTCTGATACGTCGTTAAAAGTCTTTCAAAAATCGTCTTCATCTTTATTTCGGGGGCATTTTATACACATGCAGAAACTGTGTATGACTTTTTCTGTTAGGGTACCCCTCGCTTTTTTAACTCTCTTTTAAAAATACTTACAAATCACTCCGCTAGACCGTTACTTCTTGCGTAATACGTCGCGAGTGTGAGGTGTTCCATTAGAAACGATGGCCAAACCGTTCGAGTTATTTTTATGTGGATTGAGTACCGTTATCCGATACTACACAATTCATGACTCAGAACCGTCCGAGAAATTAATGAAGAAATATATAGTTGTTTCTGTCGTTGTTTTTTTTTTACAATTAATTATCTTAGACAATTTATTTGCTATAAACTACAGTCAGATAATAGAACATGTATAATTGCCCAATAAAGACAATATAGATCTTCGAGCACGGTCGATCAGCTTGTATTTTATGGGATGCGTTTTCCTGCTAATGCAGACCCTTTACATAATTTCACTTTATTCTCGGTGTATCGAGCTATGTTCGTTCAGTTTAAGTACAATCATTTGTATATTGTTACTGATTTTTCTGATGTGGAAGACTCCGCTATTTGATATCTTTCAAATCCTGACGCATTCTAATAAATAGTTGGCAGTCCTCGGTTTTCAGAGTATGTGTTTCACACTAACCGTTTGCAAGAAATGATGCATATAAAGTTATTAGTACTTAATTCCGATCACCTAAAGTGATCACTGTGGTTATTTACTATGCTTGAAAATGTTGTATAGTCTTCATTATCATTTCTTGTAAGGTTACAATATCTCCACCTCTTGTAGAAGAGAGACGTTTTGTGAACCAAATAATTCCGTCATAAATGGTATCGCTTCACTAAATTTAAGCTCGCTGGTATTTTATGTCTTCATAAGACCTGCAACATGATGTAACCTCATTGTTCGGGTCGTAGCTGAAAATCTGCATGGTATGCCAATTTTTTCTCTGAAAGAAGGCAGTTTGGTCTGTACAATTTTACCACCTATTTGACAATTAACATAATTGCTGTTGTTTTGCGGTTTTAATGGACATCTCGTCGAATATTTTATTTCGTGCGTACTGTTCTTTCTGTTACTCTAATATTTTTTTCCAATTTTATTTCGGCAATACGCTTGCTTAGCTGGCAACAGAGATATAAATGTTATTGATGTTTAAAGAGCTCTAAGTTTAGATTTTGAAAATCCTCCCTCTATATTCTATAATCACACGCAATAATTGACTTCTCGTATATATATATATATATATATATATATATATATATATATATATATATATATATATATATATATATATATATAATTGTCAGAATTAACAAAGTTCATAGGTGTTCCTTACGATAGGAAAGAAATAGGTCCGTACAAAACTGATTTACTTTGTTTCTTGTTAACGTGAAGAAACTAATAATCGCAGCACGTTCTTTTTTTTATTTACAAGCAGAAAAACAAAATCGCCACAATTTTTTATCATTCTTTTTTTTGTCGATGCTGAAAATTAACTCTTCAAAACTTTCTTTTTAGAAATGAATTCGTATTTAGAAAATGTCTTAATTATTTTTCGTGGTGTTGGAATTTATTTTGAAAAAAAACTTTGCTTGTTGAAATGTAATACTTTAACTTGTTGCCTTCTTGTTAAACAAATAAGTCAAAAGTTTTTTTTTTTTTTTTTTTTAAATCTGACAATTCACAATTTTAGCCAAACCACCCTAGTTTCCGTTGCTAACGTTTACATGCAATTTATGTTATGTTTATTTTCGTGTTTTGAATCGATTCAAATCGTTGTAAAGAAAAATGTAGCACGGGATAAATTCAAATACCTTGTCTCCAGGTTTGTGGAATGTATACTTCTAATCCTTGCTACCAGTGTAAGCGACCCAGGTGTGGTAATGTTCGAATAATTTTCAGCGTTTATGTTGTGAGATGTAAGTATAGTTACATTACCGCCAGTGTTGTGTAAATGTAAGTAACGAATTTTATTTATAGCCAGTATTGTGGCCTTGCAGGCCGGTAATAATGAAGAAAAACACAGTGTTATAATTAACAAAAGTGTATTACCAGAAGTATGTTACAGGAGTACGCATCATGCGCTTGGGGCCATAACTGCCACACTTCGCTACCGCTGACGCTTAGATGTTACTGTATTTATTTGTCGATGAGTCAATTTATTCCTGAAATCGGTATATCAGCAAAGTATCTAACACATTCTCTGTTACTGTTCCTTTAAGATTAAGAAATTTTATAATAAAAAAAAATCAACGTCCGAGAAAATGTATCCAAACACGATCAAGAGTGTATTTTATCTCTGTTTATTACCATTCAAAGGTTATGACTTTTCATCGTCGCTGCTTCTTTTAAATCTGCTACTCTGCTTTTCAATATTGACGAAGTGAGAGAGTGAGAAGAACAGTGCTACTTTTTAACACGTAGTGTGACAGAGAACACCATAGAAAGAGGGAACGATCGGAAAGAGATA
Organism: Sepiola atlantica; assembly: GCA_963556195.1. NCBI lineage: Eukaryota > Metazoa > Mollusca > Cephalopoda > Sepiida > Sepiolidae > Sepiola > Sepiola atlantica. The sequence goes on from OY744553.1 coordinate 34,216,739, forward strand.
GCTTGACTTTGTCTTGTTATTTTTCAAATAAAACTGGCTTTTCAAACTAATTTTTTTCTGATTCAAATAATGTACCCACGCTTAATTGCTGACCCAACAGGTCACAGTTATTCTACTGCACTTAAAATCTCTGGCTTGTAAACTTCGCGATTTTAACCAGAATAACAGTCGCCTCTGCAAATTTCATTTATTATTTTACGACTGGAATCTTGTAAAAATTTGCATATTTGCATGAGGAATTATAAAAAAGATTTCGTTTAAAGGAATTATTGAAGACATTACCATATTTTTTTTATTCTTCGTCTTTTAAAATGGGAGAAATATTCAATGCGTCTTTTCAAAATCCTATTTTCATGTGATTATTCATGGAGGCTTAGAGAAAGTGATTTCCTTTTTGCCTTTCCGTTTTTTTTAGTTTCGTCCACGACTTTATATCAGAGACACCGTCTGTTAGCCCGAATCAGAATGTGAGCCTTAAGTTTTAAATAGTATCGTCATTGCTAAACAGGAATAGGGAATTGACGAATATGATCTTATACTATATGAGCAGTGCTGTGCGTTGCCTAAGACAAAATGAATAAACTCTGGTAAAAAAGAACAAGCAATGAATAATATTCATTTAAAAGTTATAATTAACAAAAATAAATACCAGCCCCAGGACGGGTATAAACAATAAATATAGTATTTCTTCTAAATGTTCAGGGTTGTTTTATTTTTTTGTTACAGGACTACGGTAGTTTTTTCGTTACCCCTTCATATATGGTATAGTTTAGATAATTAATTATGTGCCCATGTTAGTAACCATGTTTCCTAGGATACACATTTCATAATTCATAATGATTAGTTTACTAGTTTAGGATTGTATTTACTTATCATGTATGTATCATAAATAGACCTCGACATTTGATGTACAGCAATTTTTTACTCTACATTTTTGGTATCTGAATTATTTACTCTACATTTTTGGTATCTAAATTTTTTACTCTACATTTTTGGTATCTAAATTATTTACTCTACATTTTTGGTATCTAAATTATTTACTCTACATTTTTGGTATTTACATTATTTACTCTACATTTTTGGTATTTAAATTATTTACTCTACATTTTTGGTATCTACATTATTTACTCTACATTTTTGGTATCTAAATTATTTACTCTACATTTTTGGTATCTAAATTATTTACTCTACATTTTTGGTATCTACATTATTTACTCTACATTTTTGCTATCTAAATGTTTTACTCTACATTTTTGGTATCTAAATGTTTTACTCTACATTTTTGGTATCTAAATTATTTACTCTACATTTTTGGTATCTACATTATTTACTCTACAGTTTTGGTATCTAAATTATTTACTCTACATTTTTGGTATCTAAATGTTTTACTCTACATTTTTGGTATCTAAATTATTTACTCTACATTTTTGGTATCTACATTATTTACTCTACATTTTTGCTATCTAAATGTTTTACTCTACATTTTTGGTATCTAAATTATTTACTCTACATTTTTGGTATCTACATTATTTACTCTACAGTTTTGGTATCTAAATTATTTACTCTACATTTTTGGTATCTAAATGTTTTACTCTACATTTTTGGTATCTAAATTATTTACTCTACATTTTTGGTATCTACATTATTTACTCTACATTTTTGCTATCTAAATGTTTTACTCTACATTTTTGGTATCTAAATTATTTACTCTACATTTTTGGTATCTACATTATTTACTCTACATTTTTGCTATCTAAATGTTTTACTCTACATTTTTGGTATCTAAATTATTTACTCTACATTTTTGGTATCTACATTATTTACTCTACAGTTTTGGTATCTAAATTATTTACTCTACATTTTTGGTATCTAAATGTTTTACTCTACATTTTTGGTATCTAAATTATTTACTCTACATTTTTGGTATCTACATTATTTACTCTACATTTTTGCTATCTAAATGTTTTACTCTACATTTTTGGTATCTAAATTATTTACTCTACATTTTTGGTATCTACATTATTTACTCTACAGTTTTGGTATCTACATTATTTACTCTACATTTTTGCTATCTAAATGTTTTACTCTACATTTTTGGTATCTAAATTATTTACTCTACATTTTTGGTATCTACATTATTTACTCTACATTTTTGCTATCTAAATGTTTTACTCTACATTTTTGGTATCTAAATTATTTACTCTACATTTTTGGTATCTACATTATTTACTCTACAGTTTTGGTATCTACATTATTTACTCTACATTTTTGGTATCTAAATGTTTTACTCTACATTTTTGGTATCTAAATTATTTACTCTACATTTTTGGTATCTACATTATTTACTCTACATTTTTGCTATCTAAATGTTTTACTCTACATTTTTGGTATCTAAATTATTTACTCTACATTTTTGGTATCTACATTATTTACTCTACAGTTTTGGTATCTAAATTATTTACTCTACATTTTTGGTATCTAAATGTTTTACTCTACATTTTTGGTATCTAAATTATTTACTCTACATTTTTGGTATCTACATTATTTACTCTACATTTTTGCTATCTAAATGTTTTACTCTACATTTTTGGTATCTAAATTATTTACTCTACATTTTTGGTATCTACATTATTTACTCTACATTTTTGCTATCTAAATGTTTTACTCTACATTTTTGGTATCTAAATTATTTACTCTACATTTTTGGTATCTACATTATTTACTCTACAGTTTTGGTATCTACATTATTTACTCTACATTTTTGGTATCTAAATGTTTTACTCTACATTTTTGGTATCTAAATTATTTACTCTACATTTTTGGTATCTACATTATTTACTCTACATTTTTGCTATCTAAATGTTTTACTCTACATTTTTGGTATCTAAATTATTTACTCTACATTTTTGGTATCTACATTATTTACTCTACAGTTTTGGTATCTACATTATTTACTCTACATTTTTGGTATCTAAATGTTTTACTCTACATTTTTGGTATCTAAATTATTTACTCTACATTTTTGGTATCTACATTATTTACTCTACATTTTTGCTATCTAAATGTTTTACTCTACATTTTTGGTATCTAAATTATTTACTCTACATTTTTGGTATCTACATTATTTACTCTACAGTTTTGGTATCTAAATTATTTACTCTACATTTTTGGTATCTAAATGTTTTACTCTACATTTTTGGTATCTAAATTATTTACTCTACATTTTTGGTATCTACATTATTTACTCTACATTTTTGCTATCTAAATGTTTTACTCTACATTTTTGGTATCTAAATTATTTACTCTACATTTTTGGTATCTACATTATTTACTCTACATTTTTGCTATCTAAATGTTTTACTCTACATTTTTGGTATCTAAATTATTTACTCTACATTTTTGGTATCTACATTATTTACTCTACAGTTTTGGTATCTAAATTATTTACTCTACATTTTTGGTATCTAAATGTTTTACTCTACATTTTTGGTATCTAAATTATTTACTCTACATTTTTGGTATCTACATTATTTACTCTACATTTTTGCTATCTAAATGTTTTACTCTACATTTTTGGTATCTAAATGTTTTACTCTACATTTTTGGTATCTAAATTATTTACTCTACATTTTTGGTATCTACATTATTTACTCTACAGTTTTGGTATCTAAATTATTTACTCTACATTTTTGGTATCTAAATGTTTTACTCTACATTTTTGGTATCTAAATGTTTTACTCTACATTTTTGGTATCTACATTATTTACTCTACATTTTTGGTATCTACATTATTTACTCTACATTTTTGGTATCTAAATGTTTTACTCTACATTTTTGGTATCTAAATTATTTACTCTACATTTTTGGTATCTACATTATTTACTCTACATTTTTGGTATCTAAATGTTTTACTCTACATTTTTGGTATCTAAATGTTTTACTCTACATTTTTGGTATCTAAATTATTTACTCTACATTTTTGGTATCTAAATTTTTTACTCTACATTTTTGGTATCTAAATTATTTACTCTACAGTTTTGGTATTTAAATGTTTTACTCTACATTTTTGGTATCTAAATTATTTACTCTACATTTTTGGTATCTACATTATTTACTCTACATTTTTGCTATCTAAATGTTTTACTCTACATTTTTGGTATCTAAATGTTTTACTCTACATTTTTGGTATCTAAATTATTTACTCTACATTTTTGGTATCTACATTATTTACTCTACAGTTTTGGTATCTAAATTATTTACTCTACATTTTTGGTATCTAAATGTTTTACTCTACATTTTTGGTATCTAAATTATTTACTCTACATTTTTGGTATCTACATTATTTACTCTACATTTTTGGTATCTAAATTATTTACTCTACATTTTTGGTATCTACATTATTTACTCTACATTTTTGGTATCTAAATGTTTTACTCTACATTTTTGGTATCTAAATGTTTTACTCTACATTTTTGGTATCTAAATTATTTACTCTACATTTTTGGTATCTAAATTTTTTACTCTACATTTTTGGTATCTAAATTATTTACTCTACAGTTTTGGTATTTAAATTATTTACTCTTAATTTTTGGTATCTAAATTATTTACGAAATTATGTTGAAACAAGAGGGTAAGTTTTGGTGGGCACACCCCTAAAAGGTTCAATTTACAACAAAATAATGTACCCATGTTACCTAGTGTTTTGCTGAGAATATATAATTCAAGGCTCTTGATGATCGGTTCATTAGTTTAGGAGATTATTCTGTACATAGAAATAATGAATATAAACATATACACATGCTTAATTATATATATATATATATATGTATATATATATATGTATATATATATGTATATATATATATATATATATATACAGAGATCAAAACCCAGACCCGAATATTATTTAATAGTTTATTTAGAATATAATTGCGCGCTATAAACCTTAGAATATACTTGATTGATTAGTAACTTTCGTTTAGTGCGTTTATATTCTGCTGAAAATTAGGGTATATGTATGTGAGTGTGTGTGTTCAGGAAAAATGCAGGCAAATGCTAATGATTCCCCACGTATCAAGAGTAAATACGACTTGACGCAAGGACCTTTTTAGATTTATCATGAATAGGTTGAGATGGGACAGCCAGTTTGTATGGAAGAGGTGTAAGAATACAGCGACGAATGTGAACTAAGATATGAAAAACTATGCGTAGAGGGCAAAGTTATTGGGACAGTTGAGCCATGCTGTTACCTAGGTGATACCATTGAATCAAAAGGTAGAACAGGTGATAGTGTGATAGCTAGAATGATGAGTGGATGGAGTAAGTTCAGGGGATCTTTGTTATAATTAATCAGCCGAGCGTTACCACTGTCGACAAAGAAAATATCATATCAGACATGTGTACGCAGTGAGTCAAACCTGGCCAGTGACGCTTGAGGACATACGTTGTATGGAGGGAAATTATATAAGGATAAGACGGATGTGTAACGCAACTTAAAGAGAGGTCCTTATCTGATTAGCTCAGAGGAAGATTATATCTGGACAGTATACAGAGATGTTGGCAGAACAATAGGATCCAATGGTATGGTAATGTTGAAAGAATGAATAAGAGTGTATAGGTTAGTAGATGTAGAAAACTTAAAGTAACAGGGCCCGTTTACAGGGGAACGCTATGAGAAAACATAGGGGGGATGATAAAGACCTAGCCAGGGATAGGTTAACTTGGAAGTCAATTTCTAAAAGCCGTACAACACATGTCAGCATGATGAAACGGGCCTTAAACACATGATGATGATGAGGATGATGATTGTAAGTTGTGGTATGAAGAAACTTATATGATTGAAAATGACTAATAGAAAGAACTAAGTTTTATTACAGGTTAGGGTAAAGGTTTATGACAAGAATATGTTAACAGATTTGAGGGCGACCGATTTCTGTGGTTGTTGACTTATACCTAGACATTCTTATACTGTCAGTTTCATTCGTTTATTCTTTCTTCGCGCTGCTTCTATTTAGGTGAATTAATAAATCATAAATGTCATATTCGATAAATATATCTAATATTGTGCGCCCTAATTATTTACGTATTCTAATTTCTTTAGTGAACATTCTATAGAAAACTCTGTATTGCTGGCAAAAGAAAGTTCATTTGCGCAAGACGTTGAACAATCAAACTGTTCACACTGAAGTTTTAAAAAGCTCATTCAAAATTATTTTGATATTCAATAATTATATAAATCCTACATATTATAAGGCAAATACATTACAATTATCATAGCATTCTACTCTAATATATTGGCTTCTTGTTGGCTTTTTGGCCAATATCAAAGTGTAGTATCTGTTCTCTTACATTTTGAATTTTGGTCAAAAGTTAATTCTCAGTTAATAATTCTTCGCCCTAGTTCTCTTGGGTTGGGAATGCAGTAGCAACTCTCTTCTTTTTATTGTCAGCGACACTCCCCCCCCGCGCCTGACCCACAGTTCTATCTTTTCCTTCTCCCTTCGGGTTGAGATGTAACCTTGACCTTCCCGTAAGCCACGAGCGACAAGGGTGGCCAAACCCACTTTCTCTCTTCCAATAAAGCTCTTCCAACCACTCTCTCCAGTTCTATCCCCCCTCTAGCCGTTTTTGGCGCCCTGAGAGCGCACCAAAAACAGGCTCCCCACTAGGAGGAGACTCCACGCCAGTCAAAACGGTGTTTAGCCCCCCCCCATACAGGAATGGGCATACCCCCTACAAAAAAGAGTGCGGAAGATTCCAGCAGCTCCCGCTCCACAAGGGCTGATCCCCTTAGAGAGTGACTACCTGAATAGGAGAGCCTACAGTCAAATAGAAGCAAGCAGGGGATACCGCCCGGATGTAAATACACCAGAGGCACCCCCTTTAACAATGACTCCCCTGAGGGGAGACCAAACATTGAAAGAGATGCTCCCTAAGAGGGGCGCTCCACCAACCAGGGAGCCATCTCAAAGGACACAACTTACCGGCAGCATAAAAGCGCGCCGGGTTCGCCTACTCCAACAACATTGGAGGCCGAGAACCAAGCAGAAGCGGGGCTGCTACTCAAAAAGACAGCTCCCCCAAAAGGGAAGAAGCGACAGGGCATACCGCCCGGATACCCCTGAGAACAGCGACTCCCCCAAGTGGATGCATCGCAGATTATCACGCATGATCTCATCCCTGAATGGGAGCCATCTTACCCCCCCCCAAAGGGTAACTCCCCTACCCGGAGTTCCCCCAACCATGGAGGGAAACAAGATTTGAACAGGACTTACGGCCCAGATGCACTAACAGCAGAAGGGGCTGCTCGCTTGAAGAGCCGAATACTGTCCGACAGCTCGTTGGAAAGGGAAGGCCTTACATGGAAGGTCCACAACGATCACTCCAGACCCAAGGGTAAAAGGGGAGGAGTAAACGCAAAAGCCCCAACATCTGGGTGTGGCAGTTCTCCCTTGACCACTCCTGGAGACTGGCCCACTCTGTCGAAAACTGTGGGAACACTCAACTCAAAGCCAGAGTGGACGTTGAATGGGGGCACTGTACCACATCCACCCAACAAACAGCAGTTGAAGTCGACGGTGGCGACCTGGATGCCTCCATACCTCCAGCGCAACCACAGACAGTGCCAGCGGCGACAGCGAATTGGGGACCACAGTCACAGCTGTCACCCGAAGGCTACAGGGAGCTCTTCCGCACCAGATATGCAAAATGCACAGAGGGCAACATTCTGAAGCCCGTGCCTGGTGTTTGGGAGAGCATTCAAAAAAGAACAGTGTCCTTCATCACTACGGACGCTAAGCAGAGAGGACTGACTGGGGTTAAAAAGGAAACCATGGTGGAGCTCCTTGCGGATCTGCAACTCCCTATGCAATATCTATGTTACAAGAGCTACGCCATGTGGGACGTTCTGTTCCCCACCCCAGAAGAAGCCGAAAAAGCAGCCAGAACTGACCGCAGCTGGAAAAACATAAAACTCCAGCCTGAATACCTGAGCCAGAGAAGGACGACTGTGACCATCCTTGGCGTCCCGCCATACGTCCAAGCGGAACAGCTCGGAGCCTTCATGAGCCAGTATGGGGATGTAATGGCAGTCGCTCCTGTCAGAGGTCTTAAACGAGTGATGCTGGATGACTACATCTTACGTATGAAGCTGGACAGGAATGGCTTCCACAATATACCAGCACTGCTCAGGTATGAAACTAGGACCCTGACAGTTATAGTGGAGGGCAGACGACAACATTGCTGGCACTGCCAAGAGAGGGGCCACATGTAAAAATTCTGCCCGAAAAGAACAAGGGTCCACACTGCAGTCATGGCACCAACAAACAGAACAGTGACGAGTGTGGAAACTAAAACCCCAGATGAAGAGGGCTGGAGCACGGTAGTGTGGAAAAATACCAAAAAGACTGTAGCCCCACCCTCTACCCCTATCTCCAAAGTTAACAATCAGAGTATGGCCCCCGAGCAGGAGGCTCAACAAGCTAAACAATCAAGCAGAGCACCTGCGACAAAGCGGAAACTGCAGGTTCCCTCCTCAGAATCGGAAGGGGACGAAGCAGAGACAGGCAGAACAGCCCCCGGTCTGGTCGCAGAGGCTAGTACAGACCAACCTAGACCCCCCAAGAAAAAAAGCCGGAAAAAGAAAGAGGCTGCGCTCCAACTCCCTTCAGCGGAAGAAATGGAGCAAAGCACCCGTCAGGCTACGGTCCTGATCCCAACTAAACTCTCTACTAACACATTCACCATCACCCCCACCCCAGCCCCAGCTGAACTCTCCTTACCCAATACCCCAGCCCCAGCTAAACTCCCACTTTCCAACACCCCCACCCCCACCCAGTGCCAGTTATTTCTCAGCTTGCACACATATCCTTTTTTAAACTAAATTAATTTCATACATACTGTTGTTCCACAACAATAAATAGAAAACTTGTCACAAATTATCATAAATTATTATTTGACCAATCATATTTGTTTTTGTGAGAGACACGGACATCGGGGAATTCTTTGTGTACCCATTATTAGTCATTACGACCATTTTCGGAAGTCAGCTTAACTTGAAAGCACGTGAATCGAGAACAAGTTCTATCAAGTATGTAGTAAACACTACAGAAAAGGTTAAATCACTACATAGCGCCCATGTGATGAACCAGCTATCCAAATACTCAACTGCTTTCTCTAGTGGTTGCGCCAAAAAATACTCATTTATCCTCACCAATTTGACCCCATCCGCTTACTGTGCCAGTGATCTAACAACAAAGACACGTAGTCTCCTTTTAATCGTCAATTGAAATTTTCGCTCTATCTAGTGTGTAAACTTAAGTGGAAAGCTACTATACTAATCCTATTCTTAAAGACTCGTATTTAATATTGCTATAGCTTGATGCGTGTTGAAAATATTCTTTTCCATCTTTTAGGTATTTTAATTACATTTTAAATATTCATCGGAACATTCCGCATAGCTGAGAAATCAATGTTTGTTTAAGTTTAAGAGCACTGAATGCTCACGCTCTTTTGTCTTTAAATCCGGAATTATTTATTGCAGAAATCTCTTCAGGATCTCGAGCTTAAAAAGAGTCCTCTTCTGGCAATCGTTTTAATCTTTTAAGTAACTTCGTCTCTAATGAACACAGGAATAAATACCAAATAATATTATAAAAACACTTTAAAATAACAAAAAATAATCGAATTTAATTGAAGTTGATAAATCCATAGCAGACAATTTCCAAACTAAAGAATCCAGTCTCATTAAAAACTATTGCCTGGTTACGTCAACGATCTAGTTAGAATAAGAAAATATGGTACAACGATGATCCCCTTTTTGCGGAGATGCTATTCCTCACACTAAAAATCATCTTCCCAGTTTTGTATTACCCTTTGGAGGACACATGCAAGAATCGAAAACGTTGAACTTTAACATGTCAGGTTGACGAGATGTTTATGAAATCAAAGATTCACAAGTGGATGAACCAGAGTTAAAGGTCAAATTTGCTGTCGCATGTTGGGACTGACAACGTCGGTGAAATTCTCTGTATCTTGTTTTCTTTTCATGGATTCGTGTATCTTTCTCTATCTTGCTCTGTCTCTCTCTTTATCTCAACCTCTCTCTCTCTCTCGCTTTGACTGCAGCAAGCGGTTTGAATTCAGTTTGAGGTGTGCATTATGTACGAGACTGACGCGTGTCTAGAGTTAGCTCAATAACTCAACTTCGAGTGAATGTTTATTTCTGTAAAAATTAGTCATTTTTTTATATATAATATTGGTTGTTACCTCTTTACAAAATATCCAATTTCCAGCGAGTGCTCCTTCGGCAAATTAATTAATTCTCAAAAGAGAATTAATGGAACAAGAATTAATGACGTCTATTAACACCACTGTTATTCCCGTCAAATACCCTACAAAAGGATATACACCCTTTCATTAAAGGAATGTACTTATCGTTTAGAATTGAGAACTAGTGTGGTACCGTATTATGACAAAAAAGAAAGGGCCTAATAGTGCGAATACACTAAGTTACACTCTCCAGCAAAGGGTCGGCTAACAAAACCATCAGAATATTCTTGCAGATCGAATTAAACTAACGTTTCGCATTTTGCTTTGCCAGCTTATGGTTGGGGAGATCGCTGTAACTATGAAACAAGAATATCAATAAAAAGAGATTGAATGCAAATTTCTTTAAATTGAGAAAAAATATTAAAATGACGAACATATAAATTTTAAACTTTAACTATAAGCTTACTGTAATTGAAAACATGAAAAAAGTCATGATAATATCACATAATTTAAAATATAATTGTCGGGTATCGTAACAATACAATACTTTTTAAAGGTCTCTTCGAAATTTTGTCAATGGCGTTTATATCGTTTTGCATTCGAACTCTACATATATATGTATATATATATATATATATATATATATATATATACATATATATACATACATAGATATATACATATACATATATACATATACATATATATACATATACATATACATATACATATATATATATATATATACATATACATATACATATATATATATGTATATATATATATATCTACATATATATATATATATATCTACATATATATATATATATATCTACATATATATATCTACATATATATATCGACATATATATATATATCTACATATATATATATATATATATATATATATATATATATATATATATATTTATATATGATTTCGTGTTTAAACCTCTTTATCTTGTTCTGCGACACCTTTTTGATTTGAATAAAAATCACAGGACGCGGAGAGAACGTCACAGTAATAGGCACATACACATATATATATATATATATATATATATATATATATATATATATATATATATATATATATATATATATATATACCATAAGTGCCCATTTCTGTCTTTGTATGTGTATCTGTCCGCCACATTAAAAGAAACATGTTAACTTCTTTTAGAAATGGAATATATATTACATTAATTCTAAATACTAAATCACTAAATAATAAAGCGGTTGCCATGACCGGAAATCAAAACCGTTAACTTAAGCTCTTGTATTATATTCGACAAACTCAGCTATTTAGATTATCTCCTTAATATATCTTAAAACATTACCTGAACAAAATAATCATAGCTTTGACATGATGTCATAGATTTATGATTTACGTCATGTTTCAAAACATAAATGTACACATAAGCGATTATCAAGTTAATACATCAATGGAGTTTTAAACATCATCAATAGCACTTGTAATTTTTATAATAGTCAAAACACATTTAGTTTTCTTTAACTACGTATTATCGTTTAAAATTATTTCATATATTATATATACGACAATTTGGGCCATATATATATATATATATATATTTATATATATATATATATATATATATATATATATATATATATATATATATATACTAGATAAACTGTCTAGGCCTATATAAACTAACTATCTATCTGTATGTGATGTATGCGTGCTCACTTCCAAAAGAAAGGTTACATAATTTACATGAAATCTTAAAATGTATGCTCATGTAAAAGTTATCAGGAAATACTATGGGATTGGTTCCTCATCTTTAAGTTAAACCCTAAGGATAGCTATGATGGGAAAACACCTACAAATTAATAACATATCCTATTTTAATGAAGATTAAGACATGAGTATATAACTTTTCATAAAAGACACTAGGCGTGGTTACGAATCTCTATCTTAACATCTATATGAAGAAATTCTACGTTCTCTTACTTCTAAGTTACGTATGGGGACATATTTCCCTTCAGTATTCAATTACGTATTATGAACTTTAATAAAATTTGAACTGAATTTACAAATTAATGAGGCACTAATTCAAGGAGTTTTCCAGCATTTAAGCCTTTTTCTAATATATGAAGGGGTAAAACAAAGAACATAATGTGGTGTTATAAGCATTGTGAACAAATACATAGTAGTGCCCCTCATTCAATCCCAAGCCACATTGAGTGCGCCCGCTTGAAATACATGATATTAAAAATCGTAATTATAAAATATGTTTTAAATAAAATAAGTTTTAAAGGAAATCAATAATGTACCAAGCTACAACATCGACTTTCTCATTACTGTAATATTTCCACTTACCGGTGCGTGTATAATCTATTATACACACCTTCCGTCGTCGAGGTTGAAGCTAGGTTCTTGCCTGTCTGAAATTAAAAACAACTCGTACGCCGATGTTTTAAAAGAAGCTTATTAAAAAGGTAAGTACAGTGACAGAAAATATCAAAGCGTCGAGTGACTTTCGTATGCATTAGGGAGAATGACAGACATATATTTAGGTGGATATCTTGTCTCGTAATATCCAATAACACATTCCGCGCAACACTTATAAAAGACAACGCCCTAAACTGTATTTCCTGTCAAACGTATCTCTACAGAAATCGAAACCCCCCGCCTGGAAATCATGTGGTTTGCGATATCGGTCTAGGGTCACATCTTACCCTTAAAAGTGTCACTAAAACTGCTCCAGTCAAACACGTTATGTAACACCCTTGTCTATTACAATTTATGGCACTTTTCTAGCAAGAGATAAAATAAACATTGAAGAACACACAGTTAAACTACTGTTTTATAAACATAAAGTAAATGATAATAGGTAATTATCATTAGCCGGTTTTCTAGACTCTCAATAAAAATAATATGTTAATGATGCCAAGACGAGAAATCATGTACCATCTTTGATATGCTTTGCTCGAGTCGAAATAAATGGATTTTTTTCTGGAAGATGCTATTCTAATGGGCAGAACCAAATCAACTCGACGTAAAAGGAAATTTGCAATGCGTACGGGCGAACTGATGAAATGAAAGGAGTTGAGAATAAAAATAGAACAAACTGAAGAGCGTCAGGGATGACGGTTTATTGTTAAGAGATTGTCCCGGATTCGTTTGTTTTGTTTGTTGATTTCTTACAGGTACGCCCGTTGTTTTGATAATCTCCTTGAACTGACTTCCCTCCAGACCTAAAATTGAAGACGTATACCCAGTATGTAACTAAGGTCCCTTGAAAAACAAATGGTTGAATTATTCTACCGCTCCACTAAGAACTTGTCTCTAGATGCAACCGTTTACTTACAACTGCAGTTATAAAATCTACAATCTTATATCAAATCTGTTGCTTAAGTTGAAGGGAAACTGGTTTGATACTTCAGAGGTCCCAGAAAGTGGCTGGCTCCTGATGCATTTCTCTCTATATATATGAGTAAAATATGTTTTGAGATAGAGTAGTGTTGCTGCATCTTGGAAAGTGCAACTCAGAGCACTTCTTTCTTGTCTTGGTAGAGTAAAATATCGACTACGCAATCTAGTGAGTGATGACTTCTTGCGCGCTTCACAGAAAAGAGCGTTCTACTTTTTCTCTGCTCAATCCTTATTTCAATGGAAGATACGTCTCTACTCGTAAGACATCCGCAGCAACAACTCATTATAGTATCACTTATGTTCCTTCATATGCATAGCTCAAAGCCAAAATTACACGAACAGAGTTTATTGGCAAGAATTTCTCACGATATAACGACGCCTGTGAAAAAAGTAAATATGGACACGCTTATCTAAGCAACACACACACACACACACCCCACCCAAAAAACATACGAATTCCAAAAACGGTTAAATTATCTTTAGAATAAATTACAAATGAATAAAATGATAGAATTCATAAAACTAAAAAAAAAAGTTCTTTTAACAACCAAACAAAATCGTCTTCCACCATGTGCTAAACAGCAAACAAAAATTGAATTAATAGATTTCATTTTCAATAAGTTTCTATCTGTCCAACACATCACTATAACATTGTTTCCCTGCTGGCTGCAACATGATCACTTTAAATCCAATATATTTATTTTTATTTAGAACCGTAAATCAAAATATGTTCATTTAATTTATATTTTTCGATCATTTTCCTTATTTAACTGACAATCAATCTATCGCATTTTCCTTTATTCACGAGTGGTGAGTGATGGCTTATTAAATAAAGTGAATAAAAATGAATGAAGGGATGATGAAAAAGGAAGAACGATATAAACTACAAAAGAAAAGAAATAGAAAAATAGGGAATAAAACGATAAACAAATTAGCAATGTAAAAAAAGCTAATTAAAAAATAAAATAAAAAAGCAGAATGGTAGAAAAGAAGTAAAATAAAGAAATAATCTAGAAAAGTAAAAGAAATTGCGAAATAAGAATGAAAAATGAAAAGAACTAAGAACGAAACAAATTATAATCTATCAATTTTATCTTTTCCTTGCCATTACCAAGTTATATTCATCTTGAGAGGATGTTATCAATTCCTAAACTACAATCGAACGCAAAGATTGACTTGGTTGTTTTCGGTTCTAAACAAACCGGCAAACAGTTGGCGCAGTACTCTTAGAAAGCATTGAGATATCCTTTATAACCATCTCCGACGTTATTTGTTTCTGTATTTTCCTTTTTTAGGGATGTTTTGTTTAATACAATTCCTTTATCATTTTCATCAAATTTTAAATGATTTTACGTTTGTAAACAAACCTATGATCTGAAACGACTTGTGATAGTTTAAGTTGGGTTGTTCATTGGATAAGGGTATAACTGTGTAAACTGTTGAGGTTAAAGTTATTGATATATAGTGAAAGGGAGAAAGAAAGAGTGTTTGAAATAATTGGCCAGAATGAGTCAAGTTAAGAGTAGGATTGACAAACGATAACTACTGTATTATATATAAACACAGTTGATGGTCGTGTGCCTTATGTGTGAAATAGTAGTAATGTGTTTTTTGGTACTTCTTCAGATTAGGATATGAGGTAATTTTGACTCGAACCCTGGCCCTAACCCCAACCCCAACCCTGACCCAAATCATGATCTTACTCTAACGCTAACTACAAACCCTTAGCCTGACCCTGACCTTGTCCATAAAGACTAGGTCAAAGTTAATTCAGATCTGAATCTAGCGAAGCACTTTATTTTTATCCAACAAATAGTACCAAATATATATGTTCCTTATTCGGCCCTAGAATACTCTTAGACTGAATCAGTTTTATATTCTTGTTCTAATCCAGAGTGCTGCTTTAATAAACCTACAATGTGTTGAATTCGGATCTCATAGAGAAACAAGGCAGCATCTTGAGCTCTACTAAAATCACTCTTTCTGATTCCACTTCCCTTTAATAAGGGCAATAGTCCGTAGAAGAACGTAATAAAAATAAACAATGACGATGATGTTAAATATATTAGTATAACATATCCCTATGACGTCATGTACCTATCACTATGATGTTATGTGAGCAAGATAACATTAAACATTTTGATATTGTGATCACATTATACGACAATACGGTCATTTGAATCCCCAAAATCGATTTTTTTCAATTCTCTCTGGGGTTTTGCATGTTAACATTATACCCACTTTCTGTATGTTTGTTGTGTATTATTACAGTTTTAGCGTACACACAGATGTGTGCATTTATTGAACAAAGCAATCAATAAAGCGCACATTCAAAAAGCAATATGTTCTAAAAATGGCGAAATAAAAAAAGAAGAAAAATACGCTAAAATGCAGAATAGACATCCAAATAATCTGATTACATACGAAGATTACCAAGTCTCTCCCGAACGCTTGGGGAACAGAATATACGGTTTTTTTGCCATTTGTACATTTTCTTGGTTTCCAAACGAGTGTAATACTTTCTTTTTTGTATTTTTCCATTTTTTCTCGAATGCGAGAGACTGTCACTTGAGACAGAGTCCAATACATTGATTTTTAAATATTTTAATTCATTATTTTTTGTCTTTGTACGTAGGATCTTTTTACATGTGGACTTAGGGTTAGCTAAGTGTGACGGTTAGCTTTGTTTTTGTACTTATGGTTAGTGGTAGGGTTAGGGTTAGGGTTATGGTTAGTGGTTAGAGTTAGAATTAGAGTTAGAGTGCTATGCATTATGTGGGAGAAGGAAACATCAAATGGTCTATAAATAACAAGCAGGCATTATTACGTAATTTTATACAGAATACATTAAAGTAGTAGGAAGCGATTGTGTATAAATAAAAGAAGGAGAATGAGAACAAGATGGCCGATGTTGCAATTTATTCGTCTGCATATCAAGCATCTCCGTTAAATATTTAAGTGTCTATTCTGCACGAATCGCGTAAAAATAAATCGATCAAATATAATTAAATAAAATAGTATATGTGTCTTCTCTGTCCTTACAGGAGCAATCTTTCTCGACTGAATCATTTTTTGTTCTAAGAATGAGTACCACTTTGCGGGGAGATAGATGTCTTTCGTAAAGAAAAACGGACCTTATTTCTCACTTAGTCTTAGGGGGGGGGGGGCAAATAAATAGGGATAGTTTTGAAGGCTTATTCCTTTATTTGCGAAATAATATTTTTTTAAAATAAACAATTCAAAGTGTAGTATCTGTTCTGATCTTTATTTACTCCTTCCGGAGTTAGGCACAAGGCCAGTTTTATCTTACTCCCACAAGTAAGATGTGACCACAGCTTGGGTCGAGAAAGTGGGGTTAAAAGCCAGCGCTCGAGAGGTGAGCACTCTGGCCATTTAAAAATGCCTGGGCAGCCCCGTCGGCATTCCCCGGTAGGGGCGCCTCAGACAGTAAGCAATAAACTTACTCCTCCCCAAAGAGGGGAGGCGAAGCCTGGGAGGGTGGACCTCCTAGAACTGTACAGGACAGGCGTGCAGTATCCATCGGAACAGATACTACACTTTGATCTTAGCCAAAAGGCGTGTTCTGATCTATACAAAGGTACTTATATTTTTCTTTATTTTTCATCTAGAGTGCTACTTTTGAGGGGTAATTGAATTTTACTCCACATAAAATTAAAAATCCTTGTGTGTATTTTTCCCCTCGTAGGGACGCAATAAAAATGAAACCGTTTTGAAAGTTTAGTCCCTAATTTGCAAAATTGTACTTGTTTTATTTTTCAAATTCATAGTTAAGTGTGTAGTATATGTTCTGTGATATACCAAGGCGTTCATATTTTAATTTTTATCCACAGTGCTGCTTTTTTGGGTAGGTGACTTTTCTCCACATGAAATGAAAATCACTTTCTGTAAAATGTCGCTGTTTTGGGAAGGAAAATAAACAAGGAAAGCTTAAACTATTTAGTATTGATTTACTCCTCTCCAGGAGTTAGGCACAAGGCCAGTTTTTGATCTTACTCCCACAAGTGAGATGTGACCCAGGGTCGGGTCGGGAAAGTAGGGTTTAAAAATTGCCTGGGCAGCCCCGTCGGCATTCCACGGTAGGGGCGCCTCAGGCAGTAAGCAATACACTTACTCCTCCCCGAAGAGGGGAGGCAAAGCCTGGGAAGGTGGACCTCCCAGAACTGCACAGGACAGACCAATTGACTGGCGTAAATAAAGACCCGAAGGCCAAGACAACACCAGTATGGGGTGCAGTATCCATCGGAACAGATACTCCACTTTAATCTTAGGCAAAAGGCCAAGAAAGTTAAACTATTTAGTAAACAAACAAAAACACACATTTCAAAAGCAGTCAAATAATAAAGAAGATGAAACAATTAAATAAAATATAATAACATTCATTAAAAAAATTGATAAACAAAGTAAAATAAATTTGTTCCCTTTTATAAATGCAAAGAATCAACATTGAACAATATCAACTAAAAATAAAACGAAAACAACTTAAAGAAACACAAAATCGCCGTTCCCTCCCCGCACCTACGGGAATATTCAATCACTTTTAAAATTAATGAGAAACTGAATATTCAAGAATGCGAGAGCTATCAAATTCAAAATAAATTTCGTCAAATAAACCCAGCCTCATTGTATGATTTATTAAACCCTTGCCACCCGGACACCGTCTTTTCAAGGATTATTAATGACTCAACAATATTTAGCGTCATTTGCAGAACGCTAATTTACAAGGGCAGATGTTTTCGATTCGGCGATGTTAATAGTCAGCGTTTCAATCAAAACACGGTTGCCTCCCCTGACGATCGAGAGTTGGCTCGGTCTGTTTGATGGTCAATCAACCAGGTTTTTCTGGTTCGTTTATGTCGAAGCACAATTCACAGTTTTCATGCGTCTGTTTGGTGGCTATTTTTATACGAATGACTCATCACTTATCATGGCCAAAATCCATTCGACGGTAGGGGTTAATGAGACCGATAGATGTTTATGTTAGGTATGTAGAAACTCATGATAGAATTGAAAATAATAAATGGAAGGCACTAAGTTCCATTTCTTATTAGGACAGGTTATGACAAAAATATGTTGACACCGGAGTTGAACACGACCGGTTTTTCGTGTTTC
The DNA here is from genome assembly GCA_963556195.1 of Sepiola atlantica. Taxonomy (NCBI): domain Eukaryota; kingdom Metazoa; phylum Mollusca; class Cephalopoda; order Sepiida; family Sepiolidae; genus Sepiola; species Sepiola atlantica. The sequence goes on from OY744553.1 coordinate 34,235,538, forward strand.
ATTAATACAGAAACACAGAAAGACTAAAGCAACTTGAGTATAAGGTTCAATGAGGTAGATTCGTGGTTAGCTTAATGATGAAGAATATTATGAAACGATTTGCATGCGGTTTTATTGTAGCTGCGACCCCTGAGTGTCGATGGTTGTGTTGGTTTGTTTTACGGTCCATAAATCAGTGTTTGCTGTTTGCTGTTTGCTGTTTGCTTAACAGCAAATACAGTGCAGCCCTTTTGAACGTTTGTGACTGCGGCAATTTCGTTTCACTTAATTACAGTTTTTGGATTACGTACTACTACTACTACTACTACTACTACTACTACTACTACTACTACGGTGTTACGTTATGTTATTTACTGTTAAAAAATCAGACCATATCAAGAAAGATTATTTCAGAAAAGATGTAGAGTAACACCCTTCGCTGACCTATTTTTCCAAAAAAAGAGACTTTCTTTTTTAGGCGATAACGTGCAGACATCCTGAAAACTTATCAGAAAGAAGATACAAAAACGAAATAAAACAATTTTTTAGAATTTAGGTTGGGAGATCAGTTTCGTATATGAATTTAACATAAAGTGGTTTTTCATTTTCGGTCAATTCTAGCGTTTTAGCTCAGTTAGGGTAAAGTTTACAATCAGCTTAGAATAGAGTAACGTTTTTTTTTAAAAAACAATTATTGGAAGTAAAGAATTTATTGAATAAATTATTGGTATGTTTTGAAAAATACTTTATTGAGGTTAAGTCTCCTCTCACGCATTATTGCTAATTTTTGTTTGTCATTCAAACAAACATTACTTGAATTTGTCACAAAGAAACTAATAGTAATTTAGGTAACTTTAATTTTGTAATAAAATATTCTTGTGAAATAGGACTTTAAAAAATTAACTTTAGAAACTTAAGCTAATCCATTAATTGTAAAAATTAAATAATAAGGTAAGTTTAATATGAATGGAAGAGACAGACACACACATGGCAATGCATGCACACAGACGTTCGAAGTCGTATAATTTCATTAATCTATAGAAGGTAGTGTGGGAGATAATGTGCCAGTGTGGCATAATGGGTGAACTCGCAAATGTATTTCATTTTTTCGCAACCCAATTAATGACTGATATGATACAGACTTAAAGTTGCACCATCTTTAGCAATGCCTAAACCTGTAATCACTCGTTCTATGCTATTTTCCTCGATTTACCGTCTTTGGAAAGTGTTACACGTTGATTTACTGTTTTTTGTCGGTACGCTTATCGTCTCATCTTTTACTTCTGAGAAAAGGAAATTTTCCTTAGAAAACAAAGACAACACAGTAAAATAGTAAAGCGTGATTTAAGACATTACTGGCAGAGTCATAAAAATCAATTACCTTTCAATATGATGTATATTGGGTTACCTCAGAGTTTTAGTTGTAAGACCATTTATGTGGCTCTTTTTCGGCAAGAATATCCAATCATATAAATAGATTTCTACTTATAAGCTTTTGTGTATGATATTTGTGTGCTATACTCAGAATATATAGAATTATGAAGGATTGTCTAGATGAAAATACATATTGATTTAGAGATGTTGTGCTTATGCCATTTGTGTGCTCGTCTATATTTCACTTAGTCTATATATGATAGGGACGGTTATGTAGTAGCGACAAATGTAAAGCTATCTAAGTATCAATAGCGGTTATGTAGTATGTTGGAGCTGCTTATCAATTGTTTGACACAACGGTGACTGACTATGCCCACTACCTAAAGAATATTACCAATGTTCATACCGTTTCATACCATTATATGTTTGCACAATGTTATAAGATTTCAGAAAACAACTAAAAAATAAACTCATTATACATATATTGCATCTTTACTCCTCCGAAACGCTTGCTTTTCATAAGTATTAATAGCAATCGTTTCTGAAATGAACGAACATATACTACACTACTTCCCCGAAAGAGTAAGTAATAACCGAGAGGATTACCCCTTGAGAACAGGACACATCGTACACTAACCCATTACTCACATTAAAATAGTTGGTAATCATGGACAGCGGCACCTTGGGGGCTCAATAAAAAGATATTGAATTGATTCCCATATTTTGCATTCTGGGCGCAATGTGGGCCGCCCCTACGCACTTTTTAGGGAAGCCCCTCCCACTTTTATAACTGTCCCGCCGGCCCTGGGTAATAGTTGGGAAGAGTAAACTCCTCATAATTGAGCATTGACATATAGTAATAGTACATTATTAATAAATGTATGTTATTTTACTGACACCTATTCCATCACATTAATAATAGATATATCCTTTGATCCCCACTCACAAAATAAAAAAAATTAAATATAGATAAAGATAATATATTTTAACGGCCGAAAAAGAGATAGTGCGCCTGATCCAATCGCTGACAACACTGTGCAGTCTCGTTGGTACATCAATAAACTGAATATTATGCTAAAATTAAAGAAGAAAAAAATAGGGATATATGTCATCGTATAATCGATGGTCTACCATGTCCAATCTGGTGTTCTCTAACCACCTGTATATATTATCATGACGAACTGCACATAGGGACGTCGGTCGAATTGAAAGATGTGAAGCACATTTTCGATAAGCCGATTTTTAGATTATCTTGCAGGTTCTATGAAAGGGCAAATCGAACGAGCGATTGATTGTCTATCGATTCAGAAGAGATCGATGGCTTCGAGTGGAAGGGATCAGTGACCAGATGTGAATCATCGGATTATCGTTGGTGGGGTGGCGTAGAATGAACTTAGGGAAGAAAGGAGATTAAACCTTGAAAGCGGGCGAAATAAGACATTACCAGATTTGATGAACATGAGAACACGTCGATGCCATAGATTTGCACAAACGTGGATGGGAGGCAACCGCTCCACACTTAAAACTAATTAGTTTTCAACAGAACACGGTTCGAGGTGACAGGCTGCACTTCTTCATAAGCCGATACATATCAATAATAAACAGACAGGGTTCAACTGCTAAGCCGAACCACGCAAGTTGAATAATTAATGAGTTAGACTATATTACTAGAGTATTAAGGCAAAGTGCCGTTGTATGTACTTTGAATTGGTCGATATAAACTAGTATCGAATATGTTGTGCGCATGCTCGTAATATTAAGAGAGGCAAGTTTTCGGGCTTGTGTTCAATTTAATGATTGATCATGATGCGTCCATGCAAAAGTTTGTTTACCATAAGCCAATACGTGTTCTGATTCTCTAGCGAATTCTACCTTACAACTATTATATATTGTAACCTCTTAGCAAGAAGTTTGAAACGCCGGCGTTTGTAGGTAAACATAATTTAATATTTATTTATTAGAATATTATTATTAGCCCTTTTAAGAAATAACAGTTAAGCCCTGTTAGAGAAGATTAAAAATGATTGCCGCCCCCCCCTAGCAGTCAGCAACATTAAGGTAATGTTTGTTGAACTCTCGCGACTGTCGACTGTATGTGGCCTGCTTTCTTAACGTACAAATATAACTTAATTTCCTTTCTTTACGTGATAATTTTCCGTGGCGGTGTAGGCAGAGCAATAGCTTGCAGAGTCAAGACTTGTTATTTACTGGATTCGTGCTTTACGACAATCTGAAATTGTCACCTCCTGCACTGATGATAACATGGCCACATCTTAAAACGCTGGTGTATTTAATTTAAAATAATTTTGTATTTATTTAATAAAATATTGCTACACACATACATATATATACATATATATATACATATAATAGAAATTGAACCCCCCACACACACACATATATATATATATATATATATATATATATATATAATAAAAGTTGAAACAAAACAATGATGCAATTTGAAAATAAAAATATTTATTTATTATTTGTTTCTCTTTAATATGCTGATACTTTCGATATAATATATCTTTGTCAGAGCAAGATTTGTTTTATTTCTATTTATCCCTCATTTTGATGATATCAATTCAAGGGGTCAGAGCGAGAGAAAAAAATATCATATCGAATGTATCAGCATGTTAAACAGAAATAATAATATATGGCATTATTTATTTTAAAATTGCATCATTTTTTAGTTTTAATTTCTATTATGAATATTCATGATACTCCACAAGATGTGACTAACAGAAAATAAATCTATTTGATCTTTGTCTTCCTATTCACAATATGTCTAGAACCATGTCTATTCATCATTTGACACTTTTCGAATCGTTCATTTTCTATTCAAGAAATAAATATCATATAATATATTCATATTGTTATATTTTTTAAATAACTATTTGAAATTAGTCGCTATTTCAAAATCGACTTATTTCCTTCAAATGAAGAAAATATTTATTTGAAATATCCGGTATGTTGAGGAACCCAAATGGACTTTATTATATTCTAGTCATTTGTTCAATATTAAGAATATATGAAAATTAATATGTAACTATATATATATATATATATATATATATATATATATATATATATATATATATATGTGTGTGTGTGTGTGTGTGTGTGTGTGTGTGAGTATATTTTCTTTAATTCAACTATATATATATATATATATATATACATGTAACAAACTATAAGACAGTCTCGCCTGAAAAGGTTGTACTACAACGAAAGCTCGCGGAAAAAAATTAGATAAATGAATTTTTGATTTAAAATTGCACGATTGTTGATTTTCTAAATATTTAACTTCAATTCTAATCCGTGCTTTAAAGATGTTTATTTCCTTACTTAAAAAAAGCGTCAATCTGCGCATGACATCGCCAGTACTAAACTTATAGCGTCGTAAGAACTTGACGTCTATTCGACCCCTCAAGGTTAATACCATCAAAATGAGGGGGAAGAAAAGAAGAAAAAAAAACTATAAGACTGTCTCGCCTGACAAGGTTGTACCACAACGAAAGCTCGCGAAAAAGAAAAAAATAAATAAATAAATTGTACATTTAAAATTGCACGATTGTTGATGTTCAAAATATTTCACTTCAATATATATATATATATATATATATATATATATATATATATATATATATATATATATATATAGTCTTGGAAGTTTCTCAACCATTAAAACTATATTATTATTTTTTTTAAACCTTAAGTCCTAAGTCGTTCAGTGGAAAATCACTCATGTAAGTCAATTTAACTTTTACAGTTATTATATTAGTTTGCTTCTAACATTATTTTAGGGATCATCAGTTGTTTACCATGAAAAACTGTTTCGGGAAGCTAAAACAAGACAGTATTTAATTTCATGGCTATCCAGCAGAGTTGATCAGACCCCACTTCCCTTAAAAGACGAAAACATAAACGTTCCGTATACTAAACCTACGTTTTGTTCCGTATAAATGTTTTGCTAACTTATATTAGTTGTTAAAAAAAAAGAAAAAAGTCCTTCTTACCTGTGTTGTTCGTCTGTCTAATAAAATTTATCCGTTACTTACAAAAATATTGCTACATTTTAAAGACGAATCCATTACACTACTTTTTAGGTGATTAATGTATTTTTAGTTTTAGTTTTATATTAAAAATATAAAAAATATCAACATATCAAAATATTAAAAAAAAACATTTAAAATTATATATATATATATACATATATATATATACTTTTTGTCCTTTTTCTCCCCCTCCTCCTTTTCCGCCTCCTCAGTATATATATATATATATATATATATATATATATATATATATATATATATATATATGTGTGTGTGTGTATCTTGGCAGCATCTTTTCTTTTATACAAGTATCATTACAAATAACGGACATCTTGTGTCTGGTTATTTTTTCTAAGATCCTTTCCGTTATTCTGATTAGGTTCTTAGTTTCAGACGGAAACTGGCTGATAAAATTGGCATAGCTTCCCAAAGAGCTTTATTTTCCCGCCTAAATAGAATATAGATTCACTCATAGGTCTATGCCTGGTTAACATTGCTCCACTGACGATGAACCTGGAAGGGTCCGAAAGCGCTTTGGGAAGCTATGGCAATTTTATCAGCCAGTTTCCGTCTGAAACTAAGAACCTAATCATAAAAGCGGAAAGGATCTTAGAAAAAATAACCAGACACAAAAATGTCCGTTATTTTTAATGATACTTATATATATATATATATATATATATATATATATATATATATATATATATATATATATACTGGCTTGCGTAGTTAGATCATTATATCTTCGCCAATTTGGTCGGGTGGCGTAGAATGGCAAATGTTCGCTACTTGCAGTTCGTGGAACCAATATGTTAAATATTTAACATTTCATTAATATTTTAGTAAAATACAGTAATTTTCGTAGTTATTCATAGGAATAACTGAACATAAACAAGTATTCGTAATGAACAAAAAGAAAACAAATTGCATCAGCGATAGTGTGTGTGTATGTTCTCTACTTTTATAACTTGCAATTTGTTTTATTGAATTTGAAAACAATTACAAAGATGTGGCGTCAGTCGCTAACGGGAAGAACGGTCAGTTATACTTTACCTTTCCCTCTGTGGCGCCGCTTTAGTATATATATATTTTTAGTTAATTTTATTATAATTACTTCGCCAGAAAATCAATCAGCAAAGGTTTTAAGAAACGTTTCATTATTTACGTTGTTTTATTAAATCACTTCAATTACTGTTAATATAACCACCAATATTGTATGTATGAATAGAATGGAATAATACAATCACATATGAATAACACGAACTATTAAATTATTGTGAAAGTTTTAAACAATAAGTATGCAAATTAGGCATCTAAAGTTTTGTCTTTGGCCATTTTTTTTCATCACGAGAGATAAAATATTTATCGAATACTATTTCGTATTATTTATTAAAATAGCGTGAAGAGTTCGAATGCAAAACGCGATAAATCCAAGTTCTTAAAATTGAGACCTTAATCAATAAAAGAACGAATATATTAAATATAGACTTCGAATATAAGCTTATTTTAATTGAAAGCAAAAGTTACTTATTCTGGTATAATATTATGTAAAACATAATTTGATTGTGTGGTCGAGTGTTGAAATGTAACACTTTTTATAGTGCTAGTTTCGTAATTTTTTATATCGCGTTTATCGCGTTATGCATTCGAACTCTTGTTGATGGTGATGTAAAAGCGATAAATGCAAACATAACATTCGCATTTATGCATTTAGATATAGTATGTCAAAATATAAGCAATTTTATATGGTTGTTTAAATCGATTCTAATGAATTTCCAAAGTACTATGAAGCTCAATATTTTATATACACACCTGTAAAGCGTTATTTCTAAATTCTAGAGGTATTAATACATAAAATTCCAGATGAGACTCACTTTACACTATTATTTAATATCAGTTTCGTAGTATATAACAGCTTACACGTGTTTCTGAAGATAATTCCGCACACACTTGGATAAAATTAAAGCTATATGAACATTTTGAAAGATAACAATAGTCAGATAACACTTTAAAACATCCATGAAAAAATCCAGGTAAAATATTTTCGTAAAAGATCAGAATCATCATGAACAATATAGAGATACTACAATCTAAAACTTAATAATTCAAAGCAAAAATAAATAAATAAATACATTAATTAATCAATAAATTAATAAGTAAATGGTCCATAAAAATGATCTGACGCAAATCAAAAGTGTTTCTTTAAAAACACTTTTCATAAAAGAAAACTCAGTAACAAATAATTAAATATTAATAAACTAAAACTTTGAAAAGCCACAAATCGCTTCCGTATCGTCACATTCTTCATAGTAAAGCTTTCTATAACCAAATAAAATCATTTTATATGACTTGAAATAGTAAGTTTCTATAACCAAATAAAATCATTTTATATGACTTGAAATAGTAAGTTTCTATAACCAAATAAAATCATTTTATATGACTTGAAGTAGTAAGTTTCTATAACCAAATAAAATCATTTTATATGACTTTAAATAGTAAGTTTCTATAACCAAATAAAATCATTTTATATGACTTGAAATAGTAAGTTTCTATAACCAAATAAAATCATTTTATATGACTTGAAATAGTAAGTTTCTATAACCAAATAAAATCATTTTATATGACTTGAAATAGTAAGTTTCTATAACCAAATAAAATCATTTTATATGACTTGAAATAGTAAGTTTCTATAACCAAATAAAATCATTTTATATGACTTGAAATAGTAAGTTTCTATAACCAAATAAAATCATTTTATATGACTTGAAATAGTAAGTTTCTATAACCAAATAAAAGCATGTTATATGACTTGAAATAGTAAGTTTCTATAACCAAATAAAATCATTTTATATGACTTGAAATAGTAAGTTTCTATAACCAAATAAAATCATTTTATATGACTTGAAATAGTAAGTTTCTATAACCAAATAAAATCATTTTATATGACTTGAAATAGTAAGTTTCTATAACCAAATAAAATCATTTTATATGACTTGAAATAGTAAGTTTCTATAACCTAATAAAATCATTTTATATGACTTGAAATAGTAAGTTTCTATAACCAAATAAAATCATTTTATTTGACTTGAAATAGTAAGTTTCTATAACCAAATAAAATCATGTTATATGACTTGAAATAGTAAGTTTCTATAACCAAATAAAATCATTTTATATTACTTGAAATAGTAAGTTTCTATAACCAAATAAAATCATGTTATATGACTTGAAATAGTAAGTTTCTATAACCAAATAAAATCATTTTATATGAATTGAAATAGTAAGTTTCTATAACCAAATGAAATCATTTTATATGACTTGAAATAGTAAGTTTCTATAACCAAATAAAATCATGTTATATGACTTGAAATAGTAAGTTTCTATAACCAAATAAAATCATTTTATATGACTTGAAATAGTAAGTTTCTATAACCAAATAAAATCATTTTATATGACTTGAAATAGTAAGTTTCTATAACCAAATAAAATCATTTTATATGACTTGAAATAGTAAGTTTCTATAACCAAATAAAATCATTTTATATGACTTGAAATAGTAAGTTCTATAACCAAATAAAATCATTTTATATGACTTGAAATAGTAAGTTTCTATAACCAAATAAAATCATTTTATATGACTTGAAATAGTAAGTTTCTATAACCAAATAAAATCATGTTATATGACTTGAAATAGTAAGTTTCTATAACCAAATAAAATCATTTTATATGACTTGAAATAGTAAGTTTCTATAACCAAATAAAAGCATGTTATATGACTTGAAATAGTAAGTTTCTATAACCAAATAAAATCATTTTATATGACTTGAAATAGTAAGTTTCTATAACCAAATAAAATCATTTTATATGACTTGAAATAGTAAGTTTCTATAACCAAATAAAATCATTTTATATGACTTGAAATAGTAAGTTTCTATAACCAAATAAAATCATTTTATACGACTTGAAATAGTAAGTTTCTATAACCAAATAAAATCATGTTATATGACTTGAAATAGTAAGTTTCTATAACCAAATAAAATCATGTTATATGACTTGAAATAGTAAGTTTCTATAACCAAATAAAATCATTTTATATGACTTGAAATAGTAAGTTTCTATAACCAAATAAAATCATTTTATATGACTTGAAATAGTAAGTTTCTATAACCAAATAAAATCATTTTATATGACTTGAAATAGTAAGTTTCTATAACCAAATAAAATCATTTTATATGACTTGAAATAGTAAGTTTCTATAACCAAATAAAATCATTTTATATGACTTGAAATAGTAAGTTTCTATAACCAAATAAAATCATTTTATATGACTTGAAATAGTAAGTTTCTATAACCAAATAAAATCATTGATATTACTTGAAATAGTAAGTTTCTATAACCAAATAAAATCATTGATATTACTTGAAATAGTAAGTTTCTATAACCAAATAAAATCATTTTATATGACTTGAAATAGTAAGTTTCTATAACCAAATAACATCATTTTATATGACTTGAAATAGTAAGTTTCTATAACCAAATAAAATCATTTTATATGATTTGAAATAGTAAGTTTCTATAACCAAATAAAAGCATGTTATATGACTTAAAATAGTAAGTTTCTATAACCAAATAAAATCATTTTATATGACTTGAAATAGTAAGTTTCTATAACCAAATAAAATCATTTTATATGACTTGAAATAGTAAGTTTCTATAACCAAATAAAATCATTTTATATGACTTGAAATAGTAAGTTTCTATAACCAAATAAAATCATGTTATATGACTTAAAATAGTAAGTTTCTATAACCAAATAAAAGCATGTTATATGACTTGAAATAGTAAGTATATACCTCTAAAGAAAGTATAAAGATGTAAACCCCTAAAAATGTCAAAAATAACTTTTTTAATGAACTTTTAATTATATGTATAGTATTTTCTGGGGACCACAAGTGAAGTGGGCCGTGGCCACCGAGAGTTACTACAGGTCGATTGGCTAGAAAATGACGTCACTGAATTCCGTGTCAAAACAAGGACGGTCGTAATGAAAATAAGAAGGCATTTCGACTTCTCTGTTCACTAAATAATCCATCAAAATTCAGGAAATCAACCAATTTTAATGAAAGTTTCAGTATTTATTAATTAATGATCACGGAATATAATATATCGATTACTTTATTATAAAGCTTGGTGCAAATGTATTATTTCTTGTAAACAAAAAACACCTTTACTAAAGTTATCAGTTAACATTGAACTTTTTTTTTGTATAATTTTTAAACAAATTTCAAAGTCTGAATTACTTACGGTTGATTGGGTTAGAAGTTTAAATAATGGTAATTCATAATTCAGTTTTTTGCAGTATTTGATTGTGAATTATTATTTTCCTTAACTTTATATTGAATAAAGATCAGTTTCAAGATGAATCGAATCGTGTTCTTTTCTTTTCTTTTTTTACATGCAATTTTTAAAGTTTTCTAATGTTTGTTTTAAATATTTACAATATCGTATGGTCAACATGTTTTGATATTTTGAATAACTTTAGTAAAGGTGTTTTTTGTTTACAAAGAAATAATACATTTGCACCAAGCTTTATAATAAAGTAATGGATTTATAATATTCCGTGATCATTAATTAATAAATACTGAAAATCTCATAAAAATTGGTTGATTTCCTGAATTTTGATGGATTATTTAGTGAATGGCGAAGTCGAAATGCCTTCTTATTGTTATTACTACGGTCCTTGTTTTGACACGGAATGCAGTGACGTCAGAGGGGGTCAGGAAGTTAGTTGCTTGGCCTTGTCAACTCTCGATGGCCATGAGTGGGCACATATTATTAGTGACATCCTAACCTAAGGGAGTTATAAGCGTAGATACCTCCTTAAAACTTTATACACATTTATACGAGGTTTCTCATGAGTCTTATTTTAATAGTCGACTTAACAAATATATGACTCTTTTCGTGCGGAAAGTATCATAGTGAAAACATGGAATGTGCGTTGTTTATTCTACCCCCACTTAATAAAAAAATGAAATAAAAATATTTTTTTTTCATTATTAAATATAATCAAATATAAATGAAAAAAAATGTGTATAATTGGTAACGCCTCTCCGTCTGTTAGTCTGCCTGTATTTCGCTTCCTCTCTCTCTATATGTACTGCTCACTATATATCTAGAGCTATGTATATATTATCTATATTTTAAATCTATCTATCTAATGTCTAAAGTAAAAGCAGTTATATGGATCCGATAGAATTTGAACGCAGTTCGCTGAGTACGCTTTTATAAAATCACGGTATAAAATAAAAAGGGAGATTTGTCGAAAAATGGTCTCAAGTCCAAGGACTATATTCTCTTTCTTCATGTACATTAATAACAAATTATAATTATTTTTTTATATTTAAAAAAAAATATTTAGAATCATCGACAGTGTGTTCAGTTATTTTTATTAATAATCTCTATTACAACATACTTTAGTTTAAGGTGATTATATTAGTACAATGAAAGAAAATGATGATTGTAGATTTCAGGCGATTAAATTAATGAAAAGTGTATTAAAATTCCACTAGACTAAAAGTATGTATTTTCTGCATTTCAGTAATTAATACCATTTGATTTTAATAATATGATCACCTTTAACTAATGTTAAGTATTTAAACAATAACTAATACAATTGTTGTACATTAAAAACGGAAAGGTAGACCGTTGAGTTGATATCATTGTTCGGCTGTATAGGTTCTAGCGTTCTAAATTCACATTTCGATTTGGAATCGTGCTGCTAACAAAGGACCACCAAAAATTCGAGTTCCTTAAACACCCGAAAGATTTTAAAAAAATAATAATTAGATTTTGTTAAACAAAATACGAATAATTTAACAAGAAATGCGATTCCGAAATGGGAGTAAAAATATTCCCAGGCAACGCCGGATAGGGACAGCTAGTCTTGTATAAGAATTAGTGATGCGTTTCTTAATACAGGGTGGGCCAAAATAAGGGTCCTATCTTTAAATTTGAATAACTTGAATTTGAATAACTTCCACAAAATAAAAGTTAAACTCACCAAACTTTATGTGTGTGTAGACTGACCCTTCCGAGATTTTTTGAAATAAACAAAACAAATTTTAGCCGAAAAACACTTCTTAAAACTTACAAAAACTAAAGTATTGTTTTTTACACTGTTTTGAGTTTTTTAAGCAAAAATAATGTTTTCTAAATGAGGGTGCGTTCCTTAGGGTTAATACGGCTCATGCTTGCTTCGGAAGGTGTCCTTTACTTATTCTAAAAAAAAAAAATTTTTTAAATCAATAAATAAAAAAGTTATGAATTTTTAAAAATAGTACCCTTATTTTTGCCCACCCTGTATATCACGTTCTCCATCGCTTAACGCGCTGAGTGAATAGACGTATTTTTCGAGTAACCTCTCTTGTTTTTTTAACAGGCTGGAACAGAACACTAATACTTATTTAACTATTCCTCGCGTGTTATCTCGATTCTCGTGAGATTTCTAATAAGACGGAAGTCAAAATAGAAACATCCGGGATGTCTCGATTCAACGTTTGAATTATGGATCAGCCAACCCAAATGTTCACGATTCTCTGATAGCGAAACCAAATAAAAGAAAAAACACCTTTAGTGAAAATCCGTTTCGTATTAGAATGATATAACACAAAACTCATAAACAAAGACAACATAAAACATTTGTTTCTCATGTGATATTCAATCCAATGTGTCCCTTACTGGGGCCAAAAAGACAATCCGAAACGCATGATTATTTGTTATATTTACTAGGATTACTAGGGATATATATTTACTAGCGTTACTCGGGATATATATTTACTAGCATTACATCGGGATATATATTTACTAGCGTTACTCGGGATATATATTTACTAGCGTTACTCGGGATATATATTTACTAGCGTTACTCGGGATATATATTTACTAGCGTTACTTGGGATATATATTTACTAGCATTACTCGGGATATATATTTACTAGCATTACTCGGGATATATATTTACTGGCATTACTCGGGATATATATTTACTAGCATTACTCGGGATATATATTTACTAGCATTACTCGGGATATATATTTACTAGCGTTACTCGGGATATATATTTACTAGCGTTACTTGGGATATATATTTACTAGCATTACTCGGGATATATATTTACTGGCATTACTCGGGATATATATTTACTAGCATTACTCGGGATATATATTTACTAGCATTACTCGGGATATATATTTACTAGCGTTACTCGGGATATATATTTACTAGCGTTACTTGGGATATATATTTACTAGCATTACTCGGGATATATATTTACTAGCGTTACTCGGGATATATATTTACTAGCGTTACTTGGGATATATATTTACTAGCATTACTCGGGATATATATTTACTAGCATTACTCGGGATATATATTTACTGGCATTACTCGGGATATATATTTACTAGCATTACTCGGGATATATATTTACTAGCGTTACTCGGGATATATATTTACTAGCATTACTTGGGATATATATTTACTAGCATTACTTGGGATATATATTTACTAGCATAACTAGGGATATATATATATTTACTAGCGTTATTCGGGATATATATTTACTAGCATTACTCGGGATATATATTTACTAGCATAACTAGGGATATATATATATATTTACTAGCGTTACTCGGGGTATATATTTACTAGCATTACTCGGGATATATATTTACTAGCGTTACTCGGGATATATATTTACTAGCATTACTCGGGATATATATTTACTCGCATTACTCGGGATATATATTTACTAGCATTACTCGGGATATATATTTACTAGCGTTACTCGGGATATATATTTACTAGCATTACTCGGGATATATATTTACTAGCGTTACTCGGGATATATATTTACTAGCATTACTCGGGATATATATTTACTAGCGTTACTCGGGATATATATTTACTAGCGTTACTCGGGGTATATATTTACTAGCATTACTCGGGATATATATTTACTAGCGTTACTCGGGATATATATTTACTAGCATTACTCGGGATATATATTTACTAGCGTTACTCGGGATATATATTTACTAGCATTACTCGGGATATATATTTACTAACGTTACTCGGGATATATATATTTACTAGCATTACTCGGGATATATATTTACTAACGTTACTCGGGATATATATTTACTAGCATTACTCGGGATATATATTTACTAGCATTACTCGGGATATATATTTACTAGCGTTACTCGGGATATATATATTTACTAGCATTACTCGGGATATATATTTACTAACGTTACTCGGGATATATATTTACCAGCATTACTCGGGATATATATTTACTAGCGTTACTCGGGATATATATTTACTAGCGTTACTCGGGATATATATTTACTAACGTTACTCGGGATATATATTTACTAGCATTACTCGGGATATATATTTACTAGCATTACTCGGGATATATATTTACTAGCATTACTCGGGATATATATTTACTAGCATTACTCGGGATATATATTTACTAGCATTACTCGGGATATATATTTACTAGCATTACTCGGGATATATATTTACTAGCGTTACTCGGGATATATATATTTACTAGCATTACTCGGGATATATATTTACTAACGTTACTCGGGATATATATTTACCAGCATTACTCGGGATATATATTTACTAGCGTTACTCGGGATATATATTTACTAGCGTTACTCGGGATATATATTTACTAACGTTACTCGGGATATATATTTACTAGCATTACTCGGGATATATATTTACTAGCATTACTAGGGATATATATTTACTAGCATTACTCGGGATATATATTTACTAGCGTTACTCGGGATATATATTTACTAGCATTACTCGGGATATATATTTACTAGCATTACTCGGGATATATATTTACTAGCATTACTCGGGATATATATTTACTAGCATTACTAGGGATATATATTTACTAGCATTACTCGGGATATATATTTACTAGCATTACTCGGGATATATATTTACTAGCGTTACTCGGGATATATATATTTACTAGCATTACTCGGGATATATATTTACTAGCATTACTAGGGATATATATTTACTAGCATTACTCGGGATATATATTTACTAGCGTTACTCGGGATATATATTTACTAGCATTACTCGGGATATATATTTACTAGCATTACTCGGGATATATATTTACTAGCATTACTCGGGATATATATTTACTAGCATTACTAGGGATATATATTTACTAGCATTACTCGGGATATATATTTACTAGCATTACTCGGGATATATATTTACTAGCATTACTCGGGATATATATTTACTAGCATTACTCGGGATATATATTTACTAGCATTACTCGGGATATATATTTACTAGCGTTACTCGGGATATATATATTTACTAGCATTACTCGGGATATATATTTACTAACGTTACTCGGGATATATATTTACCAGCATTACTAGGGATATATATTTACTAGCATTACCAGGGATATATATTTACTAGCATTACTCGGGATATATATTTACTAGCATTACTCGGGATATATATTTACTAGCATTACTCGGGATATATATTTACTAGCGTTACTCGGGATATATATATTTACTAGCATTACTCGGGATATATATTTACTAACGTTACTCGGGATATATATTTACCAGCATTACTAGGGATATATATTTACTAGCATTACTAGGGATATATATATTTACTAGCATTACTCGGGATATATATTTACTAGCATTACCAGGGATATATATTTACTAGCATTACTAGGGATATATATTTACTAGCATTACTAGGGATATATATTTACTAGCATTACCAGGGATATATATATTTACTAGCATTACTCGGGATATATATTTACTAGCATTACTCGGGATATATATTTACTAGCATTACTCGGGATATATATTTACTAGCGTTACTCGGGATATATATTTACCAGCATTACTAGGGATATATATTTACTAGCATTACTAGGGATATATATTTACTAGCATTACTCGGGATATATATTTACTAGCATTACCAGGGATATATATTTACTAGCATTACTAGGGATATATATTTACTAGCATTACTCGGGATATATATTTACTAGCATTACCAGGGATATATATTTACTAGCATTACTCGGGATATATATTTACTAGCATTACTCGGGATATATATTTACTAGCATTACTCGGGATATATATTTACTAGCGTTACTCGGGATATATATATTTACTAGCATTACTCGGGATATATATTTACTAACGTTACTCGGGATATATATTTACCAGCATTACTAGGGATATATATTTACTAGCATTACTCGGGATATATATTTACTAGCATTACTCGGGATATATATTTACTAGCATTACTCGGGATATATATTTACTAGCATTACTCGGGATATATATTTACTAGCGTTACTCGGGATATATATATTTACTAGCATTACTCGGGATATATATTTACTAGCATTACTGGGGATATATATTTACTAGCATTACTCGGGATATATATTTACTAGCATTACTCGGGATATATATTTACTAGCATTACTAGGGATATATATTTACTAGCATTACTCGGGATATATATTTACTAGCATTACTCGGGATATATATTTACTAGCATTACTCGGGATATATATTTACTAGCATTACTCGGGATATATATTTACTAGCATTACTCGGGATATATATTTACTAGCATTACTCGGGATATATATTTACTAGCGTTACTCGGGATATATATTTACTAGCATTACTCGGGATATATATTTACTAGCATTACTCGGGATATATATTTACTAGCATTACTCGGGATATATATTTACTAGCATTACTCGGGATATATATTTACTAGCAGTACTCGGGATATATATTTACTAGCATTACTCGGGATATATATTTACTAGCGTTACTCGGGATATATATTTACTAGCAGTACTCGGGATATATATTTACTAGCATTACTCGGGATATATATTTACTAGCGTTACTCGGGATATATATTTACTAGCATTACTCGGGATATATATTTACTAGCGTTACTCGGGATATATATTTACTAGCGTTACTCGAGATATATATTTACTAGCATTACTCGGGATATATATTTACTAGCAGTACTCGGGATATATATTTACTAGCATTACTCGGGATATATATTTACTAGCATTACTCGGGATATATATTTACTGGCGTTACTCGGGATATATATTTACTAGCATTACTCGGGATATATATCTACTAGCATTACTCGGGATATATATCTACTAGCATTACTCGGGATATATATCTACTAGCATTACTCGGGATATATATTTACTAGCATTACTCGGGATATATATCTACTAGCATTACTCGGGATATATATCTACTAGCATTACTCGGGATATATATCTACTAGCATTACTCGGGATATATATTTACTAGCATTACTCGGGATATATATTTACTAGCGTTACTCGGGATATATATTTACTAGCATTACTCGGGATATATATTTACTAGCATTACTCGGGATATATATCTACTAGCATTACTCGGGATATATATCTACTAGCATTACTCGGGATATATATTTACTAGCATTACTCGGGATATATATTTACTAGCGTTACTCGGGATATATATATTTACTAGCATTACTCGGGATATATATTTACTAACGTTACTCGGGATATATATTTACCAGCATTACTAGGGATATATATTTACTAGCATTACTCGGGATATATATTTACTAGCATTACTCGGGATATATATTTACTAGCATTACTCGGGATATATATCTACTAGCATTACTCGGGATATATATCTACTAGCATTACTCGGGATATATATTTACTAGCATTACTCGGGATATATATTTACTAGCGTTACTCGGGATATATATATTTACTAGCATTACTCGGGATATATATTTACTAACGTTACTCGGGATATATATTTACCAGCATTACTAGGGATATATATTTACTAGCATTACTCGGGATATATATTTACTAGCATTACTCGGGATATATATTTACTAGCATTACTCGGGATATATATTTACTAGCATTACTCGGGATATATATTTACTAGCGTTACTCGGGATATATATATTTACTAGCATTACTCGGGATATATATTTACTAGCATTACTGGGGATATATATTTACTAGCATTACTCGGGATATATATTTACTAGCATTACTCGGGATATATATTTACTAGCATTACTAGGGATATATATTTACTAGCATTACTCGGGATATATATTTACTAGCATTACTCGGGATATATATTTACTAGCATTACTCGGGATATATATTTACTAGCATTACTCGGGATATATATTTACTAGCATTACTCGGGATATATATTTACTAGCATTACTCGGGATATATATTTACTAGCGTTACTCGGGATATATATTTACTAGCATTACTCGGGATATATATTTACTAGCATTACTCGGGATATATATTTACTAGCATTACTCGGGATATATATTTACTAGCATTACTCGGGATATATATTTACTAGCAGTACTCGGGATATATATTTACTAGCATTACTCGGGATATATATTTACTAGCATTACTCGGGATATATATCTACTAGCATTACTCGGGATATATATCTACTAGCATTACTCGGGATATATATTTACTAGCATTACTCGGGATATATATTTACTAGCATTACTCGGGATATATATTTACTAGCATTACTCGGGATATATATTTACTAGCGTTACTCGGGATATATATTTACTAGCATTACTCGGGATATATATTTACTAGCATTACTCGGGATATATATTTACTAGCATTACTCGGGATATATATCTACTAGCATTACTCGGGATATATATTTACTAGCATTACTCGGGATATATATTTACTAGCATTACTCGGGATATATATTTACTAGCATTACTCGGGATATATATTTACTAGCATTACTCGGGATATATATTTACTAGCGTTACTCGGGATATATATTTACTAGCATTACTCGGGATATATATTTACTAGCATTACTCGGGATATATATCTACTAGCATTACTCGGGATATATATTTACTAGCATTACTCGGGATATATATTTACTAGCATTACTCGGGATATATATTTACTAGCATTACTCGGGATATATATTTACTAGCGTTACTCGGGATATATATTTACTAGCATTACTCGGGATATATATTTACTAGCATTACTCGGGATATATATTTACTAGCATTACTCGGGATATATATCTACTAGCATTACTCGGGATATATATTTACTAGCATTACTCGGGATATATATTTACTAGCATTACTCGGGATATATATTTACTAGCATTACTCGGGATATATATTTACTAGCATTACTCGGGATATATATTTACTAGCATTACTCGGGATATATATTTACTAGCATTACTCGGGATATATATCTACTAGCATTACTCGGGATATATATTTACTAGCATTACTCGGGATATATATTTACTAGCATTACTCGGGATATATATTTACTAGCGTTACTCGGGATATATATTTACTAGCATTACTCGGGATATATATTTACTAGCATTACTCGGGATATATATCTACTAGCATTACTCGGGATATATATTTACTAGCATTACTCGGGATATATATTTACTAGCATTACTCGGGATATATATTTACTAGCATTACTCGGGATATATATTTACTAGCGTTACTCGGGATATATATTTACTAGCATTACTCGGGATATATATTTACTAGCATTACTCGGGATATATATCTACTAGCATTACTCGGGATATATATTTACTAGCATTACTCGGGATATATATTTACTAGCATTACTCGGGATATATATTTACTAGCGTTACTCGGGATATATATTTACTAGCATTACTCGGGATATATATTTACTAGCATTACTCGGGATATATATCTACTAGCATTACTCGGGATATATATTTACTAGCATTACTCGGGATATATATTTACTAGCATTACTCGGGATATATATTTACTAGCATTACTCGGGATATATATTTACTAGCGTTACTCGGGATATATATTTACTAGCATTACTCGGGATATATATCTACTAGCATTACTCGGGATATATATTTACTAGCATTACTCGGGATATATATTTACTAGCATTACTCGGGATATATATTTACTAGCGTTACTCGGGATATATATTTACTAGCATTACTCGGGATATATATTTACTAGCATTACTCGGGATATATATTTACTAGCATTACTCGGGATATATATTTACTAGCATTACTCGGGATATATATTTACTAGCATTACTCGGGATATATATTTACTAGCATTACTCGGGATATATATTTACTAGCATTACTCGGGATATATATTTACTAGCATTACTCGGGATATATATTTACTAGCGTTACTCGGGATATATATTTACTAGCATTACTCGGGATATATATTTACTAGCATTACTCGGGATATATATTTACTAGCATTACTCGGGATATATATTTACTAGCATTACTCGGGATATATATTTACTAGCATTACTCGGGATATATATCTACTAGCATTACTCGGGATATATATCTACTAGCATTACTCGGGATATATATTTACTAGCATTACTCGGGATATATATTTACTAGCATTACTGGGGATATATATTTACTAGCATTACTCGGGATATATATTTACTAGCATTACTCGGGATATATATTTACTAGCATTACTAGGGATATATATTTACTAGCATTACTCGGGATATATATTTACTAGCATTACTCGGGATATATATTTACTAGCATTACTCGGGATATATATTTACTAGCATTACTCGGGATATATATTTACTAGCATTACTCGGGATATATATTTACTAGCATTACTCGGGATATATATTTACTAGCATTACTCGGGATATATATTTACTAGCATTACTCGGGATATATATTTACTAGCATTACTCGGGATATATATTTACTAGCGTTACTCGGGATATATATTTACTAGCATTACTCGGGATATATATTTACTAGCATTACTCGGGATATATATTTACTAGCGTTACTCGGGATATATATTTACTAGCGTTACTCGGGATATATATTTACTAGCGTTACTCGGGATATATATTTACTAGCATTACTCGGGATATATATTTACTAGCATTACTCGGGATATATATTTACTAGCATTACTCGGGATATATATTTACTAGCGTTACTCGGGATATATATTTACTAGCGTTACTCGGGATATATATTTACTAGCGTTACTCGGGATATATATTTACTAGCATTACTCGGGATATATATTTACTAGCATTACTCGGGATATATATTTACTAGCGTTACTCGGGATATATATTTACTAGCGTTACTCGGGATATATATTTACTAGCATTACTCGGGATATATATTTACTAGCATTACTCGGGATATATATTTACTAGCGTTACTCGGGATATATATTTACTAGCGTTACTCGGGATATATATTTACTAGCATTACTCGGGATATATATTTACTAGCGTTACTCGGGATATATATTTACTAGCGTTACTCGGGATATATATTTACTAGCGTTACTCGGGATATATATTTACTAGCGTTACTCGGGATATATATTTACTAGCATTACTCGGGATATATATTTACTAGCATTACTCGGGATATATATTTACTAGCGTTACTCGGGATATATATTTACTAGCGTTACTCGGGATATATATTTACTAGCATTACTCGGGATATATATTTACTAGCATTACTCGGGATATATATTTACTAGCATTACTCGGGATATATATTTACTAGCATTACTCGGGATATATATTTACTAGCATTACTCGGGATATATATTTACTAGCGTTACTCGGGATATATATTTACTAGCGTTACTCGGGATATATATTTACTAGCATTACTCGGGATATATATTTACTAGCATTACTCGGGATATATATTTACTAGTATTACTCGGGATATATATTTACTAGTATTACTCGGGATATATATTTACTAGCATTACTTGGGATATATATTTACTAGCATTACTCGGGATATATATTTACTAGCGTTACTCGGGATATATATTTACTAGCATTACTCGGGATATATATTTACTAGCGTTACTCGGGATATATATTTACTAGCATTACTCGGGATATATATTTACTAGCATTACTGGGGATATATATTTACTAGCGTTACTCGGGATATATATTTACTAGCATTACTCGGGATATATATTTACTAGCGTTACTCGGGATATATATTTACTAGCATTACTCGGGATATATATTTACTAGCATTACTCGGGATATATATTTACTAACATTACTCGGGATATATATTTACTAGCATTACTGGGGATATATATTTACTAGCGTTACTCGGGATATATATTTACTAGCATTACTCGGGATATATATTTACTAGCGTTACTCGGGATATATATTTACTAGCATTACTCGGGATATATATTTACTAGCATTACTCGGGATATATATTTACTAGCATTACTCGGGATATATATTTACTAGCATTACTGGGGATATATATTTACTAGCATTACTCGGGATATATATTTACTAGCATTACTCGGGATATATATTTACTAGCATTACTCGGGATATATATTTACTAGCATTACTCGGGATACATATTTACTAGCGTTACTCGGGATATATATTTACTAGCATTACTCGGGATATATATTTACTAGCATTACTCGGGATATATATTTACTAGCATTACTCGGGATATATATTTACTAGCATTACTCGGGATATATATTTACTAGCATTACTCGGGATATATATTTACTAGCATTACTGGGGATATATATTTCCTAGCGTTACTCGGGATATATATTTACTAGCATTACTCGGGATATATATTTACTAGCATTACTCGGGATAAGAAAGTTTCCCATATATATATATTAAAAGACCAAAGCAAAATAATATAATATATCAATATGACATTATATCAACTTGAGTGGTTCGCCAGCTCGTTAAAAATTCTACAAATGCTGTATTCAAATACTTGATTTTTTAAAAAATATTGTCTTATTTAGAACATTCGGACTAATGTTCTCATCGCATGTTCATATTCTCACAAATGTTCGGTCGATGTAACCTCTGACCATCTTCAAGTGCACCGTTACATCGCCCGAAACGTTGTGAGAATGTCGACCAAGATCAGAACCTTAGTCTAAATAATCCAAATAATACAAATAATACGTATATCAACATTTCCAAAACATACAACTTATAAATAATAAACATACAACTTATAAATAATAAACATACAACTTATAAATAATAAACATACAACTTATAAATAATAAACATACAACTTATAAATAATAAACATACAACGTATAACTAATAAACATACAACTTATAAATAATAAACATACAACTTATAAATAATAAACATACAACTTATAAATAATAAACATACAACTTATAAATATAAAACATACAACTTATAAATAATAAACATACAACTTATAAATAATAAACATACAACTTATAAAAAATAAACATACAACTTATAAATAATAAACATACAACTTATAACTAATAAACATACAACTTATAACTAATAAACATACAGCTTATACATAATAAACATACAACTTATAAATAATAAACATACAACTTATAACTAATAAACATACAACTTATAAATATAAAACATACAACTTATAAATAATAAACATACAACTTATAAATATAAAACATACAACTTATAAATAATAAACATACAACTTATAAATAATAAACATACAACTTATAACTAATAAATATACAACTTATAAATATAAAACATACAACTTATAAATAATAAACATACAACTTATAAATAATAAACATACAACTTATAAATAATAAACATACAACTTATAAATAATAAACATACAACTTATAACTAATAAACATACAACTTATAAATTATAAACATACTACTTATGAATAATAAACATACAACTTAAAAATTATAAACACACAACTTATAAATAATAAACATACAACGTATAAATAATAAACATAGAACTTATAAATAATAAACATACAACTTATAAATGATAAACATACAACTTAAAAATAATAAACATACAACTTATAAATATTTAGCATACAACTTATAAATAATAAACATACACCGTATGAATAATAAACATACAACTTATAAATAATGAACATGCAACTTATAAATAATAAACATACAACTTATAAATTATAAACATACAACTTATAAATAATAAACATACAACTTAAAAATAATAAACCTACAACATATAAATAATAAACAGAACACTTTTAAAATAATAAACATACAACTTATAACTTATAAACATACAACATAAAAATAATAAACATATTACTTAAAAATAAAAAACATACACCATATAAATAATAAACACAAAACTTATAAATAATAAACATAAAACTTATAAATAATAAACACACAACTTATAAATAATAAACATACAACTTATAAATGAGATACATACAACTTTAAAATAATAAACATACAACTTATTATAATAAACATACACCTTATAAATATTAAACATACAACTTATAAATAATAAACATACAACTTATAAATGATAAACATTATTCAGAACTATTTAATACATTAAAATAAAGCAATCATTGGATAAAAAAAGGATAACATATAGTTAATTAATAAAGTATTTTTGCACGGCAATATGCAAATTAGTATACTTTATTAGTGATATCATATATACATAAGAAGTATATAAAACATATGCTATGCTTTTATTGTGTGAACTTCAACTAACTTGAAATAACGTTTCTTGTCTTCATCGTTAGTGCAAGAAATAAGGGTACCTTTCGTATTCATTCATTTTGATAAAAACGATCAACCGTAGTTCAAGAGTAACGCAAAAGCTCCATTTTGATTTGCAACTATTTCGATTGAATTGGAAAATGGGCCGCCTTCTGAATCAAGATCCTTAGACCTTGAAACAGTCTCCCAAGACAGGTATTAAATACGCCAACACAACAGACATTCAAGGTTAATTTGGGCATGTGTTGGGCTACTGTATCATCTTCAGTGTACATGTCTACCACCCGTTCCCTACATGGCAACTGAATCATGCTTGTTTTTATATTTTGCCGAATTAATGTAATTGAATTGAATTGAATCCATCAAGATGTAAGAAAAAGAAACACTGCATTTCCTGGAGTTTTATATGTACAAATGATCCTCAACTTATGATTCTGAGTGTTGTGCAAGGAATAATAAAGTACCATTTGCTGTGTCTTTACTATGATTTCACCGAAGATTGAACCTCGATCTCACGGCTCATTAGTAAACGCTCTAAATGTTGTGCCAAATCTTATATAAATAGAGAGTGTGTCTGTATGTGTGTCCGCCTGTCAGCCAAAACATTTGTTTACTTAATAAATACATTGGGGAATTTATCTAAATTCAAAAAATCAGAGATCTGAAAAATTTTAGTAATGGAGAATAGTGCATTAAGAGTCAATAATAAATTCACAACAAATAGAGTGAATGCGGTAACCGGAAATCAAAACCTTAACCTTGAGATATTCTCCATTAGAGTGTACCGACTGACCTTTTTCGACTTTCTCGTAAACAGAGACAACACATCAACTTAACAAAAAGGTATAGCTTAGGTGTAATGTCATATATTTAGGATTAACGTCATGTTTTAAAACATAAGCTATTATATAAAAAAAAATGAATTGGTAAACATTATAAAGAGCATTGGGTATTACTTATACTAGCAACTATATGCTCCTTCCGGTCGCATATTTTTGGCTAGTGGTTTTATTTAATTGCTCAGTAAAATGTGTGTGTTTGTTTTTTACAAATAGAAGCCAAAAAATCAACTCATCCTTTGTGTTAATAAATAAAACACGGAATAATTAAAAACAACTTTGAAACAAAATTTACCCTTTACGGCGTAAAATGTAAAACAACAAATCCTAAACTAACTTGAGGTCGTAAAAAGATAATACTATTTGAAGTTTTTCAAATCGAAAAAAAGGTGTACCTAAAATAAAATCTACAATTAAACAATAAAATACAGTTATTTAATTGCTCAGTAAAATGTGTTTGGTTTTTCTTACAAAAAATAGTATTTTTTTAATAAATTATTTTTAAATTAAATAATTAAATTTAAAAAAAAACTTGTGATTCAAAATATAATTTCTAATTATAAGAAATAAAAACAAACCTAAAACGTTTTAATAAAACAATCAAAGAAAATATATGATTTTTGAGCGACTCGTACGATAAATTTAAGAGAATCTGTTTACATGTTATTAATCAAATAACACGCTCCTGTCTTGTGCCATTCTTTCTCTTTCTTTCTTGAAATAGAACTTTATGTGCGTTGGAATTAGAACATGATACTTAATCATCAGAGGGCAGGTAAGATATATAGTACATTACCCCCCCCCCCAAAAAAAAAGACGAGGGATTGTCTGGGTAGATCGTATGATGACAACATAACATATACTTCACTAGCTCCAGCCTAAAAAAGTAAAAAGAATGTAATCTCTTGGGAGGTACTATCATGACAACAGAACAGATACTATATCCCCTCCCAAAAAAGGAGGAGAATATGCCTGAGAGGATCGTATAATGTCAACAGAACAGATACAACAATACCTCCACACCTCCAACAAAAGAAAGTGATAATGGCTGGGAAGATGGTATTATAACAGAACAGATACTACACTACCTCCACACCATCAAAAAGGAGGAGATAGTGCCCGGGAGGATAGTATGATGACAACTGAACATACACTACATTACTTCCACACCTCTAAAAAAAGGAGAGGTAATTTCTTCATGGTTGGTATAATGACAACAGAACATATACTACACTGCCTCTACACCTCTAATAAAAGATGAGGTAATGCCTAGGAGGATGGTATAAGTACAACAGAACATATACTACACTGCCTCTACACCTCTAATAAAAGATGAGGTAATGCCTAGGAGGATGGTATAAGTACAACAGAACATATACTACACTACCTTTACACCTTCAACAAAAGAGTGAGGGAATGCCCTGGAGGATGGTATCATGGCAACTAAACATATACTACATTACATCCACATCTTTCAAAAAAGAGGGAGTCATGCATGGGAGGATGGTATCATGGAAGCAGAACACACACTACAGTACCTCCACACCTCCTCCCAAAATAAAGAGGTTATGCCTGGGAAGAAGGTATCATGACAACAGAAAGGATACTACAGTACTTCCACACCTCTCAAAAATGGAGGAGCTAATTCCTTGAAAGGATAGTATCATGATAACAGAACTACACACCACACCTCTACAAAAAAGAAGGGGGTAATGTCTTTGAAGATGGTAGCATAACAACAGAACAGATACTACACTACCTTTACACTTCTAAATAAAGAAGGAGGTAATGCACGGGGAGACAGAAACATGCCAACAGTACAGATACTACACTACCTCCACACTTCGAAAAAAAGGAGGTCGTATTGCCTGGGAGGATGGTATTATTAAAACAAAACAGATACTACACTATTTCTACAACTTTTTAAAACAGAAAGAGGTTATGTTTGGGGGATGGTATCATGACAACAGAGCAGATACTACACTACACTATGCCCCTGAGTTGAGCATTTAAAGATAGTACATTAGTCTGAAATATGGTATACTATATTATTCCATAAGTACAATTGTCTTACATAGTATAGGTTTGGCTTCAGACAGACAGACAGACAGACAGATACATAATCTCAATTCTAAATAGATAGTCAAACACAATTTATTTTGCTTTTACTACGCATTGAAAATAGTTATTTCGCAATTATATAATCCTCAAAACCTAGCAAAAATATGCGATCGAACAGAATATAGATTTGCTAGTGATAAATATTTCAAAAGCTACGCATATTTAACCCGTTATTCTTAATAAGGTCTATTTGTCTGGTGGCATATTTTATCGCTAATCTGAATTCTGGTCACTAGATAATAACAAAGAAAATTAGATTCCTTGTAAAATATTAGAATTAAAGTTTAATCAAATGGTGTGTTAATAAAGAGTCCCAACGTATCAAGAACCCAAGGTTACTCGAGTAAAATTGAAAATGAGTTCATCAGGTGGACGGTAAGACAACACCGTTTTTATTGGTAACGATGATTGAAATTGGTCAGAATGTGATTATTTAAGAGGACGGCTAAAGAAGAATTAGTTTACATCAGTCTTGAAAACGACTATTCTATAGTCAGCTATGAAGTAGCCACGCGCTATTGTTATCCACAGAGGAGTAGTTCAAGTAAATGAACCACTGATCATGGAAGCTCCGTTGAGTTTTAGATACACAGAGGGGGAAAAGAGGATGTTATCTTGTTATATTGCGTCATCATTGATAAAATAAAATTTCGAAAATTAAGTGATTTTTTTTTCATTTTGTTGCAGAGACGATATTGACACTTTGGAGACAGTCTTCACTATTAATAATAAGTTAATAAATAATTAATTATAATAAATTAATAATAATAAGTAAATCCATGTACTTTTTATGTATTTCTACATTACAGATGAATCACCACATCACTACATAATTTATGTATATGTTTAACATCCAGTTCGATGCTGGTTCCATAAACCACGTGTAAATGTTGTTGGTCCGTTTTGTATGAAAATAATAAGGTTTAACGAATAGAAGTCTTCATGCGTACATTTTACTTTACATATTTTTGACAGCTGCTGACGATGCTGACCTTTATACCTGCTTTATATTAAACTAGAACACGCAACGATCTTTACGCGTAAATCTCGCGTGATGTGTCAAGGTTGAATATCATGGCTCGTTACTTTTGGTGTCTCTTTAAGCTTGCAATAGCGCCTTCTGTTTCTTCTCTCTCTCTCTCTCTCTCTCTCTCTACCTCTCTCTCTCTCTCTGTATATATATATATATATATATATATATATATATATATATATATATATATATATTTATACTTTGTCTATCCTTACCCGTCTCTGTTTCTCTCTTTTAATATATATACATATATATATATATATATATATATATATATATATATATATATATATATATATATATATATATATAAATCAGTTCATGTTATATTCCAATAACCATGGTGTTATTTTATTATTTTGATTTTTTCACATTTCCAAAAAACATAACATTTCTGTGAGATATATTTTTTACGATCCGTTTCATTTGTCTTGTGCCAAACAACATTTTTATGTCAATATCGTCTCTGCAACACTGCAAAATCATCAGAAAAAAACACAAAAAGTAAAAAGTTCTTCGATTAAAGTGTCTTGAAGAAACCTACACTGTACAAAGAAAAGAGAGCAACAACTCACACGTGGGGGAACCCCCCAATACGCCATTTTGAATGTTTCGTTCAAAGCTAGTACATCCTAAAAAATTGTTGCGAACAATTATAAATTTTAATTCAGTAATATTTCTTAAAATAGTTAAGTTTGATAATTCATTTATAAAAATTCTAATTCACTTAGGGGTAATTTTTTACTTACTAAACTTACATCAATGTGTATTTAGGTCATTTGGATACGAAACTTTTTTAAGTTCAACAGTTTAAAGCTCGTTTCATAATCTCAGCCGTCCATTTAAAACTATTAAAAGTGTTATACTTCGGTGTTTTTGTGGAAGATATTTAGTATTTATAAATAAATCGTTTCGATCAATACTAAGATAAGCTTAATTACCCAGAATTTTTCACTTGAGTAGTAAGTTTCTATTAAATCCGAAACTAAGTGGGGGAATTTGTCACTCACAACGAAGATATCTTATAGTTACTTAGGCATGATTCCAAATACAGAACGGAACTATTAAATATTTATTTATTTTATTTTTTATAAAATGATGTTTAAATACCATGGTTATTGGAATATAATATGAACTGACTTATATTTGCTATGTTATCAATAATTGACAATCATCGAGCTAAATCTTTTAAGGAGACTGAAAAGTAAAATAAACTGATAGTATATGCTAATACATATATTGTCATACCCCTA
The DNA here is from genome assembly GCA_963556195.1 of Sepiola atlantica. NCBI lineage: Eukaryota > Metazoa > Mollusca > Cephalopoda > Sepiida > Sepiolidae > Sepiola > Sepiola atlantica. The sequence goes on from OY744553.1 coordinate 34,266,054, forward strand.
AAAAACGGGCCCCGTATACACTTTATGTGATAGATCCTTAATTTATTCACCGATTGCCCTTATTTTACAGGACATGGCAGAATCAACGACCGTGAGTACACCAAGACCTCAGTGGGAGCTGGGACAAAGAATACACTGTGTTAAATTTTACTACAATACATCCTCGTTTGAAAAATCCCAAGACTGTTTCATGCATCAGTTCGAATGTGAAAAGGCTCCATCCAAAAGAAGAATTCAGAACTGGGTGGACCACTTTAAGAAGTATGGGACCGTGGAGAACCTCAACGCTGCGAGTGAGAACCGTCCAAGTCACTGGGGACGTCCCAAGAAGCGAACAGCCGAGCTGGTCGAAAGTGTTAGAGAGTCTCTCTAGGAGAGTCCGAAACACTCTGTGCGTAAGCGAAGTCAATCCCTCGGTATCTCGCGTGAGCCTTGCAGGAGAGTGCTGGTGAACGATATCAGGGCTTACCCATACAGAATACAGACGCTGTAGACCCTTACAGCCTCAGGCAAGAAGCAGAGGAGCGCTATGGCAGTCAAGATGCTCGATAAGATCGAGGTGACACCAGGTTTCCTTAACCTCCTCTGGACCTTAGATGAAGCCAACTTCCATCTTGACGGAATCCCGTTTACACCCTGGTTTTAGTTAGATAAGCGACGCCCAGCGACGCCCAGCGACGTTGAGCGTGGTCAGTCGCAGGATCGTGACAATTTGATAATACTAGGTGAGTATGTATTAACTCCGAAAACTACTTGGACAGAACTGAAAACCCATGTCGCTATCTCCCCTACTGGTATATACATGCGACTAAGTGCCGCTTATGAATGTAATATTCCCCAGAAACTTCCACAGGTAGAGAAAGCCGATTCTACCCGCCTAATGGGAATACCTTGCCAAGGCCCGGACCAGATGTGTAAGTAAAATAGTGATTATCTTGTAAATACTATTGTTTCAAAAATATACGCATTCCATAAGCAATTCATTTATCAATCAATCGTGGACAGAACATTTACTAGATGTCTTCTATCGATAGACCAAGTGGTAGTCGATATGTATTCGCATAGTCTCCGTTCAGTTATCAGACAATGGATACCTCTGTAATGATGACTGCGCGTGTAATTGTGAAGCAAGGGTTTTCCAATTCTAACCACACCTCTTCTGAATCGGCACTGCTTGATTTCAGTGGCAAGGAAAAGTCATTACGACTGGAAACAATACCGGGATAAGCGGACAGCACATACAAAACCTGGTATTACCAAATGCTCACGCAGTTGGTACTTAACTTTGGTGATCTAACATGAACCGGTGTTTCAACGTGATTATGCAGTTGAACATGCATAAATCCTATAACTCAACAATCAATTAATGTATAAAATTAAAGTTATTGATATAAAAGTTGCATAATTTTTTTCTGTTTAAGAAAATGTATTCCACCCGTCCTAGGGCGAGCATCATCCTTATATTTTCAAACAAATAAATACACATTGGAATTTATCATGGAGGTAAGTATATATATATATATATATATATATATATATATATATATATATATAAAATATGAAAGTAAAAGTATACTTTTAGTAGATAGTACCTATAGTGAAATGGTTTAAGCTCAATATACGAGATAGAGCAAATATAGATGTAAAAAGAGGGATAAACATGTACGAATGACAAATGTATTTCAAGATTTAAGATTTTAATCTTTGAAAAGCCTTGGCTTAAAAAAAGAATAATACACATGTTTTTAGCGAGCATACCTTGCATTGAACAATCGAAGTGTAACTAAATTTGTCATTCGTACATGTTTATCCCTCTTCTTTCATTAATCTTGATATATATATATATATATATATATATATATATATATATATATATGTATATGTATATATTTGAAAACCCTTGGCTTAAGGAAAGAATAATGAACATGTTTTTATCGAGTAAACCATGCATTGAACAATCGAAGTCGAAATAGATGTGTCATTAGTACATGTGTATCCCTCTTCTTTCATCTATCTATCTATATATCTATCTATCTATCTATCTATCTCTATCTCTCTCTCTCTCTCTCTCTATATATATATATATATATATATATATATATATATATATATCGTTGTACAAACATATGCGTAGAACAACTAACCTATACCTAAATGTTAGTGCAACATTATCGAGAGAAACATCCAGCTAATTTAAATATAAACGTTTTAGTGTCATCAATTTTCCACTGCATAGGCATGCATTACGCAAACCTGAGATATTTTCAAACCCCATCCCGGTTGTCAAAACATCTTAGCTAATGCTACATAGCAGTCTGGTGACCGTTTTTTCTCCCACTTATGAAAATGTCTAGCTTGTTTCCGGCTCGGAAAACAGTAAGCAGAACATACCTAGATATATGTCAGAGTGTCCTACTAACTAGCACACTTAGTATTTAATCTTTCAACAATATCTGTTGTTTTTTAGCACCCCTATAAATGTTGACATATATTTTTTTGCAAATAAATAACGGCAAACCATTTGTGATAATCTTTAGTAAGTTTTACCCATGAATTGAATATAATATTTTCGGTACCAAAACTGGTTTAGAGAATAGGCCAAGATGGAAACAGTCTACCTCTATCCACCTTACCGAACGTTAGCCTTGTGCCAAATCTCATTTCATAAAGAAAATATACTATTCTGTAAACTTTTAAAATTTATAATGTGAATATATGATTTCATAATAAAATGTGTGTATTGTAAAAAAAACATTATATAGTTTTATATTCAAACTATATCGTATTTTCCACTTTTCACCTTCCTCCAATTTTCTTACTACGCCTACTCCTTCTATTTATTTATCACCCCTCCCTGTCCTTTTTCCATTACCATATTTGGAAAGACAACGCTTATGCACATGACGTGCGCGTCAACTCAATCAGAACGTTGTATTTGTGCTGCACATTGTTGCTAGCGGTGAGTCACACAGAATCTAAGATGGCGGACGCAAGATGGCGATTGGACGTCTCATTTGACGCTGGCCATTGATTCCAGGTCGTTTAGCTATGCGATAAAATAGTGAAGCTGTGCAATTATGTAAAGAGGATCCGGATAAAGCGGGATATATTTTCGGGAGGCGTAAAAGGGAATAAATATTGCAATGCACAACATAAAAGAAGGATTATCGGACGAAAAGGCGAAATACGAGAAGAAAGAGAGAGAATTATCAAATATGGAGACGGGAATAAAGGAGCAATTGAAAAGAATGAATCTGAGACGTATTAAATAAATAAATTAACGAATAAACATTGATAAAGTTAAGAACACGATACAATAGAGGAATATCACAAGTCGTTTAAAAGGAGAAGGATAGATGTAAAGAAAAAGAGTTAAAGAATTGCATAAAATGAAAGAAAGGACCTGAAAGGCGACAAGTAAACGAAATGCATGGAATAGCAATTAAATGAATGGATTACAGAACGAACTATCGAACCAAAAAGTAAAAATAGGAAAAGATAGGGAAGGATAGGAAAGGAATGACACCAATAAAATAACTAAATTAAAAAAACGATCGAAAGAATAAAGAAAACATAGAGAATTGATAAAAATAAGTCATGAAATGAATGGCGTAAATAATAAATGAAAAATCAAAGAAATACACAAAAATAACGCAGTCAGTAAGAAGGAGGTGTAACGAAGAAAAAGAACGAAAAAAGAAAAAATAAAAGCAGAAGAAGAAAGAACAGAATAAATGAATGAGATATGAAAACGCAGAATAAATAAAAGGAAATAATATTGAAGGGAGGAATAAAATAAATAAAGTAAAGAACAAATAACAACAATAAAGAAAGGACGAACATAACTAAAATTAGAAAGGATATTAAAAAAGGATAGAAGCAATGACAATAGAAAAATAAAGAATGACGGTAGTAACAAAATGAATAAAATAATAGATTAATAACATGAACGAATGGAATAAGTGTAGATATAAAGAGAAGAACAGACATGGGAGAAAAGCGATACGGAATGATAATAGGACTAAGAAAAAAATGAAAATAGAGAAAAAATGAAAGGAATGGAAGTCGAAAAAATGAAAGTGTTGGAAAGAGAATGAAAGTAATTAAGGATATAAAAATAAATAAAAGTAAAAATACATGTAAAAACTATATTAAATGATATAAAAAAGGACAAATAACGGAATAGAGGGACGACAAAAAATAATAATATAAACATAGAATGAATTAACATTGGGAATATCGAAAACAAAGAAAATAAAGGAACCAAAAAGAAGAAAGAAAAACATGTGACTTTAAAAGTATATGGAAGAATAAGAAAAGGGCAACCGAAATAATAAAAGTAATGAATGAATGGATAAAATTATGATAGAGCAGAATGAGAGGTAGAAATGTAAGAAATAGGAAGACAAAAATAGAGCCATTGAGAAATAAAAGGCGATCAAAATAGAGGACACACATAATGTATGGATAACGTTAATACCGGAAAGAATAAATAAAGTAAATAAATCAAAAAGAATAAATTGAATGAATTGAAGAAATAAAAATAAGTAAGGTAACATACAACGATGAGAGGAAAGTATAGAGAAGTAAGAACACTTGTACAGCTTTTAAACCAGACAAAAGCAGAACTGTGTTTTAACCATAACGCTATACTTACCCTAACCTAACATTTATTTAACCCTAAACGTACCATAAACTTACCCTCAGCAAACACTAACTTAGTCGGTTTTTGTTCCAGTTAATAAACTAGACCAGTACGGATAGAAGCAAGGAAACACAGACAAAAGAAAGGAAAGAAAATAAAAAAAATACTGGGAGAAATAAAAGCAGAGTGAAAGAAACGAATGCTGGAAGGGACGAAGTAACAAGAAACGAAATGAAATAACATACAAAGTGAGAAATGACTGAATGAAATAACAACATAAGGAAAAAAAGAAAGAAAGACATACAAATAAATGAATGAAGGAAAACGATATGATAGACACTATAGTAAAAAGAAAGAAACAAATATATGAATCCTGAACTCTACAATAAAGAGTATGGTCTATTTATTTGTATATGTTTATATCAATAAACATAATATATCCTTCTCGGGACAAGAAAGTTAGCAAGGAAAAAAACGTGGCATATCTTGCATTCGGACGAAATTATTTCAAGTAATGAGCAGAACCTGAATACATATAAGACGCTTGAAGGAGAGGTATAAAAGAAATGGGCCGAGACGACAATAGTGAACAAGAGAAAGAGAGACAGAGAGACAGACAGACAGACTGGCAGAGATATACATGATAATATACAATATAGTTAAGAGAAAAAAAAACAAACGTATGAATCCGCTACTCTATAATAAATAGCAATGTGTATTTCTTATATATATATATGTTAACATAACAAATATTACCGGGCAAACAGAGTGGCTATTTATTGCCTCAAACAAAACCATTTGAGGTGGTGAGCCGAACTTGAAAAACATATTAATCGCGCGGAACGTATAGAAAAAAGATATATTAAATAATGACGCGGGATTGCAATTGAAAGGGAAATAGAAAGATAAGAGAGAGAAGAGGAGTGCATAATTATAGGCAATAAAGTGAAATGAAAGAGAGGAAAATATCAATGATCAACTGTATAATAAAGTACAATGTGTGTGTATTTGTATATTTTTATGACTAGACATGAAATAGCGTCCCATCACACAAGAGTTAGAATAGTAAATAAATAATACAAAACAAAAACTTTAAAGGATATTTTCTTTCTTTTGCTGTTATCCTCCGAAATCGCGACCCGCCTTAGAATTCTCCATCCAGATGTGTATTGCCAGGAATGATATAAAACATTAAGTAGGCTTCATTTCTGTAGTGATGCACATGAATGGCACATGTTGTAAGTGGTAGAAACTTAGCTAGAGGAAAGAGGAGGGGGCACAAAAGAAAATGAAAATATATTTAGTTTTGTTTTGGACCACCCAATATTTCTATTTCTATTTCTTTTTGAAATAAAATAAGGATATCGTAAAACGCGGTGACTCTTTGCTGTGATGTTCACACATTATTTCCCTGACCAGTGAGAAATACCCGGTCAAGATAAAAGGAAGACGTAAGGATCAGCCCTGGCCGTTTAGGCATGATTTGGAGTCGGGTGTTTTTGAAGAACTGGCAATCAGTGTGAAGCTAGGTGCTCTTCGAGGCAAGGTGGACCTATTAGGGCTCTTAGCCAAACGACTGTTTTAGACTTATATGTTATTTAGCCGGTATAAAAAACTCTCATTTTTCAAGTCTGCCATTTAACTTGAGAGCACGGATATACTTATAAAGTATGTGTTTATAAACTTGACTCATCGTTTTTACTTGGCATGAGAGTACTTGGTTGCAGCACTAAGACGAGATCGAACATCAACCTTGAACCGGTACATCGTGTGGAGACAATGACGATCAATGCAGTGAACGCGTTCCTGCACACAGCTTCATAATGATCTGATCAGTGAGCAGTGATTCAATGAATAACAATTTATTAAAAAACAAAAATAATACTAAAATAAATGAATAAAACTAACTAAGATATTATTAAAAGCATACCCTACGAAATAATACATAAGGTGACACTCCCAAATGCTATTTATTGAATCGTGAATAAAATTCACAACCCTTTATTAATCCAACAATATTTGATAATGTAAGATAGATATGAAAGTGCATTTAGTTAATACTGCTAAAAAAGTCATAACTTTTGTGCCCTAAAGTGATCTCCCTTGCGAAAAAGACGTTTTAAAGCATGATTGATTTGCCAAGACGTATCTACCGCACATTGACTAGACGACAGCAAACAGAAAAGTCAATAGAGCACAATCGAATTCGACTTAGCGACAAACAATTAAACCCCATTTCGTCAGATTCTTCCAGTTGTAAATTGGTAATACATCATGTTATATTGTGTATCATCGTAGAATTGATTTTATATTTCTTCATATTTGTGTCTTACATCTCACAGATCACTTAACAGCAGATACAAATAAATTTCAATCTATATCTGACTTGACCACCAAGTTGTACGTACGAATGTACAAATGTATGAATTATCTTGCATTTTAATATGTTCAAGATACAAACATCGCATTCAGGAGTATACTTTCTGCTAATGCGGCGATCACAGAATTGTCCCTGCACACATTTCAATGAGTTATTTAAAATACACGGAGTTGTAAACTAACAAGAAAATCATTTGCACTCAATGGTAATATTGCACTCAATGGTAATATCGCACTCAATAGTAATATCGCACTCAATGGTAATATCGCACTCAATAGTAATATCGCACTCTATGGTAATATCGCACTCAATAGTAATATCGCACTCTATGGTAATATCGCACTCAATAGTAATATCGCACTCTATGGTAATATCGCACTCAATAGTAATATCACACGCTATGGTAATATCGCACTCAATAGTAATATCGCACTCTATGGTAATATCGCACTCAATGGTAATATCGCACTCTATGGTAATATCGCACTCAATAGTAATATCGCATTCAATGGTAATATCGCACTCTATGGTAATATCGCACTCTATGGTAATATCGCACTCAATGGTAATATCGCACTCAATGATAATATCGCACTCTATGGTAATATCGCACTCTATGGTAATATCATTAGACCTTATTGATGTGTAAATAATAATCATAAATAATCAGTATGTATAATTCCGATTATTTACATCTGGAGTCTTATCATCACAACCCTCAACATTCAAATGCAATCCACGATGTGGGCAATACGAAGAATAGCGAATAACTTAAGACTTCTCCCATTCATGGCTGACGGAACGAGAGCATACTACCCCTGCGGATTAAATAAAGGGTCTCGTTCGAAATTCCGTCCAGATTACCGAGTTTGACATTAATATTCCCGAGTTCGGAAAAATACAGCTGAAGAAGACCGGAGGTTACAGCGGTCGAAATATTGTGCTGATAACACTCAAAATGCTGTAACAGAAAAGTAAGAAAACTCTACAGAAAAGAATTAGTTGGAAATATTTCAAAAACCAACGAGACATTCTAAGATACACCAAAAATGAAATAAAACAGAAAAATAAGCAAGTAATAATGAAATCGTAAGTTTTACAAAATATTCATTCGAAAAAGTATAAGAAGAAAGATTCCTCAAAATGCAAAAAAAAAAGCAAACAACATTGAAGCAAGACTAATCTATATTTTCATCTTAAAAACAAAACAAAAAAGAATAACAATATAGTTGAGTTCTTATTTGAAGCATGTGTAAAAATAGTGAATGAAAAGTTCTTGAACCATCTTGCCATTCGGAAGGAAACGTCCGGGGTGCTCTTGAAGGCGGGGAAAATATCGAATGTCTCTCCTTGGTCGTCCACTTGTGCGCCATGTTATTTGATTTGGTCGTTGTTTCTATGTAAGTTATTTGCTGTCAATAAATGGGCGAGAGTAAGAGTGAGAGAGAGGAGGAGAGAAGGGTAAGGAGAGAGAGGGGAAAAAGAGAGAGGATGAAGTATAAGGTGAGAGAGGGGAAGGGGGAAAGAGGAGGTGAGAGTTGCATTATGACAACAGCTGGCAGGCAATGTGCGACGCTAAGAAGATTGAGTGAAAAGTTTGCCTCTTATTACAAAATGGGAGATGGGTAGATTTGAGTGGAAACATGAAGAGAACGAGGAAGAACAAAGAAGAAGAAAAAGAAAAAGAAGAAGAACAACAAGAACAAGAATAAGGAGAACAGACGAAAAAGAAGTAGAAAGAGAAGAGATTAAGAACATAAACGATAAGACGAATGAAATAAAACCTAGTAGATAAGAAAAGAAAAGCACAAGATCCACTAGAGAAAAAAGGAAAAAAGCAGAAGAAAAAAAAAACAAGAAGAAAAGAAAGAAAAAACAGAACAAATCGGAAGGACAAAGCAAGGAATTTCATTCTGGCATCAGATGGTAGGCAGTGCACCGCGCTTAGAAGATAGGGTAAAAATTTTGCTTCTTATTAGCGAATGTTACTGGGATAAATCTAAAGATAGAGAAGAGGGGGTTTGGTAGTTTGGTAGTTTTGTTTTACGGCATATCAACCCTTTTTGGGTTATTTAATGCCGAATCTGGTCATTATAGTGAAAGTTTTTATGCTTCAAGTTCTTTATATCTTCAAATGTTTAATCAGGGTGTTTGGTTTGGTAGTTTTGTTTTACGGCATATCAACCCTTTTTGGGTTATTTAATGCCGAATCTGGTCTTGTTTTCTTCTCTTTTTTTTTTCTTTCCCCTTTTAATATCTGTTTCTATTTAACCCATAGTTGGGACCCTAACAGGTACTACCACTCCGGGTCAGGGTGGACCTGGGAGCAATGGTAATTAAGAGGAGGCTCCACATTCCCCAAAGTCCGTAAGCCGGATCTCACCATCGGATGTAGTTTAAGGTCATATCCAGGACCGGGAGTAGGGTAGGAAAAATAAAAATAAAAAAGGGGAGGGAGAAAGGGAGAGGGGCTGTTGTTTTTGTTTTTGGTTTTGTAGAACATAATTAAGTTTTACAAACAAAACAAAAAAAACAAAAAAAAACGTCAATGTAGGTGAATTTCGTCTCAGGGAGCCACAGGGCATCCTGATCTGGTATCACCAGAAGAGAAGAGGGGGAAAGAAGTAAGAGACCAATAATAAGAAAAAGAAGTGAGGAAAAGAAGTTGAAAGAGAAGAAAGAGTAGAGAAAGAATAAAATGAAAAAAAGAGTGGAAACAAGAGGAAGACGATCACGTTGAGAAAAGTAAGAAGACGAATGACAAAAAGAACAATAAAAAAAGGATAAAAAAAAAAACAGACACAAATCGACTAAGAAATAGAAAAAGGAAACAAAAAAAATAATTAAAGAGAGAATGACTCATCAACTTGCACCCTGGAAACAGTTGCGTCAAAAATTTACTTGGGTTAAAAATATATTTATGTGATATTCTTTTTGTTATTATGTTTTGTAAACAATAAATGTATAAAACACGTATCTAGTTTTATAAAAATCATGTAAGCTTATGTGGGATTCGAACTTGGGTATTGACATCGTAAAAACTACTGCCTTAGTAATGTGTACTATGTCTGTTATTTTTCTGACAGGTTTCTATTTGAGTACGAACAGACAAACAGCAAAAACACCATAACTTATTAATATAATATCGATAGATTGATTTAAGTTGTAGGTAACTTAGACATTACACCGATTAAAACAATATTAGCAAATCTGGATATAAAGATTTGAAGACGTAACTCCATCAAATGAAAACTTTGATGCACCCATGAATCTAGTCACGTAAGCTTTATTCTCACACACTTTCTAAAATGAAATGTTTTTGAGTGTATAGGGAGTTTTTCACAAATGTCCCGATATAATACATGTTTAGTTCTAGATTGGCATTATCTGGATAGTGTGCGGCGCAAAGAAAAAGATTGGGTGGAAAGTTTGCTTCTTTTTATCGAATGTGGCTGGGATAGATTTGGAGTGGCGGTATTAAGAGAACGAAGAAAGAGAAGAGGTGCGAAAAGAATGAAAAGAAAAAAAAAACAGAAGAATAGTTATGAACACGAAATAAAAGAACAAGAAACGGAAAACCAGAAGATGATGAAGAAAAACAAGTAACATACGGATAAAGACACAAAGAGGCAGTAAAACGACAATAAGAAGAAAAGAAGGCGAATAAAAATGAGAAAAAGGAGGAAATATCAGCGGAGAAGGTAAAAAGGGCGAATGGCATTATGGGAAGAGCTGCCAGAATATTCGTGGCACTAAGAAGTTCGGGCGTTTGTGACCTGTATGTTCGAACATTTTTTTTATCTTTAAGTTGAGAAGAGTCAAAACAGGTGGAGATAAATCTAGTTTCATGTTCAACCGACGATTTATTTGAAAAGAGATTTTAACAATCTCAACTTGCAAGGTGCCACAAGTAACAACATAGAACGAATGTGGAATGAGGCGAAGAAAATAAAGAAGTTTTAATATAGCACCCATACGCCAATGGTGGAATCGTAGCTAGCCGAATTTATGTGGAAAACAAATCCGAAAGGACATTGCACTGGTAACTGTTTTCAAACAAATTGCTGAATTTTACCCAGTGTAAAACTAACGTTAACCCTAACCCTAATTTGTTAAAACATTTTATTTTTCATTTTGTAATTATTACAACAGTAAAATCCATTTTCAGATAAATAGTGGTTGAAAGTTCCAGACTTCTCTCCTCCTGATTTGACTCTCCTCAACTTAAATATAAACACTTTTCGGACCTACAGTTCACAAGCACCGATGATCGAGTGAAACTTGCCTCTTTTATTAGCAAATTGCAGATGAGTAAATGCTGGGGTGTATAGATGAGAAGAATGAGAGGAAAAGGAGAAGAGAAATATATGTAGAATAGGAAAAATAGAAATAATATGAAAGCAAATAGGAATAAGACGATGAAAAAGACGAAGAAGAATACGAAGATTAAAGGCAAGAATTGCAAGAAGAGAGATAACAAGTTTAGAGGAAGAAAACGAAAGAGAAAGGATTAAAATAGACGAGTAAAAAAAGGGAAGACGGTTAAATGATAAAAAGTAAAGCAACAAAATAAAAAAAGAAGAACAAGAAGAGAGATAACAAGTTTAGAGGAGGAAAACGAAAAAGAAAGGATTAAAATAGACGAGTAAAAAAAGAGAAGACGGTTAAATGATAAAAAGTAAAGTAACAAAATATAAAAAAGAATAACAAGAAGAGAGATAACAAGTTTAGAGGAGGAAAACGAAAAAGAAAGGATTAAAATTGACTAGTAAAAAAAGCACAAACGGAAGAAATGATAAAAACTAAAGCAATAAAATCTTTAAAAAATAACAAGAGAGATAACAAGTTAAGAGGAAGAACACGAAAAAGAAAGGATGAAAATAGACGAGTAAAAAAAGGGAAGACGTAAAAAATGATAAAAAGTAATGCAACAAAATAAAAAAAGAAGAACAAGAAGAAAAAATCAGGAATTAAAAGAAAAACAGAGATTTAACAGAAAAAAGTAACGAAGGAAAGTAAAGAAAAAGAACAACAGGTATAAGAACATACCAAGACACAGAACCATTCGAGAGGGTTAATGTGACGAAATGGTGTCCAACCAAAATGTGTAGAACACTACGTCAATACCTACATTGATGAACGGTTCGAAGTGCGTTTGATTATTGGGTGGCAATTTACGAAAAGAAAATGTGGATATTGGATTTAAGGAGTTAGATTGACAACCGCAAAAAACGCAGTGTTCAAAATTATGAAGTTATCACTACATGATAAGTAACACTTCCATACTAGACCACATCAAACAAATATTTTTACATAATTACTTTTTCTTTAAATTAATATAAGCTTTTAGTCGAAGTCTATATTAAATATATTCGTCATTTGAATGTTTATTCTCTCAGTTTAAACACATTAGATTTATCGTGTTTTACATTCAAACTCTTTATTTAAGACACTCAAGTTGTAATCAGCAATGAAGTAGTCCTGCGGTAATAAGTTTCACAGTTGAACAGACCTTACAAAAAGAACCGTGCCCACGGAGTTCTTGCCTGACAGTAGACACATGGAAAGAAAGAATGAAACCTTTTCACTGCTGTGGTAGTATACTGCTTACTATCGGATGCATTCGAATTATACACCCGCGCATCTTCTGTTGTTACCCAAGTTTCTCCGATTTTCGCGCTGTTGACTTCTGTTCCTCAGATGCTGATCGAAAACCTCATGGACGCTGGTTTGTTTTTAAGAGTTTTATTTAACAACGAACAAATAGCAGTAACTGGAAATCGTGTATACGAGAGCTAATAATAGGGTAGAGAGAGAATGAATTAATGGGTGGAAGAGATAACAATAATATATGCGGTATGCCAAGTATAGCTTCCTGTGCGCTATCGCCCCTCCTCTGATTAGCGCGCTGGGGGAGACGTTTTAAGCGTCTGTTTTAGTCGGTTTGACAAAACCTTTTCCGGCAAAATGACATGATTTTCTCGACTTCCGCTTTTAGCTCCCCCTCTATTTAGAGCTCTCTCCAGCGACGCTTTCCCTATCATACAAGTTATTGATGTAAATATCTGATGAGTAGCAACCAAAGATTGGAAATCAATTTAGCACCAATTATAGAAATAACAACAAAGAAGAGAGAGAGAGAGAGAGAGAGAGGGAGAGAGAGAAAAGAGACTAGTATCACCTATTCTGTTGTGAAATGTTTCTAGGGAAGTGAATAGATCGACTCACTATATATCGAAGTAGATTTAGTACTCTGCGAAAGCAAGGAAATGTGTTCTCTATGTGCGTCCTCAGTTATGGCAACAGTATTCCATCTCAGGGTGCATCAGTCTAGTATATAGGTAGATTATGACATGCGAAGTCTGGTATTTTCTAGAGCAATATAATGATCAAACTATTTTAGCAACATTAGGAACAAACTGGATACACGTCTTCCATTTTAAATCTGTAGTGAATGTCAGTCCTATTTGTTTATCAAACAAAGGGTCTTCTTTAAGTAGCGAACCATTCATAATAATTGGGAAAACGCAGGTATTCAAGCATTGGTGATGAAATTTGGAAAGCTTGCGTTTAGAGGAGTCAACTGTAACAAGTCATTTTTACTCAATGCACATATTACTCCATTTCTAAAGAGAAAGAGAGAGAGAGAGAGAGAGAGAGAAATAGTGAGCGAGATAGTAAGACACATGAATAGAGAGAGAGAGAATTAGTGGGATCTTGATTACGAGTGCTCTTCTGAACACCGCCATAGACAGCTGCGTTGTCTACGCAGATGTCAACAAATAATTTATCCTAGCTGAGCATAACATTGTCGTCTTCAGGTCCAATGTGAACACATTATTGTAAAGTCGTCCACCTCAATAATCAAATTCTGAAAAAAAAACTGGCACCTCTATTACCGATCATCACGGTGTTGTATCACCGTCCACCTGAAACTCATTAAACTTTGTCCTCTAATGACTTTTGAGCCTTGTCAAATTCTGAAAAACTGGCACCACCATTACCGATCATCACGGTGTTGTATCACCGTCCACCTGAAACTCATTAAACTTTGTCCTCCAATGACCTTTGGGCCTTGTCAAATTCTGAAAAACTGGCACCACCATTACCGATCATCACGGTGTTGTATCATCGTCCACCTGAAACTCATTAAACTTTGTCCTCCAATGACTTTTGAGCCTTGTCAAATTCTGAAAAACTGGCACCATCATAACCGATCATCACGATGCTCTCTCACCGTCCACCTTACACTCATGAACATTTGTCATCGAATGGTCTGTTGGCCTTGCCAATGATAACTTTTTAGTAAAATATAAAAAAATGTAAATATATTTGTTGTCAGATAATATATGAAGATCAGGAAAAATGTCCCAACACTTGATCCTTGAGGCACGCCGGTAGTGATTCTATATGCTCTCACCTTCTGTCCATAAACATCTACTTTTATTAACCTATCTGAGCGAACGGATTCTATAGTTGCGAAAACATAACCAGATATTCACTAGTTAACGAGTTAATGGATCAATTGTTTGGGTAAGACCTTTTTGAAGGTCTTTGATATATAACGGTTATTTGATATATTATATATACCTATATTACAGGGTATATTTGATATATAAAGGTATATTACAAGGTATATTTGATATATAAAAGTATATTACTCTAGAAACAAAATCGCCGTCCAGGTCGTCTTCATCGTCTAAACAATTATACACAAAAGCGGACGGTCAGTTCAATGGAACATTTATTTGTTCAGATAGAGTGGATACTTACTATAAAGCATAGAGAGATAGATCGAGGCGGAGATATACTTTAAAACATGTACTATTGCATCAGAGTAGGGATGAATACATATACGGCTTTGTCCGCCAACTATTGAAATAATATCGCCCACTCGAACCTTCACTGGTTTATCGGGGGTGGCCGGTGGACAATTAAAGAAAGCCCGAAAGATATTCTTTAAACGGTGAGCTACTGCACAACGGAAATAGAGATATAGATAGACGGCTTGGGCCGAACACTATTTAATAAACATCGTGCGCCTACCCTCACCCTTATTAAGAGAAAGGGAGATAGAAAAAAAGTGAGACAGAGACAAATAGACAGACAGATAGACGGCTTGCTGCTCAAACTCTATAATTATTTGCAGGCTCAACCCTTTGAGTTTTTGGGGGGTAGATGCGTCTTTCTTGTGTCTGGCCAGATTGGATACACTATATTTGCGTTTTTCCGCAAATCACTTGCTTTCGTTAACTTTGGATCAAATTTCATGTAAAGGTAGAATATTTTAACTTTCGACAATGAAGGTTACGACCATGTCCTCACAACAAAACCAAGTTTGAAATACTCCAAAGAAAATTCAATTTAGGGAATATGTATTAGCTACGATCCAATCTTTATTGTAAAAATTACGCAAACATCGGATGCTTCTGAATTTCAAGAAAGCCTTTTATATTCTCTTTGTCTCCTTTGCATTACATCTTAAATAAACTTAATACAGCTACATTACCCATCCGTATCCCTTGCAACTGTATTCCAAAAATCATAATGATCCGTTAACTAGTTTAGGAGTGAATCCTGTAAGATACACATATAACAACGCATATACATGTGTACGTATTTACATAGTAGACAAATGATTACACAGAAAGGAGAAATAGAGAAAGAAGAAAGACAAAGAATAATAAGATGTGAATTGAAATAATAGAAAAATAAGTGGATAAAACATGAATGCAAAACGAAGAATGTTAAAGAAAAGAATAAAGTAAATCCCAAAAAATAGAAACCAGAAAAATAACAATATATAAACAAAAGATAAAATAAAATAAATAACGAAAGTTGACACAGGAAACAATGAGAAAAATAAAGAGAAAACAGACGAATAAGCGATGAAATAAAATAAAAATGAATAAATATTTGTAGAGAGTGAGTGGGTTTCACGCAATGAGGGATCTGAACATTGCCAAAAATGGCGTCCTGGTCCTGGGGTTAGCCATATCACGAGTCTTTGAACTGATTCATTTAGTGCGTAATCAAACGCGAAGGATTTATGCCGTTGGCTCCATCGAGCCTCTCTAATTCAAATTGCATGCAGCATCGTGTTTTTGCGATCACTTTTGGATCTAGAGGAAAAGAATGAAGGAAGAAGACGATGAAACTGATGAAAGAAGAAATAGAAAAATAGGATGAGCAATAAGATAAAAAAGAAGATCAAGAACAGACACTAAAAATATAAAGAATGACCCTCAGTAAAAATTTCAAAACGGAGAAAGAATAATAACGAAGAAAAAAAGGATGATGGAAAAGAAAGAGAATGAATAAACAACTAAATTAGATTAAAAAAAAGAAAGAACGGAAAGGAAGTGCAAAAGAAAAACATACTTCAAATCATTCACTTTTATTGCCAAAATTAGCGAAATACAGCAAGCCATTTAAAATGACAGACGATTTTATTGATCTCATAACACATTTCACAAAAAGTTCACAGTATAGTAAATACTCTTTATAAAATACGATATGTCACAAGGCAAGATTTGGGTGGGGTGAGATGTAAGTCGACTGTCACCACTTTGGTATATTCACTAAACTAGTTTGTCACAAAAATACCACATTCACTCCATGGATCAAACCTACTTAATATTTACCCCAATGGTTTGACTTATTTTATCATATATATGTATAAAGTCATCGGTTGGAAGGTTGCGCGGGTGTTACAAAACAGCAGAGATTTCTAAGAAAAATAAAATGCCAGGTGTGGTGGTAAGAATGTGCCTCCAAAATATATCTAAGAATTAACTGTTCACTGTTTTCCGGGTTGTTTCAAGGGCCGGAAAAAAGCAAAATATTTTCATTAGGTGATAAAAAAAGAAATGACAGAAGATATTGCATCTATATACCGTCTGAATGTTTGTCCAAGGCGACTTTAAACATGGATAGTGAAAGCATCATTACAACCTCCTCTGGCGGGATGTGTCAGTAATGAGAAACACGGACAAAAGTGTTGCTTTTGTTCTGTTAAGACAAACACAACGCCGGTACATCTTCTGACTTCAAGTGGGTGTTGAAGTAGAAACCTCTTCTATAGATAGATTTATATGGACGTTCATCTGTGTGTATGCCACAATTAGACCTCGCCCCCGTCATTCTCCGCTGCTCTAGTGAGGACAAAGCTGTATTGCGAGCCGTTTTCAGGAATCGTATAACCATCATCAGAATTGTCATCACCATCATCGTTGCCTGAAATAATAAAACAAAAAGAACATAGGAATACACGAATGAAATAAAAAGAAGGAACACACAAAAAAATGAGAGGCAGTGAGAAGATCAAGAGAAAAATAGAGACAGAAAGGAGATAATCAACAAAGTAAAGAGAAAGAGAAGAGGGGTATAAAAAAGAAAGATAGCGAAATAGGGAAAGACTAAATGATGCATAGAGAAGGACAAGCACATTGATTGATGAAGAAAAGAAAGAGAAGGAAAAAGAGAACAAAAGTAATGAAAGTGAGAAGATGGGGGAGTGAAAATATACTAAATATAATATAATATATATATATATATATATATATATATACTAATATATATATATATATATATATATATATGTGTATATATATATATATATACTTTTATTATTATTATAAATATTCTATAAAATTATTATCCACATCAACTATATATATATATATATATATATATATATATATATATATATATATATATATATATATGTATATATGATTATTTTTTTATTTACACAGGAATGTACAAAATCTGCGACACTTGTATGTCGATCTTATCGATCAACAGCTATTATAAACTGAGATCTCATCAGGGAGAGTTAGAATCCTATCTAAACCTTAGATCATATTTGGAAAGAACGAAATAGAGGAAAAAGAAAAAAAATTCAAAATTTAAATTTGGAAAGTAACGTGGTTGGGACTGTACAGATATCAAAAAATAATAATGTCGAAAAAATATTAATATCAAATATACAATAAAAATATAAAATATATATTTATTATATTTTACTTTATTTTATTATATTTTATTATATTTTATATTGTATATTTTATATTAATATTTTTCTGCCGCATGAGGTCTCAGTTATAATAGATGTTGATCGATAACATCAACATGCCAGTGTCGCAGATTTTGTGTATGTCTGTGTAAATAAAAATAATCACATATAAAAGCTTTATTAGATATTAAGCACTTTTTATAAACCCGTTTGAAATTCTTTGGATTACTAGTCTGTGGATGTTTTATCTGGATTATATATATATATATATATATATATATATATATATATATATATATATATATATATATATATATATATATATGACTAGCAGGGTCGTATCTTACATAACCGATGATTGCAAGTTTAGCATAAAACACGTATGTATATGCTTCAATTTGTTAATATTATTTATAAATACTTATAAAGCTCTTGAATCATTGAGCAGTGTCAGTAAGTTAACAAACAGCCGTTATTTATAGCGTAATGCAATACTTTAGGCATTCCATATATATTTCTCTTGACGGTTTGCTGATATGCCCGCTAAATGTGACATTTAGACGTGATTAACTCTCCCATTTCTACCCTAATGCATGGACACATCGGTACGCGATTCAACTAGTCAACTGGCATTCGTATTTTGGGTCGAACCATGAAACCGATAGGAGTTTTCTTTTCAAATACTGTTGATTGATGATTTGACATGTAACACATGTTCACATGGGTTATTTTTTAAAATATAATTTATAAATAATTGTATATATATATATATATATTTATATATATATATACAGTCTCAGAAATTTTTCAACCATTAAAACTATATGGAAAAAACAAACCAGTTTTGTTTCAAGGCCTTTCGGTGGAAAACTACATTTTTTGTGAGTCAATTTACTTTTCACAGTCACTATATAAGTTTGCTTCCAAGAATTTACGCTAGTCTTTACATTATTTAAGGGATCACTTATTGTATACCACGAAAAACTGTTTCGGGAATACAATTATATATATATAGAGAGAGATATGTATACATATA
The DNA here is from genome assembly GCA_963556195.1 of Sepiola atlantica. Classification (NCBI taxonomy): domain Eukaryota; kingdom Metazoa; phylum Mollusca; class Cephalopoda; order Sepiida; family Sepiolidae; genus Sepiola; species Sepiola atlantica. The sequence goes on from OY744553.1 coordinate 34,285,132, forward strand.
ATATATATATATATATATATATATATATATATATATATATATATATATATATATACAGGGTGGGCAAAAATAAGGGTCCTATTTTTAAAAATTCATAACTTTTTTATTTATTGATTTCTTTTTTTTTTTTTTAGAATAAGTAAAGGACCCCTTCCGAAGCAAGCATGAGCTGTATTAGCCCTAAGGAACGTACCCTCATTTAGAAAACATTATTTTTGCTTAAAAAACTCAAAACAGTGTAAAAAACAATACTTTAGTTTTTGTAAGTTTTAAGAAGTGTTTTTCGGCTAAAATTTGTTTTGTTTATTTCAAAAAATCTCGGAAGGGTCAGTCTACACACACATAAAGTTTGGTGAGTTTAACTTTTATTTTGTGGAAGTTATTCAAATTCAAGTTATTCAAATTTAAAGATAGGACCCTTATTTTGGCCCACCCTGTATATATATATATATATATATATATATATATATATATATATATATATATAGAGAGAGAGAGAGAGAGAGAGAGAGAGAGAGAGATAGAGAATACCGAGTGAGAGGGAGAATCATAATTGAGTGGAAAAGAATCGAACGTATCTCTCTAGGAGTGTCAATTCGTATTCATGATTTGGTCGTTGTTCAGATAGAAAAAAAGCCATAGAAAGTGCGCGGCTCAAAGCTGCCATTGATTCTGCCCAATTTAATTGGCTCTGCTGAGAGATTTCCACTCATCCAGCCTCTGTCGATAAAAGCGACGTATTCGTTCATATTGATTTGATTGATTATAAAAGGGTTGATAGATCGATCAGATTATCAGCACATTTACATATACTTCTATCTTTGACCATTCGTCATTTTTCTATAGAAAGCTCATATAAGTACATGGTTTTCCGCTCAAAGTAATCGTCGCTCAAGTCCGATGCACTTTCCCAACCTCCGTTGACACGCTTCTATCTGTCGACGGAAACATTCTTCTACGTTGCCCCGCAGTTTTCTTAATTACGCTTCTCAATGCCCTCCACACGTTTGGTGATATTCTTGGGGTTGGGAAAAAGGAAAAAAAAAAGTCAAACGCAGCGGATATAGATCAGGTGAGTGGTCGTGTTATATATAATGGGCGTGTTTATATATTAGCAATATATTACATTCATCGTCTGTTAGGTTATCAGTCAGGAAGTTCTTTAGCAAAGCTGTCAAAAACGGGATCACAATTTTGATCATCATTATAGGTATTAAGTAAGCGAAAAATCCGACCAAAAAGAAGGGAGTTCATTTATACAAATACGTAGTATTCTGATAGAAACATAGCTGTGTAATGCAATGAAGTAACCAATATTAGATTAATTCATATGCGTTTCTATGAGTAATTCATACGAGGTAACACATACGTAATTACAAAAAGCTGTACGCTAAACACACACACAAACATTGTCTCTATTTTTTTCTATATCAAGATCGAAACTATTGAATGATCCCAACCAAACTACGATGTAATTGATTCAATTACGATTAACGTCGTGTGACTCAATAAATCTATCGTTTCTTGATCTGATGTTTGTTGTATTATTAGTTCCCTGTTTTTTTCTATTATAAGAAGAATATCCTACAACTTTTTTTATTCTGTTTAATGGTAGATGTATCCGGCACATTTTTTGTTGATGTCATCTTCTCTATTTAACTTACGGTTTTTAACATTACTGTTTAAACGGACGAAACTGGGTATAACGAGCAGGCACAGTAGGGTATAGTATTTAAAGAAAATTATGAATATATGATGTCGCATGACTTACGGTTTTGCATTGTTTCTTCTTCTACATTTGATACATGCTACACGTATATAAATATATATATATATATAGAGAGAGAGAGAGAGACGCAGACATAGACAGAACAAAAGATTGTCATACAGAGAGACATACATAAAAAGAGACTGAAAAGGGATTGTAAAGTAAAACCCATAAGTAGAGTATCAATGGGAAAGTAGTTAACCCAAACTCTAAGACAATACCGGTTAGGTTATATCTATACAATTATATACTTAAAACTCTGTAGGAATTAAATTAGCTAAATGTAAGAAATTTCAAAGCAATGATAGCTTTTTATATATAACATTTAAATAAATATATTCATAACATATTATGTATATCATTTCTATACATTCGACATTAACAAACACATCTTGTTTCTAAGACAAAAAAATGTGTATTTCATGACAGCATCAATAGAAGTCAAACATAACATCAACATAATCCATCCAATAAAAACAGACATATAAAATACATACAATACAAATAATAATAAAATATTAAATATAGAATATAGGAAGTGAGTAAATCAGGAAATACACAGACGGGTAATATGAAAAACATATACAAATATTAACCAGAAAATTGATTTTAAATAATACGTGCTTAGATGCACGTAATAATTCATGTATCTCTCTCCCTCTCCTCTCTCTCTCTCTCTCTTTATATATATATATATATATATATATATATATATTTATATATATATATATATATACATATCTCTCTCTATATATATATATATCTATATCTATATATATGTATACAAATATATATATACTCATCAGCCAATTCCCCTTCGAAACTAAGATCCTAATTCGGACTAATGAAAGGATTTACCAAAGGATATCTAGACATGAGGTGTCTCTTATATTTAACAATGTATTTATATATATATATATATATATATATATATATATATATATATATATATATATATATATATATATATATATATATTACGGTAGGTGGATTTTACACTTTTTTTTAAATATTAAAAAAAGGCACGTACCGAAAGTTGTATATAGACCTATTAAATACTCATGCAAAAAATTAGATCAAAAACTTCAGCGGTTTTTTTGAGCGTTTGCTATCTAAGATCGTAGACAAGAATATACTGAAAATTCCTCGTTTTTGCAAGATTTGCTTGAATACTGGTGTGAAAACCAAATAATTTGTGCATTTAAAATCAGGGAATGTCTTTTTATTTTATAACAATGATATTAATTAAAGAAATCTTCAAATTGAAAATTCCCCCCTCATTTCTAGTAACTGCTTTTGTAAACTACCTTTTAACGTTATGAATTAAACAGTAATATTTGAATACCTAAAAAAATGATTTTTTTCTGTTATAAGTGAAAATATAACAAGCAAAGAAATAAGGAAAAACCTAACACTATTTTAATGGAGCTTAATATTAAGATTCAAATTGCTCCATATAAGACCTCTTAGACAAAAATGCTGGTCTCAATTTCTGACTCAAAACTTTGGCTATAATGTGTTGATGCCTTGCTTCAAAACCATATACAGTTTGTGAAGCTTCTGTTATTAACTTAACTGCCCGTTCCACGCCCTGAGAATGCCAAAAATGCAGCATAATTTTTAATCTATTGTGTCCAATGTGTGGCATTACAATTAATAGGTGGTATTCTTTTTAATCTTATTCTGGTTGACTCCTCACTCCTGAAAGAACAAATTAATTAATTGAATTATTAAAAAATTCCAATCTGTACTGCTTTAATAATTATGGTGAAATTAGATAAAATCTTTAAAAATCATTCTATAAATTGGAATAAATAATTGAGTCAGAGATATATGAATAAATATTACTTACCTAATGGCTAAAATTCTTTTTAAAGCTTCTTCTCTTACTTCAATCTCCTCAGATTTAACCATGGAATATAGAAAGTTTTCAGGCAGTAAACAAAATGTATTACCTTGTATATTTCTAAATGTGATATCTTGGATTTCCTGAGGCTGCTCCTTAATCCTCTGGATCATATTAAAAATGTGCACTTGCTGATTGTGGAATTTACTATTTCTTTTAATTTCAAACCAAGAAGTGGCATACACATTTACAATAAAATTTACTACATAGTGTAGTTTTGTTGTGTGCCTTTGTGGGTATGCACCACGAGTCCATAAACACATGAGCCTGATGGTCAAAGTTAACCATCTTGCTTGGTTTAAAGTACCAATTTTCCAGGAGGTATATCTAGAGTCAACCTTACCTCTAGAAATACCTACTGTGTATTCATAAAGGAGTCTTTGGTCAGAACTAAGATCATGTATTTCATCAATTTTAAAAATTGACTCTAGAGGATTGCTAATAGTGGAAAATGATATTTGGGGTAAATCATGGCAATCATTTGAGCATAATTTCCCCAGACGGCCACTGAATGTTGTAGGGCCCTTTGCGCAACCATCTATGTTTTTAAAAAGGGCTCTGAAAGGTAGTTCATTATGATGCAAAGAGCAACCAATTGTGTGAAGATTTTTAAAAAGTTTTTTTTCTAAAATTGCAACCACTCCACCTTCGCAACCTGTATTGGTATTAGTGTTGTCAACAAGTATAGCCTTGATACTGTTCTCACTGTGGAAGTCATGCAAAACATCCACCACTTGATCTGCATGAACAGCACCTGTTGCACCACTATTAGGAAGAACTCTATGTGTCAGATATTTACTTTCACATGGTGTTTCTTTTGTAAAAGTTAAATGGTGTTCTGGTCCCTTAGTTTTTTTCATAATTCTCTGTCTATTTTCATCCACAATTTCCTTATACATCAATGTGTCCTTATCCATTCTCCCATCAACTCCAATACATATATTTTAGGTGGGGTAAAAACCCCTGGCTGAAATAGTTTTATTTATCTACCTCCAACAAGGTAAGATGTGACACAAGGTCAGGAAAGTGGGATTAGATAAGCCTGCGCTATAGAGGTGAGCACTCTGACCATTAAAAAATTGACTGGGCAGCCCCGTCGGCATTCCCCTGTAGGGGCGCCTCAGACAATTAGCAATAAACTTACTCCTCCCCAAAGAGGGAAGGCAAAGCCTGGGAGGGTGCACCTCCGAGAACTGCACAGGACGGACAAGCCCCAATAGACGGGCGTGAATCCAGACCCAAAGGCCCGGACGATACCGGTTTATTTGGTGGGGTAAAACCCCCTGGCTGAACTAGTTTTTATTTATCTAACTCCCACAAGGTAAGGTGTGACAAAAGGTCGGGAAAGTGGGATTAGATAAGCCAGCGCTCGACAATTCAATATATATTTGTAATAATTAAATGTGTAAACAGTGTTTACAAAACACAGAATCAACACGGGAACTCAAATTCGCCCGTTGAATTTTCAACCGGTGAATACCATAAAAAATATCCAATAAATAAAACGCCTATGTAAATAAATAATTATTTATATATAACATTAAATAGTATAGTGTTTTATTCCTTTTTAATTTAAATATGTGAATTAAATTTCTTAAGAAAAGGAATAATAAACTTTAAAATATTTATTATTAAGTAATGTATTACTTTTTTTGTTAAAACCCGAGTTTAATTTAAGGCGACACATCTGCCGGTGAAATCTAGGCAGTGATAAAAAATCTCGATTTATTTGATCTTAAAGTTGCAATGCTCAAATAAATACAAAGTTTTGAAGAAAAATATTTCTTGTGGTAACTTTTGACATTATTTGGCAACTTTCTTCGAGTGCGATTATTTACAGTTTCAAAATCGACCTCCCGTAATATATATATATATATATATATATATATATATATATATATATATATATATATATATATATATATATATATGTATAAAATTGTAATAATCCAGGTAAAAGATATCGACAGGGTGATAATTCAGACAATTTTAATCGGGTTTATAAAAAGTGCTCAATATCAAAATAGAGCTTTATATATGATAATTTTATTTACATAGACATGTACAAAATCTGCGACACTGGCATGTCGATGGTATCGATCAACAATTACAATAAACTGAGATCTCATCAGACAGAGTTAGAATCTGATCTTAACCTCAGATCATATTTGGAGAGAATCCTTTCTCTCCAAATATGATCTGAGGTTAAGATCAGATTCTAACTTTGCCTGATGAGATCTCAGTTTATAGTAACTGTTGATCGATAACATCGACATGTCAGTGTCGCAGATTTTGTACATGTGTGTGTAAATAAAATTATCATATATATATATATATATGTATATATATATATATATATATATATACATATATATATATATATATATATATATATATATATATATATATATATATATATGAATATGTATATGTATATAGGTGTAATAAATAAACGGAAAATAATAAGCGCACAAGTTAAAGAAAACTAATAAATAACACAATTAGAATAAATAAAAATAAACGTTTTACTTGCAATTTCGTGCCAAGTTTTAAAGAAAAGTAAATCTTAATTTTCTGTTTGTTTTTCTTGTGTGTTTGAGATAGTCTGTGGGATACTCTAATATACACACACACACACACACCCATACACTCACACACACACACACACACATATATATATATATATATATATATATATATATATATATATATTGTCCTTTGAAGTAAGTTCATTTTCTAGCAAAAAAAAATTCTCGGAGAATTCTTCGGAAAGAAAAAAGATATCTGCCAAATCAGGTGTTGAACCTTAATGCCAAAAATCAAACAGCGTTTTTTTGGAAACCAGTTCACACCTGAGATCGGTTCTAATATTAAGTGTTGCTATCTGTTTTTCCATTGTTATTAATCTTTATTTAAATCTGTTCATTGATCTATATCGGACACTCAGTGCATGTCCATTTCCCTTTTGTATATCCGTCTGTTGGCTTCACACCTATATTCTAGAATACGTTAGAATGCCTCGCTGTTTTTTGTTATTGTTGACGAATGTACTCCTCCGTCAAAAACGATGCCAACATTTATGGGTTGCAAGTGTTCGCACTAATATTCATTAGAAATACCATCTCAGTCAGTGAAGTTAAGACAAGAAATAAGAAAGCAAGAAAATGTGTAAGACTGGAAAGATTTAAGAACTACAAAGAAAGAAAGAACTATCAATCTATATAGAAAGGAACATAGAAGGGAACTTTCTCATTATGGAATCAGATGAATTTCTTCTTGAATACATTTCAGATGTTGGGGTTAACTTTTTATTGACTTTCTACCTTCCCGAAAACACTGTTCTGATATGTTTTTTTAAGCACGCGTGAATAAGGTGAACCACACACATACACATACACACACACACACACACATACATACATATATATATATATATATATATATATATATATATATATATATATATATATATATATATATCTGGTTGAACAGGAGTGCCAACTTCTGTTTATTCTTTTTTTGATCCAATCTTTCTATTCGTCGAGCAATAGACATTATACTATCGACCATGGAGTGTAGGGAATCTCCATATTTCACGCAAACGTTTTCGACCATCATTGGTCGTCTTCAGGCGGATGATTGATCAATGCAAAATAAAATTGGTGAATTTATTAAGAAGACGTTTCCATGTGATTAAAAACATTAAAAACATTAAAAACATTCAACAGCATTTCAACACGCCTTCGCACCCTTCATAACGAGCATGGTTGATGTTGGGCTTTTTTAATTGAATGAACAATGCTTCAATTATGGGGAGGCGAATACCGCAAAATGACACAGCATCAATCACTTGGTTAGATACTTCACCAGAGAAGATTAATTATTATTGTGGAATACGGTAATGTCAATGACTTACGAGACATATATACTATAACATAGTTAACTGGTCAATTGTCGAGAGGAAATGTCTAATGTTCTTAACTTCTTTAATAACTTAATGTTTTACAAGTGAAGAAGTTAAATGTAATATCCGAGTATCCATGTATCTCATATAGAGGTCGATATTTAGCCCAACGAAGGGGCACTTTTATTTATGAGAACTTTAACTGAAGTAAAATGAAGAAAACATGTTGTGTGTATTTAGGCAGTATTTTATCATTCATGTAAACATTGTTATATATAAGAGACTATGGTTTTTATTTGTTTAATTTTTCTAATGACAACTCCTACCTCACTATGCATCTCTGAACACTAGTTAAACTTATAACTATCTACAAACACATAACTGTACTTTGTCTGATGTAAGACAAAATATTTTTTTTAAATATCAAAATACTCGAAGCAATCTACATACAAACACAACCTACAATTTATAATATAGCATGTGAGAGTAAAACTATTTTTAAATGCTTAGCGTAGTGTGATTTAATTTCTTAATGCCACCCCAGCGTCGATGATTTCAACCTCGAAAAGGGAGATTTTTTTATTAAATGAATTATTGCTTGCCTCCCTATTTTGCCTCTTCATATGTTATTCGACTGTACAAAATATATTCAGCTATTACTTAAAAACAATAAATAAAGACATACATGAATTAAAAAAAATTATTTCGTCGACATTTTCCTGGAACCGTGTGAAGGTTGGTTTAACGTGCGCTTCTCTCCGCTGTACTTTAGAAAATTTTCCCCAGCTTTTTAGTCGATTTAACTTTCGACACCTGAATATCTTTTGAATAGGAATCGACACATACGGAACTTTTATAATTATTTTATATTTTAACACAAATACCATTGTTAGAAATATTTTAAAATAAAGAAAGGTCTAGCAAAACAGAGAAACTCTGTTATTTTTTAATATGTTTACATGAATATATATATATATATATATATATATATATATATATATATATATATATATATGTATGTATATATATTAGTATTTCATGTATCCACATAAAGTTTTATAAGAAAAAATATTTTTTTTATGTATCAAGTTTCAGTATTTACTTCAACAGTGCTCGATACGTAAGTAGAGCTAAGTAGTAAGCTATGAAAATATATGTATGGCAATTAAGCTACACAGAGGCTCTCGCGTTTCTTCCCCGGGGGGAATCTTCAGGCTAAGATGACCGAAGATTCCCCCGGCGATGAAACGCGGAAGCCTATGTGTAGCTTAATTGCCATAAATATGTGTTCATAGCTTACTATATATATATATATATATGTATATATATATATATATATATATATATGTATATATATATATATATATATATATGTGTGTGTGTGTAGGTTTTTGTGTATTTGTGCATGTGTGTAGTTGTAGGGTTGTAAGTTAATCATGTGGAGCTACGGTGTCTATTACATAATGCTTCGTAACACGCACAGCTGTCAATTAGAATAATTTTTATTCATACAAATATTTTTGGTTACGTATGTGCATACATGTTTTAGCTACGACTTTATTTAAATTATACTTTCCTTAGGCATTTAAATTATGTCATAAGTGAAACATGTTGGTAAGTTAGTATTACGCTCTTATTTGTTCATTGATATTAATAATCGAGCACCCTGCTTAGATGTGCTTCTCTTTATCTTACCAAGTGTAAATATATATATATATATATATATATATATATAACAGACATATATATGTATATATATATTTAAAACATACATATATATATATATATATATGTATATATATATATAACAGACATATATATGTATATATATATTTAAAACATACATATATATATATATATATATATATATATATATATATATATGTATATATATATATATATGTATATATATATATATATATATATATATATATATATATATATATATATATGAGAGAGAGAGAGATAGAAAGAGAGAATGAACATTGATTTTTACTACAAAGCGGATGGATGTGTCCAATGTCTGAATTAGGTGTGATTTTATTGTAGTGGTTCTTTGTTAAAAGTGAGAAACTCTCCGGTAATTGAGGGCGTTCATGTTATTTGCTTACGTTCATATGTGTGAAGATAGAAAGCCAACGAGTGCAGATTGTAAGACAAAGTTTGGCGAAGATGTTTTGGGACTAAGGTGACAAAACCAGAATTCTCAAAGGAACAGAAAAGCGGATAAAATGAAAAATGAAAATAGTTTGTAATTCGAAGTTTTTAATCAAATAACATCTTTCCAGGCATAAAAACCGCACCTAAGTACATATATGAATAGCTCTGTCCGTCTATGAATCGTCTTGTACTTTTATCTCTCTTTTTTTGTTTGTTCGTCTCTTTCTCTATCTCTCTCTCTCTTTCTGTCTGTTCATCTCTTTTTGCATCTGTCTCTTTTTCTGTATATCTCTCTTTTTGTCTATTCGTCTCTTTCTGTATTTCTCTCTTTCTGTCTGTTCGTCTCTTTCTGTATTTCTCTCTTTCTGTCTGTTCGTCTCTTTCTGTATTTCTCTCTTTCTGTCTGCTCGTATTTTATTGTATCTCTCTCTTTCTGTCTGTTAATCTCTTTCTGCATCTGTCTCTCTTTCTGGATATCTCTCTTTTTGTCTATTTCTCTTTCAGTATCTCTTTCTTTCTGTCTGTTCGTTTCTTTATGCATCTCTTTCTTTCTGATTGTTCGTCTTTTTCTGTATCTCTCTCTCTCTTTCTGTCTGCTCGTATTTTATTGTATCTCTCTCTTTCTGTCTCTTTCTGTATCTCTCTCTCTTTGTCTGTTCATCTCTCTCTGTATCTGTCTCTCTTTCGGTCTGTTCCTCCTCTTTCTGTATCTTTCTCTTACTCTCTGTTCGTGGCTTTCTGTATCTTTTTCTTTCTGTTTATCTGTATCTTTCTGCTAGTTGGTCTCTTTCTGTATGTCTCTCTTTCTGTATCTCTATCTATCTGTCTGTCCTATATTAATACATATGTGTGCATAGTGTGTGCATACATACATATATATATATATATATATATATATATATATATATATATAGAGAGAGAGAGAGAGAGGAAAGAGTGATAAATATGCGACGATTGTTCAAATTTATTGCAAATTTCAATTGTTCAATGCAAGGTGTATTCAGTAATAAACTTGTGTTCATTATTCTTTCCTTAAGTCAATACTTTTAAAAGATCGAGATCTTATCATCAGAGGAGAAATACAGATAGATAAGTTGGCTTTCGAAAAAACCAAAGTTCAAATATGTGAAAATTATGAAGAATATTATTTAAAAAAATATTATTAAAAAATGCAGTGAAAGAAAAGAAAAGTTCCGTAAAAAAGATATGTGGTTTGTCCGGGTCGTAAATTTCCGTTGAGAAGAAGTCCGATGAATTGTAGAACGCGAAAAAATCTTTGCGTAGGAGCAGTGTGAAGAAAGTGCTCAGAATTATAAGTAAATCCAAACGCACTTAAAAGGAATTGAAATATATATATATATATATATATATTTACATGTATATATATTACGTAAATATAATAAAATGCTTATCCACAAACACATGTAGTGTATCTTTTTTTCCGTTAATTATGAGTGTGATATCTCTACCGGTCACACTATTAGAAACTCTCAAACCCAAGTCAACATTTTAACACTTAGAAAAATGTGGCAACCCTACCAACCACGTTAAAGGAAGATAATTAAAAGTTGCTTATGTCTAAGTAACAGGATAATATATACTGTCAGCAACAGTGTTCAACGGCAGGTTCACCAGAACTTTGCATTACGTATTTTTTAATCTAATTTGAATAATTCTCTTAAAGCGCCCGTTTTAGCACGAAGAGATATAAACCACCTGTATTTCAATACATATGTGCAAACATACCTCTTTATATACATGCAAGCAGCGATATTTTAAGAGGTTCTTATATCGACATTATTTTCAGCGTGCCTCACAACAACTATAATTATATATTATAATAATTACAGTGTGAACATTTTTGCCTATAACGTAGGAATGATCCTTGGATCTCATGCGTGCTACCATCCTTCTATTCGGCTTGGAGTGTAAAACATGCACACACATACATTGTTTAACTTTCATGAATAACTTGATTTTTTCTCTGCGTTTGTTTTAAAGGCTGCTACACTTAAAGCGTCTGGTGACGTGCTTCTGTGGCATATTTTACTTTCGTCGATCACAGTAGACTCGTTTACGGGTTCAGAATTCCTATAAGAAGCTCTTTGTAAATCACATTTTCAGAAAACGAATTGTGATGAGGTAAGCTCTAATTAGCTATCCAAATATAATACACTTTTTAGGTATCAAAAATACACTAACAACTAAATCTAGATTATGGCTTCTTATAGCGCAAATGTTTGGAACAGAAAAGAGAATTGTTAAAATGTGTGTAACTGGCGGCTTTAAATATTCTAACGCAGACTCAGACGGCAAGCTAATCTTAGATTACAGTACGTCTCAAGGGAAGATCATTTGGATCTCGAAATCGGAGAAGACGGGGCTCTTTGGCCAGATTTAAGGATACATGACTGGTTAATAAGTTTAGCTGCAGGTATCAGGTCTGAGTTTCTGTATTCGAGATAGATGATATATACGCTTATGCGAAACCTTCAGCGAAAAAGATACCAGTCATTGTTCCTTGTAATCATGAGATGGTGATACGCGTGTTTAATAAGCGTTTGTTACGATAATCCAATTATGTATGAATGCAAATCTGCTATCTAAATATGGATCCCTATTTGTTCCATTATATATAGATTATTTATCTATCTATCTATCTATCTATCTACATATATATATATATATATATATATATATATATATATATATATATATATATATATATATATATATATATACATATATAAACAAGTGTAGTTTTAAGAACTAAACCGTTGCTATACCCCTAAGAGAGTTATTAACATAAATGCATTATAATCAAACAACTAAAGAATCTTAATAATATTAAAATTAAAACATCAATATAAAATATCAAGCTTTTTGTGTAAACGTGATAATATTATGGATTTTGTAAAACGCGTGTACAAATGGATATTATTGTTAAATTAATTTTGGGGGCATGGATACAACGTATTTATGAAGTGTCGTATGTTGTATTTCATTAAACAACAAAAATATATATATATATATATGAGAAAGAAGGGATGAAGGTAATCCGACGTAATCGGAAATGAAAAAGGAAAAACCAAAAATGATGTTTTTTTAATATATTTATCAAAGTTTCGTCTTGAAACCGACGGTACGAATGTTGTACTAATTGTTCTGTACCAAAATAAATAAATATTATTCACTTAATTTTTAACTTTAATTCTTAATTAATCGAGCACTCTGCTGGGATTGTTCCTACTATATTACAAAGAAGTTATATATATATATATATATATATATATATATATATATATATATATATATATATATATATATATATATATATATGAGAAATGTATATGGATATGTTAGTGCGACCACTAATTAATTTTAGTCTATACGTCTTAGAAACTTGAAATGACATTTGGAATGCTTGCATATTAATCAGGTGGCTAAAGTTTCTACCTTACCTCGTTCGAAATATTTGGTAAGCATGGATGAACCAATATGTAAACTGTATTAAAATAGATGCCGTGGTTATGTAAACATTATTTTTAAAAAAACCTATTTTTCACATCAGGGTACGTTAAGTCAATAAGTAATGAAAGTTCCATTAAAAGTTTTTAAAAATACAACTAAGAGGACGAGTCAGGATATGTCGTAACACATACGAAGACAAGTGACACGTAGAGAAGAAGCTGATGAAATATGCCCCCCCCCGAGTTTAATGGGGCACGAAAATACGCGTTGATATCTAATATAAAACGTTTTGATGTATATTGTAAAGAAAAGAAAATCGCAAAATAATTTTTAAAAACCCCAATTTATTTTGTACTGTCATTATTATAAAGAAACAAGCCGCGCATGCGTGGTTCCCCTCTGTATGTGACTCGATCTGGCGAGTGTAAAATGCAATAAATTTGGGCAATTTGGGGGCATTTTTTACCCCCCTTCGACCCCCTGTGGGCGAGAACCAGAAATTTTCTGAGGGCAAGGATGCTCATTTTATATCCAGAACAATTGCCTCTACATGTTGGCAGAGTTTCCGAAAAATTGAATGGATGGATCAAACACTATGGGAGGAAAGGGTCATTTTTGCCATTTTAGGGGGCTTTTGACCCCCTGGGGGCGCGAACAAGATTGTTTCCAAGGGCAGTTATACTTATTTTCTATTAGGCACAATTGCCTCCACAGTTTGGTCAAGTTTCAGAAAAATTGAATGGATGGATGAAAAGTTATGGGGCAAAAAATGTCATTTTTTACCATTTTGGGGCCTTTTTACCCCCTTCGGAGCTAACCAGATTCTTTTTCAAAAATCAGAGAATGTCACTTTCTAAACTGACCAAAGTTACAACTTCATGCTAAATTTCAGAGAAATTCAATAGATGGTTGCAGAGAAACATCCGGACGGACGGACGGACGGACGGAAATACCTCAAAACATAGGTCTCCCGATTTTATAAATCGGGGGACCAATTACAACTGATGCTATTTAATAATTGCTACAACTAAACGGAAGGGAATTCATATGAAAAGCAACCTGTGTATTTAGGCAACCTGTGTATTTATAGCGACTATAAAACAAGTAAGAGTCGATATTCTCCAATAACAATAATAGCATACTCTATTTAGCGAGCTCCGCGAAATGGTGGAGAATAGAATTTCCGTCTAGGGTTGATTCATCAATGTTGTCAACAACGAAAGCATATCATATTTAGAGTACTTCACTACATGATTGAGAGCATACCTTTCATCCTGGGGCGGTTGTTTAGTTGTGGCCATGCGTGTTTTAATTAGCAGGTTATTTATTAATTTTTTTAATAGATACCGCTCTAGACAAGTCATGAAGAAACTTGATGTAAAGAGCTAACAAGAACGAAAAATGATTATCGGAAAGACAGGAAATTCTTTTTTGACCTTTGTCTTGAAAAGGGTGACCTAACTTTTGAAAAGGTATGGATAAAACAGGGTGCAGGAAAAGAAGTCAACACGCTTGAAGTGATTGGAAATACGCTATTGGAATATGGAGCTGTATTACAATGAGGTTTGAAAACTGCGAATTGATGGAGACAAACATACCAACGAATCTAAGGATCGGGAATTAAGAAAGCAAGGATACTAGCGTACTTGTTGAAGGGGTATTTAGGGCTATATTCTTTGCAGACAAGTATCACTGCCATCCAACATACAACACCTTGGTCAGTATATGGTACTGTCCAGGCTCAGTCTCTTAACTGATGATCTAACGAAAACTGGTGTGCCATCATGAGTATGCCGTATCTAAAAATACACATATTGTATCTAAGCTATTTATGATCTAAATCAAGGGAGGCGCGAGAGCGCTCTATCCCTTAATAGACTTCAAGAATGGCCTATGCTGGAAATCTCATTTCTTTGATCAATCATAACTCAAAAAGCAATAAACCAAATTAGTTAAAACTGTGCACACATTGTTTATTGGATAGGTTCTATAACTGTGTAAAATTTCAGCATCATTAGTCAAGTCAACCCAGAGATCCAGAAAGTTCAATTATGGAACTATCTTATCTGTGTGTACGTACGTACGTACGAACGTACGTATGTGCTACCCTGTATCTCATCAACTCTTCGATGGATTCAGCTGGTTTTTGGCAGAGATAGAAGTTCTAGGGTTTAGTTGATGGCATTTTAATTTCAGTTTACCATATACCTAAGTTTTCAAGAAAAATTCCAAAGAATCTGTCATTGTATTGAGGTATAACCTTTACGAAAGTAGTGACATTCCATGAAAAATGCCAGTATACTGAAATTATATGTCATTAATAGGGTTAAGATGAAAACTCATATACACTAAATGTACAAAAGCAAGGAAATTCCCAAATGTTTACACTTTTATTGTCATTAAGGATATGACTACATATCAATCAAACCATTTCATTATCACATCACTACAGTA
This sequence comes from Sepiola atlantica, assembly GCA_963556195.1. NCBI lineage: Eukaryota > Metazoa > Mollusca > Cephalopoda > Sepiida > Sepiolidae > Sepiola > Sepiola atlantica. The sequence goes on from OY744553.1 coordinate 34,300,795, forward strand.
TAAAGCTCTATGCATGAGTGGATGAAGTGTGTGAGATGCGCTGATGAAAAATTCCTTCCAGTAAAATACATAGCCCTGTTCTTCTCGCATACCCTTAATGACAATAAAAATGTAAACATTTAGGAATTTTCTTGCTTTTGTACATTTAGTGTATATGGATTTACATCTTAACGATATTAAGGACATAGGATGTCAGTATACTGGCATTTTTCATGGAATACTATTTAGAACTAAAGGCACACAGAGACCGACGAAGCAAACAGACGGACATAGCTTCTTAACAGGATACGTAGTCGCATTTGAAAAGAAAAGCGTCTCAAAATGTATTTTTCTTCGGTGCGTTAACTACTTAGTAATTAATCAATTATCTGATATCTGCGGTAGAAAACAACAAGTGTTAAAGTATGAATAATATTAAATAAATCGTGTTAAAAGAAGAAAAAAAAGTAATAGAAGAAAATAATGTTAATGGAACACAAGTCGTTCAGATCGACAACACGTTTTAAATGCTTTACTTTAAATTTATGACGCGTTCGACACGAGTAGAAAATAAAAAGTGGATTCGTTTTTGGCGAAAGTAGACGCAATGAATGGCGGACAATAAAATAATTTTCATTACCATAATCTTATAGTGGTTGTTGTCTAGTGCTTTGTCATTACATTGTCGTGATATATAATTAAATGCAGTGAGAGAATGATCAAATAAAAAATGTCACTTCTTTTACAGTCTTTAGTCAATAAAACGGCCAGTCTCTTTATTCAGTTTCTTTCAGTACATTTCGTAGCCATTTTGGATTCATTTTAGGGGGTTTGCGACACCGTTAACGACGGATAGTATGATACTTTAGACTACCATCATATAATGGTGTTTATAGGAATTTTTCGCAATCCATTGGTCGTGATAAGTCGTGAAATGCGGTTAAAATAAAGATATTTAAGAAGAATAAAATGCAACTTGGGTGACTGTCTCGTACATATAAGCAACATTAACGTAACATAGTTAGTCATATTTGGTTCAATTTATCATCTCATACCCAAAATATATGAACTCTGAACCATCAAACCAAACGTATAACTTGGGTGACTGCCTCGTACATATAAGCACATTAACGTAACATAATTAGTCATATTTGGTTCAATTTATCATCTCATACCCAAAATATATGAACTCTGAACCATCAAACCAAACGTATAACTTGGGTGACTGTCTCGTACATATAAGCAACATTAACGTAACATAATTAGTCATATTTGGTTCAATTTATCATCTCATACCCAAAATATATGAACTCTGAACCATCATGCCAAACGTATAACTTGGGTGACTGTCTCGTACATATAATCAACATTAACGTAACAGAATTAGTCATATTTGGGTCAATTTATCATCTCATACCCAAAATATATGAACTCTGAGCCATCAAACCAAACGTATTTTATCTATAATATTAAAGAAATAATGTTAGACGAGGAAAATAGGAATATACATAGACTTTGAGTCTTAATAATCCATCAATAATTGGCACCGATATGACGTGACATTTCGTGTTTGTATGTAAGTCGTCATCACCTAATCCTGCTGAACCTCCTCCATTATCTTCATTATCACGATCATAATTATCATTATCACAACAATAACGAAAACACCAACCATAATGATAATGTAAATAATTGTTGCAATACCCGTTCCTACGGGTGACCGGGTAGCATAAAACAAAACACAACGACAGTGTAAGTTCGGTATACACACACACACACATATATATATATATATATATATATATATATATATATATATATATATATATATATAGATAGATAGATAGATAGATAGATAGATAGATAGATATAGATATATATAATTAAATATTTCTTTGTTAGTAAAAAACCTTCGGCATTATTATTATTTCCCTTGTCTTACAATGAAACCTCTTTATTTAACTTGACGGTGGTTGATATTCGAATATACGTAGATAATTTTCATGAAAACCAGGCTGAGTTTTTTGGAGAGGAAAATAGACATCTTTATTTAAATAATATAAAAATGATTATAATTAGAGCGTGACTTGTTGCTTTAGTTTACTTTAACATCATGAACGCATTCGATATGAGCCAAGAAAAAAAAAGGGTGTTGGTTAAAGTTGTCTCCCCTTTCTTCCGGTGTCCGTTCATCTATCATTTGAAACGTCTGACATTTGTATGCACCACTGAAATATGCTACTTATTGCATGTTTACAACTCACCTCTGTGTTTCACATTCGGGAAAACCTAGTTATTATTTGTGCACTTGCATCAATCTAGTCTTCGGCTTTTCTTCATTATTGCGGGGTCATGCGTGTCGCTTCCTTGTGACGTCTTATGCGTTATTACTGAACATGTCTGCATCATTATTTCACATAATAATACGGATAACGCATTTTGTCTTCATGCGTACGTCATCATCATCATCATCATCATCATCATCATCATCATCATCATCATCATCATCATCATCATCATCATCATCATCATCATCATCGTCGTCGTCGTCGTCGTCGTCGTCATCATCATCATCATCATCATCATCACCACCACCACCACCACCACCACCACCATCATCATCACCATCATCATCATTATCAACACCATCATCATCATCATCATCATCATCATCATCATCATCATCATCATCATCATCATCGTCGTCGTCATCATCATCACATCATCATCATCATCATCATCACAACAAAAATAACATAACTATAATCTATATAATAACACGCATAAGCCATTTCGTGTTCGTACGTACGTCATTATCATCAGCAACAGCATCAGCATCATAATCATTCTCATCATCAGCAGCAGTATCAAAAACAGAACACCAACGATATTTATTTAAATGTGTCCTTTTGGCTCGGAGCAAAGTGTATTATCTGTTCTGATACTCCATTCAACTTTTCTGGCCTATCTCAGTGAAAGAAACTGTATTTTAATTCCGCTCCTGAGTTCCCCTTTTTAAAGGAATCTGATTTAATGGAACGGCGTCTAAGTGATTAACGACGCGGACTGAGCACATGGGTGTGCCGGGTTCGAACCCAATTCGTTCCACAGAAACACTTTCATCAACATCCGCACGCAACTTTGTGGCTAACCTCCTGGAGAGGAGGTAAATTAAATACGCATAACGCATTCCGTGTGTTTCCGTTAAAACCTTTAAAAATACGTTTCTTTGTAATTTAGTGTCGTTACGGTAAACATATTTCAGCTCTACCTATTTTGAAATGAATGGTTTTAAAATCGAATTATGTCGTCCGTCGACTAAAACTATACAATTTGATATAAATACATTTTAAAATTGGCATTCTATTTATTGATTTAACGAATATCTAGCTAACAATTACTTTTACGGTGAGAAAACAGAGTATATTTATTGCTTTAAAAATTAGTAAATTGTAAATGAATAAATAAATAGAAACATATTAGTATTATTTATATAAATATGTTTAGTTAACAATGAAACGTATGTTTTACAGCAGAAGAACTCCTCATTGACTCCAACAGACATTTATTATTTCAAAGTTATACCATTGTTATCATTAAGTTACCTGCATTCATGGTGAAATAACTGTGGAATTTCAACAAGGTATCGAAAGTTATTATTATTATACGATGTAGAATTGAAACTTGCACAGGATACCCGACAAAAGTACCAATGTTATAGAGAAAACAATTAAACATAGGGAATAGAATGGATGACAACATGTCACATAATAATGCTGAGGACCTTTTTTCCAGGTAGATTATCTATCACCCATACTGTTTATTATAGTAAACACTGAGGAAGTCCAATACCGGATACATGTTTACCGAGAAAAATACAGAATAAACTACATAATGTATCTGTATATATATATATTTCCAAATTTTGAATTTTGACTGTTCTTTACTGACAACTTGTCAATCACTACTTCCTCTGATGATAAGATTTTGATCTTTGAAAAGCCGTGCTTAAGGAATACAATTGAAAGAGAAGAAGAATAAATATGTTTATCTACTAAATGCTCCTTGTTCTGAACAACTGAAGATATCGATCTGTTTCCATTTACAGGTCTAACTATTTTTCATTGACTCACCTTAAATATATATATATATATATATATATATATATATATATATATATATATATATATATATATATATACGATATGCGGCTGAACATCAGAAAACACGGATATACTAATTATCGATTAACATGAAAATGGCAGCATCTAAGTTAACAGAAGGATCTTCCACGAACTCAGAGCTTCAAATATATCGGTTCGACACTCAACGATGACAGCAACATTCTCGGCAAAATTGTCGCGCGTATCAATGCGACGAAGCTTAAGTGGCCTACCACCACCGGAATACTCTGTGACCGCAAGATCAGCGACCATCTAACATCGAAGATGTACCAGAGTGTTGTGAGATCGATCGCTTTGTATAGCTCCGAGTGCTTACCGACAACAGAGAAGGTGAGGCAAAACTTCATCGTTGTGGAAACCAACATAGCCTGCTTGATGTCTGGAATTACATTGCTCGACCACGTATGTAAAAGAGACATCTACAGACTATACCCATATGCACCGATGAAGAGCAAGCTGAGGGAATGGCAGCTTCGACGGTTTGGACAAGAACGACACAGTCGCGAGACTTGCCTGCGCATTAGAAGTTGCCGGATAGCAACCGAGATGAAAGCCGACTATAAGATAGGCAGACACCCAACACAAAGATCTATGTAAAATTGGCCTCACCTCCGACCAAGCGTGTGATTGTGTCAAGTGGAGGCAACACTCTATCCTGCGGACCTCGACGTAGCTCAGGATAAACGCATAAGAAGAAGAAGAAGAAGAAGAAGAAGAAGAAGATGTATATGTTATGCTTGAAGCTATTGAAGAAGAAAACACAAAATACAACGAAAATATCTGTCAGGACGTTCGAATGAAATTTTTATTGAAAAAGGGAGCCCTACTAAAAAATGTTTGAAAGAACGGAGAGTATCAAAATGTACATAAAGAGGAAATGAGAACACTTGAATAACATGCTCCTATAAATGTTTGAAAGTTCTTGAAGCATACCATATCAAATTAATAAGAAATACAGGAAAATATTGAAAACGAATACCTGAAAAGAGCAAGAATACATTCACAAACCAACTCATATAGTAGAAAGTCAGCTCCCGAAACAACACCATACGAAAACTGATTTACTCCAAGTTGGTAGAAACTACAGACACACTATGATCTAATGCCTTAGGCCTGTGCCATTCCCGTGAAGTATATGCTTGTCATATTCGGGAGTGATTAACGCATGCAAACAGTCTAGATACATCATTCAACAACATCTTGTGTTTGTTCACTACCTACATGAATCCTACCAATCTGAAGAACATGCATCTTTTCACTGGCATTGTCACTTCAAATGTGAGACGAGTAGTTGTCAGCTGAGTAGAGATCACAAAGGCTATCATTGATGAACACCATCTCTTTCATGGACGTGAACCAACAATTCAACGACTAAAGTCAAGTAGAATCTTCCTCGGCCATGTCGAACCGGTAACACCATTTCATGAAAAGAAAAGTTTACAGCTATGGACCAGACGGTAAGATAATGCACGCCTTCTGCTAACATGGGAAAACCCCTTTGTTAGGCACCCCTCTGTGCTCAGAAACACCCTGGCTCCAGTGAGAAAAAAACACGCTTCTGCCTAAGAATGGGAATGGGGGTATCAAACGTTGCTATTAGTAGATAGCCTTACGAAACTTCCTTAACCACCTGCGAATGTTGAGTGGTAGACAATGCAATGAAATTCTGCTTTTCTGGCTTCTACTGACAAACTGGTGCAGTTTAAAAGATAGTGTAGACTACTACATTTATGTAAAGGATTACGTTTAAAAGTGGGGAACTGTTGTATTATGAGACTAGGTGCGATCCTCTGGGCAATTGCCAACCCCAACGTGTGGTTTTCGTTCGTTTTCATCTCTGTTCTAGCTCTGCCCTATTATTCGCGAATGCAGAGGGCACAAACACTTATTTAAAAGTTGAGTAAAACAAAATAACCAAACATTCAGAAGAAAGAACATGAACTCAGATTGATGGTGTAAGAGTCAGTTTTATTCTGATAGTGTGTGACACTGTCGTGGACTGTCGAGGCCCCCATTGTCGTTATTGAAAGTCGTCAGCCCATATCATCATCTGCTATGTCCGGAGTTTTTTCTTAGTCACTGACGAGCGGAAATTATTCTCCCTCTTAACTGACGACTTCCGCGTTCGCTTTATCAGCAACACCCATCTGACTAATTATCTTATGTTCGTCTAATGAATGCTTTACTTCTATTGTCTCTTACTCTATCTTACTTTCGACAGCTCTTGCGCTTTTTGGAAATTATTTCCTCATCTTTTGAAGTATAACAGCATGACAATATACTTCAAAGACACAAAAAACAATCATAGAAACCTGACAAAAGGAATAAGTACATGGGCAGTATTTCGTGTAAGGTATTCTTGACTTTTCATACGATGGAAAAAAGAACTCAGGTACCTCGAACTAAGGTACCTTCATCATTTTACTAGGATACTAATAACCATGGGCAGTTCACTACACTAGAAAGAGCGCTGTTTTGTAAAAATGAGATAAGTGGAAATAGGACTGGTAAGTATATAACACTGTACGAATGATACGAAAAAACTGACGAATACTTAATAAAAAATATGTTATCTAGAAAAAAGGTTTGTTTACATAGCAATTAAGAATTCCCTTCTTTATTGACATTTTTTTTCAGTATGGGATGGGTTATTTTCTACATAACTTACGACACGTGTCTAGCTTTCTGCACATGATTTTGCGGTGCAATATTTCAGACATTTGACGGAAATACGGCATAGCAGCTGATGAGCAAAATGTAACGAAAAGTAGCTACATAGATGATTTATAAGACTGACTAAAGAAGAGTAGGAAGAAAACACGTGGGCAACTACAACAAATACATTTAAATAGAGAAACGGAATAGCTACCGACAGCCGCACAAAAAACGTGATCAGGCAAAACTATATCAAAGTCTAAAAATAGACAAAATCTAGCAAAATAGTAATAGTAGATTCGGTAAGAAATAATAATAGTAATAGTAAATACTAATAATTGTAATAATAGTAATAGTAGTCATATTAATAGTAGTTATACTAGTAATAATAGTTATAGTAGATTCGATGTAAAAATCAACCGCATAAGTAAATGCAGAAAACTAGCACAATAGGAGTTCAAAAACAGACACGACTGCGTGGGGAAGATAGTACACTGTGAACAATGCAAACATCAGCACTTTGAACTTGCAAACAAATTGTACGTACATTAACCGGGGATATCAATGGAAAATAAAACGGTAACATTTTTAGAGTTAGTTAAGTTCACACGGATAACGTCATATAAGCACTTTAATATCAAAAAGTAACGAAGCCGAAATAGGTGAAATAAAATATTCGTCGTTATAGCAGTTTACACAAAGAATCTAAAAGTGGCATAAGGACTAAAAGAATCCACACATCAGCTAAACAGAAATACGGGTCATGGAAAAAAAAGATATTGTTGAATCAATAATTGTATGAGCAGTAAAGAAAGTTCCGAAAAACTTTCAAAAAAGACATGGATATGTTACAATCTCAAATGGTTGATTGATACTTTATAACTTGTCTAACTGATGAATACACTTGAAAAGTTGTGGAAATTCCTCAAATGAGAATACTAACCCGAATAACCATTTTACGTCGACCAACCACAGGTAAGTAGAAATAGTAATAGAAGAAACATCCTCCCAAAGCATTACAAAAATCGCAAATAATCGAATACTAACAGAAATCTAATAACGATTACCTATTATTTCTAAAATAAAATGGTAGCGCCATCATAACTTAATACAAGACACATCGACACGGGCTAGATTAAAGAATAGAAAAATACTGATAAAGTAAAGACCCACCCCGAACTCTTTAACACTAAATCTCTTTTACATTATCAACGTAAAGCGAGTAAACATATATATATATATATATATATATATATATATATATATATATATATATATATATATATATATATATATATATATATGTAAAGGAGTAAGGCTACCAACATTTGTAGAATGTTTTTTTCAACATTTATTTATTATTTTGTTGTTTTTTTCAACATTTATTTATTATTTTACCATTTTATGATTTTGTATATAACGCGTTTCAAGCGGTGGCCCGCTTTCATCAGATATGAAAATCCATTTGAAGAAATGTCTTTCGATTCGAGCAAATGTTGTTTTATTTGTTTTTGCGCATGCGTGGGTTTGCGGGTGTGTGGGTATCTTTGATTTTTATTTTTATTTTTATTTGTCATTTTTCCTGTTTCTCTTGGTCAAGTGCGTGTTACTCATCCATGATTGATCCATCGGTCATCCTAGCTTTCTAGGGTGCGGGAGATTTTCTTTTGAAATTTGATACTTTTTATTGCTTTTTGTCTCCAAAAGTTGAAGTGGTGTCTGCGCGCGTGTGTGTCCGTATGTGCGGTCTGGTCTCGAGTCTTGTGAATAGGTGGGCGATACATACACACATACACACACAAACACGCACACACACACCCATGCGATCGCACCCACAGGCGTGTGGTTATAGTGACAGAGAGGGGGATAAAGGTTGAATTATATACACATACATACACATACACACACACACACACATATATATATATATATATATATATATACATATATATATATATATATACATATATATATACACACATACATACATACACACACACACATACATATACACACATATTTGCAAAAGATAAATTAATGCAAACGGTCCAAATAGATTTGAACTTGGTTTGGCCGATTTCATAGTTCGGTATTTTATGTGCAAATTTAATGTCTATTGTAAATGATTCATTTAACACAAGTTGCTATTTGACTCATAGCTGTGTAGAAGTGCGCAATAAGAAGTTATGTACTAATATTATCTTCCTTGAATAAGAATTGTCCAGTCTATAGATAACTATAAATAGTTATTTATGTTTGTACTTAACTAGAGGTGGATAAAGTGTGATCAACAATTACCCACACCCACCACACCAACCAATATAAAAGGTTGAATTATATACACATACATACACACACACACACACACACACATATATATATATATACATACATATATATATATATATATATATATATATACATATATATATACACACACACACATACACACACACACACACACATACATATACACACATATTTGCAAAAGATAAATTAATGCAAACGGTCCAAATAGATTTGAACTTGGTTTGGCCGATTTCATAGTTCGGTGTTTTATGTGCAAATTTAATGTCTATTGTAAATGATTCATTTAACACAAGTTGCTATTTGACTCATAGCTGTGTAGAAGTGCGCAATAAGAAGTTATGTACTAATATTATCTTCCTTGAATAAGAATTTTCCAGTCTATAAATAACTATAAATAGTTATTTATGTTTGTACTTAACTAGAGGTGGATAAAGTGTGATCAAAGTGTGTGTTGTTAGAGTTATGATCTGTTTAATGTTGGATTAAATTTAAGTATGAAGTTTTTTTCTTGTGTTAGTAGGTAAGTGTAGTCTTGGCTTTGGAAAATTGGCATTATTTTGAATTTTCCTCCGCTGCATGAGTGCACATGTTGGGAGACGAATAATTTACGGTTTTCTTTGATTTTAATGTTGCTTTTATGTAAAGATACTCTATTATTAAATGTTTTCGTCGCACCTATATAAGCTTCATTACATGTTGTACATTCTAACACATAGACAACGTTCCTGGAGGTGCAGTTAAGGTCTTTTTTTATTGTGAATGTTTGTGTTGGGTTTTTAAATGTGTATGAGTTCCCCTCCATTATTATGTCACAGACCCCACATCTTTCCTTGTTGCATTTTGTGACCCCTTGTATTGTGTGTTGGTTGAGTTTAGATGAGGTTAAAATTTGTTTGAGGTTTTTCGGTTGGCGTTTGCTTTTTATTATTTTTGTTGTTTTTAATATGTCGTTTAGTTTGTTGTTATGGTTGAGTAGGGTTAGGTTTCTTGTTATTTCTGTGAATAATTCTGGATTGACATATTACTACAACCATTCACCGATCAAGTCAAAAGCTACATAAGAGACGACATACACTTCCTAGGCTCCTTACCACAAATAGTAAATCCCGGGACCAAATTAGTTACATTTGACGTCAGCAGCTTATATAGCAACATTCCCCATGACTTAGGTAAACACGCAATATCACACTGGATGGACAAACACCCACAAATACTACACCACAGATTCACCAAACAATTCATCCTCGACAGCATAGACATTATTCTCAACAACAACTCCTTTGAGTTTAATAACAAAAACTACATCCAGATTCTAGGTACAGCAATGGGAACCAAAATGGCACCAACATATGCCACCCTAACACTAGCCTACCTAGAGAAGATCTTATATGAAAAGATAGAAGACATATATGGACAGAATATTACAACTCTCTTCATAAAATCTTGGAAAAGATACCTGGATGATTGTTTTATCCTCTGGGAACCCACATGGGGGGACATCAATAAATTACACAACATACTACAGAACCTACACCCCAAGATTAAATTCACCATTGAACACAGTCAAACAGAACTACCCTTCTTAGATGTATTGATTAAAATTAAAAACACTCACATAATCACAGACATCTACCACAAACCCACAGACACCCAACAATATCTCCATTTTAGAAGCCATCACCCCAAAAGCTGCCTAAAATCTATACCCTACTCCCTAGCACGCAGGATCTGTACTATAGTCAGTGACAAAGACCTCCGGATTGTCCGACTGGAGGAACTACGGAAAACTTTAAAAAGAAGAGGATACCCGCTACAAATAATACATAAAGGTATAGAACTAGCAGAAAACATTCCATTAGAACAATTACGAATCCCAAAAAAACGAAACAAAGAACAAATATTGGCATACATCTCTACACACAACAAAAACAATCCAGAATTATTCACAGAAATAACAAGAAACCTAACCCTACTCAACCATAACAACAAACTAAACGACATATTAAAAACAACAAAAATAATAAAAAGCAAACGCCAACCGAAAAACCTCAAACAAATTTTAACCTCATCTAAACTCAACCAACACACAATACAAGGGGTCACAAAATGCAACAAGGAAAGATGTGGGGTCTGTGACATAATAATGGAGGGGAACTCATACACATTTAAAAACCCAACACAAACATTCACAATAAAAAAAGACCTTAACTGCACATCCAGGAACGTTGTCTATGTGCTAGAATGTACAACATGTAATGAAGCTTATATAGGTGCGACGAAAACATTTAATAATAGAGTATCTTTACATAAAAGCAACATTAAAATCAAAGAAAACCGTAAATTATTCGTCTCCCAACATGTGCACTCATGCAGCGGAGGAAAATTCAAAATAATGCCAATTTTCCAAAGCCAAGACTACACTTACCTACTAACACAAGAAAAAAACTTCATACTTAAATTTAATCCAACATTAAACAGATCATAACTCTAACAACACACACTTTGATCACACTTTATCCACCTCTAGTTAAGTACAAACATAAATAACTATTTATAGTTATTTATAGACTGGAAAATTCTTATTCAAGGAAGATAATATTAGTACATAACTTCTTATTGCGCACTTCTACACAGCTATGAGTCAAATAGCAACTTGTGTTAAATGAATCATTTACAATAGACATTAAATTTGCACATAAAACACCGAACTATGAAATCGGCCAAACCAAGTTCAAATCTATTTGGACCGTTTGCATTAATTTATCTTTTGCAAATATGTGTGTATATGTATGTGTGTGTGTGTGTGTGTGTGTATGTGTGTGTGTGTATATATATATGTATATATATATATATATATATATATATATGTATGTATATATATATATGTGTGTGTGTGTGTGTGTGTGTGTATGTATGTGTATATAATTCAACCTTTTATATTGGTTGGTGTGGTGGGTGTGGGTAATTGTTGATCACACTTTATCCACCTCTAGTTAAGTACAAACATAAATAACTATTTATAGTTATCTATAGACTGGACAATTCTTATTCAAGGAAGATAATATTAGTACATAACTTCTTATTGCGCACTTCTACACAGCTATGAGTCAAATAGCAACTTGTGTTAAATGAATCATTTACAATAGACATTAAATTTGCACATAAAATACCGAACTATGAAATCGGCCAAACCAAGTTCAAATCTATTTGGACCGTTTGCATTAATTTATCTTTTGCAAATATGTGTGTATATGTATGTGTGTGTGTGTGTATGTATGTATGTGTGTATATATATATGTATATATATATATATATATATGTATATATATATATATATATATATATATGTGTGTGTGTGTGTGTATGTGTATGTATGTGTATATAATTCAACCTTTATCCCCCTCTCTGTCACTATAACCACACGCCTGTGGGTGCGATCGCATGGGTGTGTGTGTGCGTGTTTGTGTGTGTATGTGTGTATGTATCGCCCACCTATTCACAAGACTCGAGACCAGACCGCACATACGGACACACACGCGCGCAGACACCACTTCAACTTTTGGAGACAAAAAGCAATAAAAAGTATCAAATTTCAAAAGAAAATCTCCCGCACCCTAGAAAGCTAGGATGACCGATGGATCAATCATGGATGAGTAACACGCACTTGACCAAGAGAAACAGGAAAAATGACAAATAAAAATAAAAATAAAAATCAAAGATACCCACACACCCGCAAACCCACGCATGCGCAAAAACAAATAAAACAACATTTGCTCGAATCGAAAGACATTTCTTCAAATGGATTTTCATATCTGATGAAAGCGGGCCACCGCTTGAAACGCGTTATATACAAAATCATAAAATGGTAAAATAATAAATAAATGTTGAAAAAAACAACAAAATAATAAATAAATGTTGAAAAAAACATTCTACAAATGTTGGTAGCCTTACTCCTTTACATATATACTTTTCTCTCGTTGGAACTGCACTAATACTGCACTACCCTCTTTTCTATATATATATATATATATATATATATATACAGGGTGATTCATAAGTCACTTCACTTAGCTATTTAAAATGATTACCATATGAAGCACAAGCATACTATGCACTTTTGATAATTGTTATCTTACTCTCTAATTACTGTTATTTGTTATTTTAAACTTGTTCGTTTACATATTTGTTTCTATATATATTTATTTCATAATCAATCAAATATGCTACAAAGAGTCGTAAATTCCTTGCAAAAAAGAATGGAGCTATGCATGCAGAACGAAGGTGTAAATTTTGAAAATTTGCTGTAATTTTAAACTCCCATAAATGAATTTGTTGTATCAACTTTCTGTTTTTTATTACCGTATTTTTTAACTTTAGAATTTCAAAAATAAATAGCTAAGTGACTTATGAATCACCCTATATATATATATATATATATATATATATATATATATATATATATATATATATATATATATATATATGATAAAACTGTAAAACGAAATGTAAAAATATAATTCATGGAATAGTTGATAAGTAAATAGCATAGAAGTACAAAGTAAATGTTTGAGTCTTTTGTTCTACTGTAGTATTATGCAGGGTTAATAAAAATGACACACGTATCTTATGAAAATATAAGATGTATCTTTATTTGTTTGTGACGATGAGGGTGGTGGTTGGAGAGGATTTGTGCCCATGGAATGAGACTGTTGATTCTTCTCCGAGGCTCAATCGTCAACTAACTTCTATCAATGTTCGGTTGTTATTATATAACAATTTCGTGGCCACCTCGACGACCTCATAGAGGTTTCACTCGGTGACGGCTTGAACTCATTTGACAATTCAACAAATCTATCTGTCTTTTCTTGGCATGAAACAATTACAGCTGGTAAAATGTATTTTAACCCTTCCGACATATCTCTTTCTTTTGGCATTGGGTTCTTACCGTTTAAGTTATTCAACTACAGATGCATATCTTTTTGTCAACATGATTTTACATCATGAAAATTGACCAGTCTATGTCGCTTATTCCGTTACAGGTGTTTGATGTTTTGGTACAGTGTTTCTTATCAAAACTGACCTTCATGTCATCCGATAGTTTTATTATGTTTTGGCAATCGATCATATGTTGCCTCTCTCTGTGCAGGTGTTGGTCTGGTTGTGAGTTTTATTTTATTTTCAAATAACTTTTTGGTGATCCGATAATAATCTTATCTTTTGACAATCGCCTGGTGCATTTGTTTTATCAACAACTTTTCCGTACACCGACTCGGATATGTAACAGTACTAGTTTGATTGTTTGCGTATCTACTATTTCATAAACTATTCTTCCAGTATGAACAATATTAAAAGAAATAATCGTATGAAAAGAAATACAAAGACCTAGAAGAAACGACTGTAAATTGAAGACAAGTCGTTCAGATGAAGAACGTGTGTTTAATGTTTTACTTGAAATTCATTACGCGAGTTGTAAGAACACGTAGATTCATTTTAGCGGAAGAAGACGCCTTTACTGGCGGGTAGTAAAACAGTTTACCCGCCTACCATCTCTTGGTGTTTTCTGTTTAGTTTTTATTCCTGTACATTAGTCGCGATATGTCGTGACGTGCGGTAAAACAGAAACATTTTTACAGAATAAATCGTCTTTTGTTAAACAACGTGAAATAAGAGAATTATTGAGTTAAAATCATCCCTTCTCTATCTCTGTCTCTTTGTATGCCACTGTATCTCCCTCTCTCTCCAAACTTTTCCCGATCTGTTTTTGTTTCTTTTTCTACTCCTCCTTCCCCCCATTACTCCGTCTCTTCCGCTGTCTCTCAGCCTTACTCTTTTTCTCCTACTCACACTCTCTATCTCTATCACCCTTTTTCTGTCTCTCACACTCGCACTCTTTTTCTCTTTTTTCCTTGAGTTTCCCCCGCTCCTCTTTCTCTCTTTGAGATTGTTAGAACTTGTTGGAGCGTAAAAACATCACATTGACCCGTTCATGAAAATGTGTGTCTAATGACAACATTAGATCAAATATGGCCGTCCAGACATGTCTGTTCTTCTACGACTTCCGCTAAGTGTTTCTATGTACAGCACTTCGCCATTTTCTGCAAAAGAAAAACATCGATGATTCTATTCAAGTTTCTTAAAGTATTTTTCTTTTACTTTTCTTTCAGTTTCTGTTTATTTCTTTTACTTTTTCTCACTATATTCCTTACTTTTTATTTCTTTCTTGTTCTTATATAATCTCTTTTTTTTTACTTGTCTATATTTAAATTCCCATTCTTTCTTCCTCTTCGCCTTTCTAGCTCTGTCTCTATCTATTCTACTTCTCTTTTTCTCTTTTTTCAAGTCTACATATGCTTTCATTTTCCCCGTCTTCCTTCTTTCTTTGTTATTCTCGAGTTCTATCTATCGATCTATCTATCTATCTATATATATATATATATATATATATATATATATATATATATATATATATATATATATATATATATGAATGAGAATGGAAAGGAATTAGAGAAGCAAAAGCCAAATAAAATGTCAATTCAATTGCTCAGAGCAAGGTATATTCTGAAAAAAGGCAATTTATTTAAGTTAAATTTTCCTTAAGCCAGGCTTTTCAAAGATCAAAATCTTATCATCAGAGAAAGTCGCTGGGATAGATAAGTTGGCAAAGGCCAAGATTTAAAATTTGAAAAAGTAAAATAAAAGTTGTAGGGAAAGAAACACAGGGCAAAACTCTGCTCGAATGCAAGCAAATGTCCGATTGCTAAAAAGGCCGGTGTCGAAAAGTCCAGCGGAGAAAATGAAATGTAGATAGGTAGGTCGTAAAAAGGCACGAGAGGTGGTGAGAGAGGATTCAAGGTTAAATTCCAAAAACCACAACTTCAGGTGCGGCGAAGATAGAATGAATCGAAAGGGTAAAAAGTCCAATAAGAGGTACGTTCGTGGATGCAGGCAAGGCTCAGTTAAACGTGAGGTGGAAAATATTCTCCATTTTAAATTTTGACCTCTGCCAACTTATCTATCCCAACGTCTTCTTCTGATGATAAGATTTTGATCTTTGAAAAGCGTGGCTTAAGGAAAAATTTAACTTGAATAGATTGCCTTTTTGCGGAATATACCTTGCTATGAGCAACTGAATTGAAAAAAGATTTGCCTTTTGCTTTTCTAATTCCTTTTAATCCTTCTACACACACACACACACACACACACACACACACACACACATATATATATATATATATATATATATATATATATATATATTATTGTATATCCATGTATCTATCTATCAATTTCTCTTATTTATTGTGAATGTCTATCTGTGATCTTAATATCTAAATTTGCTTTCCCCTTTTTTCTTGTTTCTTTTTTCTTTGTTATTCCTACCTGTCTCTCTCTCCCACTTATTCTCTCTGTTTCTCTTGCTCTCTCTGTCTCAATGTTCTCCTTTTATCTCTCTTTTCTTTTTCTCTTTTTAATTTTAATGTCTATTTGTTATCTTACCGTATTGATTTGCATTTCTCCCCCCCCCCTGTTTCCTCTTTTCTTTGTTATTCATGTTCTCTCTCTCTCTCTCCCTTTCTGTCAAATTCAGTTGTATTCTCTTTCCTGTTTACTTGATTAGTATTAACAGTCTTTTTGGTCCCCCGATTTATAAAATCGGGGGACTTATGTTTTAGGGCATGTCCGTCCGTCCGTCCGTCCGTCCGTCCGTCCATCCGTTCGTCTATCTGTCCGTCCGTCCGGATTTTTCTCCGCAACCATCCATTGAATTTCTCTGTTATGTTGCATGAAGTTGTAACTTCGGTCAGGTTAGAAAGTGAAATTCTCCGATTTTTGAAAAAAAAGCAGGTTAGCCTCCCAAGGGGGCGAAAGGCCCCGAAATGGCAAATAATGACATTTTTTGTCCCATAACTTTTCATCCATCCATTCAATTTCTCTGAAACTTAGCCAAAATGTGGAGGAAATTGTTCCTAACAGAAAATAAGTATCACTGACCTTGGAAAAGATCTGGTTCGCGCCCCCAGGGGGTCAAAAGCCCCCAAAATGGCAAAAAATAACCCTTTTCTCCCATAACGTTTGATCCATCCATTCAGTTATTTTTATTAACTTGGCCTAAATGTAGAGGCAATTTTCTGGATATAAAATGAGCATCCTTGACCTAAAAACAATTCTGGTTCGCGCCCCCAGGGGGTCAAATGGGGGTCAAAATGCCCCAAATTGCACAAATGTATTGCATTTTACACTCGCCACATCGAGTCACATACTGAGGGGGACCACGCACGCGCTGCGTGTTCTTTTTATTTCTTTATCCGTCTGTCTTATTCTTTAACTTCTCCCTTTATTTCCCTCATTTTTCATGCTGTTCTGTAGTTCTCTCTTTTTTTTCTTTTATTTTCCTTCTCTTTCTTCATGCCTTACTTTCCTGTTCCCTTTATTTCTTCCTTTCGTTTATTTTTTTTAGTCTCTTCTTTTTCCGCCTGTTACGTTTTTATCGAGTTATTTTCCTCTATCTCTCTATCATTTCTCCTAACCTAGTCTTAATCTCTCTCAATTTATATCCCTCTTTTTTTTTCTTTTTGTGTTTGTATTCTTTTTTTCTCTACTCATTTTATATCCCTATCTCCGCCACAAATTTTCTCCTTCTTTCTATTTTCTTCTTTTTAATATGTTATCTGTTTTACACTCTGTCTCTCTCACTCTCTCTCTCTTTCTATCTCTCTCTCTCTCTCTCTCTCTCTATCTCTCTCTTACCATTCCAGTGTGTTTGTTTACTTTTTTTGTTACCTTTTTATGTCTGCTTCTCTACTTGAATCGTTCCATTTTGGCATAATGGTAACGGATGTGAGTTAATATACCGGGAAGCCAAGGTTCAATCCTCGCTCGAGTCATACCAAATACTCAAACAATGACACATGATGCACCTTGAGGCAGTCAGCATTATGGGCTGATGACCAAGGGGACATAAACTAATCTTAGAAAAATAGTTACGCTATGTCTTACACCTCGGTGCACAAGTTAATAAAAAAAGAGCCTTCGAGTGGCGTTCGGGTGGCGTTCGGGTGGCCTTCGAGTGGCCTTCGGGTGGCCTTCGACTGTTATCGATCACTTTACTTTATTTTGCTGAATATAGCGCGAGTAGATCGCTAGTATATAAATATGTTTGTTTAAAATAACAGGAAATTAAAATCAAGTAGGTATAACTTTGGTGAAAACGAGGTTATTTTTACTTGACTGCCAGAATTGATAGACATAGATGTGTCGTCACATGGCTTATAGAGAGAGTGAGAGATAAAGAAGTTAATTTCTTTAGATATAGATTAGCGAGTTCTTGTCGTGAATGTATTTTTTCGGTAGATGAAAGGTATAGTAACTCTTTCATACACGTATCATTAAAATAAAGAAACAGTAGAGAGGGGCACTTATTTGGAAGCAGTAGAAATGTGAACGTGTCGTTTGATGAAGTGTTCTGATAAGATATGATTAAAAAGTGATTATCGATCTCTTCATGTGCCCCCCCCCTTACACTGCTCCGTTGTTTGAAAACAAAAACCATGACTAATAAACCTCATCTTTCTTCAATAGTTTTTTTTTATTGACGTATTATTTTTTAGGTATAAAATAACTTATTTAAGGTAAGCCCGCGTATAAGGAATATATGTAACCTTCATGTGTGTTAGTAATAATGACGACAACTTATATTTCTGTACGTATGGCACGAGATTGATACATGTCATTTTTATTTTTACTCATGGTTATCCGTATTTCAGGGCCTGGTAGCACTCGAGGATCATGCTTTAAAATATTTGCAGTTGGACGATAAACGCTACAACGGATGTATTGGAATAGTGATGATTACTTAAGAGGAATTTAATATCTAAGAAAATGGCTCACAAGTGTTTGTTTACATTAGATATGAAGACGACCAGTGTTATGCCCGGTAAAGAAGCAGCCTCGTCGTATATTGTTCTCGACTGTGGATACCCATGCAACGAAAGGTTGTTCATAGAAGTTATGTTTGTTTGTTTTTACAGATGGCGAAAAAGTTAATTTCTTTAGATATAGATTAGCGAGTTCTTGCCGTGAATGTTTTTTTCGGTAGATGGAATGTATTGAAACTCTTTCGTACACTTTCCATTAATATAAAGATACAGTAGGTAGGGGTACTTCTGTTCGTAGGAGAGTGTAGAGAATGGAAGAGATCATTCCCCACTAGCTTTCGAAGTTGGTTTTACTTTACTTCATTTCAGCCATCCGTTTAACTGTGTTTCATTGAGAGAACTACATCAAGACCGACGGGAAATTAAAATCAAAAGAAAATTGATTTTTTTCTTTTTTTTTACCTTTATTTTCTTATTCATTTCTTTACTTTTTTCTTTCGATCATTTTTTACTTTATTTTTGTATTTATTTTCTCTCTTTTTTTCTGTACTTTTTCTTCTTTTTCTTCTTTTTCTTCTTTTTCTTGTTCTTTCGTTCACCTTTACTTTATTTTACCTTTAAATGTTCTTTCATATTTCATCTATTTGTTTTACTCTTTTTTCTTTCAGTTTGTTTTTTTAATTTTTATTTTTATTTTCTTCGTCTCTCTCTTTTTTTCTTTACTTTTTCTTCTTTTTTCTTCCTTTTCTTGTTCTTTCGTTCATCTTTACACTATTTTACGTTTAAATTTTCTTTCATATTTCATCTATTTGTTTTACTCTTTTTTCTTGTAATTTGTTTTTTTTATTTTTATTTTTATTTTCTTCGTCTCTATCTTTTTTCTTTACTTTTTCTTCTTTTTTCTTCCCTTTCTTGTTCTTTCGTTCACCTTTACACTATTTTACGTTTAAATCGAAGTAAACTCTCTAATTTACTTTTCTTTCATATTTCATCTATTTGTCTTACTCTTTTTTCTTTCAGTTTGTTTTTTATTTTTAATTTTATTTTCTTCATCTCTCTTAATCAATTTAATTTTCTTTCTATTTTTCTATCTTTTGTTTCTACATTTATCTGTTTATATCTTTTTATTTAATTTTTCTTTCTTTTTCTCTTCCCCTTTCTCTTTGGTTCTTTTTCCTCATTCCATCTATTAAAATCTTCTTATCTTTTTCAGTCTATCTATTGAACTATATCTCCTTTTTCTTTCATCCTTTTGTATCCTTCTTTTTTCTCTCATTCTTTTTTATCTATTTCTCTCTCTGCGTTATATAGTCTCCATCTTTCGCTTTTCGTGGACTTTTCTGTCTCACTGCTTCTATTATTCCTCCTACTTATATATATTTATTGTTTCTCTTTCTTTCACTTTTCTTTCTTTTTTCTCTTTTCTGTTTCGTTCTGTCTATATTTCTCTCTCTTCTCATATAGCCAGACGCGTACTCTTTCTTCGTGAGCTCTCTACGTGTCTGCTTATCTTAAGATACTTTTTATTTGTTTCTTTTTCACGACTAACCATGAAAACAAAAGTAACTTAATCAATTTTCTTTTTTTTCTTTTTGTAATCACGTTTTCGTTTTCTTTTCTATTTTTGGTTTTTAATCCATTTCACTTCTTTCTTTCTATTTCATTTCTATTTTTTTTCTTGCGTTTCTCTTAAAATATCCTATTCTCGTTTTTCCGTCTATAGAATTCCTATTGATTAAAAGTAAAAAAGTCTTGAAAACTAACAATACAACAGACTCGAATCGTCTGCTCAAGATGGCCGCCGAGATTTGACGGAAACAAACGAGATAAAACTCGTCTAATGGATGTTTATTACCCAGAATGCATCTCACTGCAATGGGCGCTTCCGGTTTCAAGCTTAATAAATACAACAGAGGTTGTTAAGAAATAAAGAAGAAAATAAAATCTAATCTTAACAGTTGTCAGTAATAAAAACAACCGTACTGGGGCATCTTTTCAACAAGAAAATAAGGACTGATGGTTCGGATATTTCTGACTGTTCATGTAAACACCCAGAATGTTACGAGGCGTTTATGCAATGAAAACCTGAGACACGCAGGGGTTTACTGGTAAATCGATTTAATCGTAAATTGGCGATTTCCAACAGAGAAAAATGGCGAAAAAAACAAATAATCGAAAAATAACTGTTACCAAAGGCAATACACATTAGGGTGTGTTTAAGGCTATGTTAAAGTTTATTTAGGGTTACGGTTAAGTTAACTTTATAGTATAAAAATCCGCTTCGGTTCTTTATCTGGTTAAAATCTGGAATAGAACCGAAAAGAACATTAATTTATTTTATACTTAAAAAACAAAAATGATAACAGTTGGTTCATTAAGTTTCTTCGTCAAAATATAAATGCTTTTTCATGAAATAAAATATACGGTGAAAGTTTTTTGTAGTTTAAATAAGATTTAATTATTTTAAATGCTGGAACGAACCCTCGTTTTTTTTTCCGACGACGATTCGTTTTCATTTGTCTTATTACGGCCTTTTCACGCAATTTTCTCTCAGCAAAAGTCGCTTTTGACTAGTTCAAAAAATGTACCAGTACCAAAAAAACAATGCTTGTTCAAAAACGTAGGTTTTCTTTCAGTTGCCAACCAAACATAGAACCTAATTCTAATTCAAGCAGTATATTACGTTCTAAATAAAATTGTAATGCTTTGAAAATTACTCTCAGATTCAGAACGAAAGTCAGTATGAAATACATTTGTATAATTTGGGTCTTTCGGACTACTGTTCTCATCTTGAGTGTTATTTTCACAAGGTCAAGTAAATTCATTCACTAGCGAGGTGGAGATAGTACTAAGTAAAATGCAGTTCTAAGTAGTAAGTTGAAGGTTCAATCCTTGGTGCGAGCAGTACAAGTAATTGCTAATTACTCAATACTTCCTTCAGTCATTGCTGACGGAACGAGAGCATGCTATCCCCGTGGATTAAATAAAGTGTTAAGTTCGAAATTCCGTCACGATTCCCGAGTTCGACAGAAACATTCCCGAGATCGGAAAGATGCATCTACCGGAGATTACAGTGGGCGACACGTTTTGAAAAAAATACTCTAGATGAGAACAGTAGTCCGAATACACCAAATTCTACAAATTATCAACCTTCAAAAACATAAAAGAGGAATTCTATACATTTTCTGTCATTTTTTTCTTTATTTTCTGTTTTATTTTTTTTTATTTTTAAATAAATACTCCTCCCGGTCATATATTTTTCATTTATTCTTCTTTTCTTTGATATTTGCTTTCTTTGTTGTTGTTCTCTATTTTCTTTACTTGAGATTCTTTCGAAAATGTCCTCTTTTCTGTTTTTCCGGTCGAAAATGGCATTTCTATTGATTAAATGTAAAAAAAAAAAATGCGAACTGACAATACAATAGACTCGAATTGTCTGCTCAAGATGTCCGTCGAGATTAGACAGATAAAAAACATAATAAAATTCGTCTAATTTCTTCAATTCAAAAGATGTTTATTACCCAGAATGCATCTGATCGAAAAATGCATCTGATCAAGAAAAAAATAAAATACCATCTTTACAAAAGTGAGTACTAAATAACAGTACTCGTACAACTGTTTAACCAGACAGTACCGACTTTTTGTTCGGCTTTTTTTTAACTGTTTACGTTAATAGCTGGTAGATGCCGAAACACTTATCCAATCAGAAGGCGAGAAAAGCAGACGACATGTTTACTTGTAAATTGATTAAATCGTCAATTGACGATTGTCAAGGATTTTCAACTGAAAAGAAATAACGAAAGAAACACTCGACAAATAACGGGTACATAACGTAATAAAACTAGGTTAGAGTAAACTCAGACTTAGTTTGGCTTAGTTTAAAGTTAGGTTAAAGTAGGTGTAAAAAAAACGGTTTTGTTTTTGTCTAGTTCAAAAGTTAAACAAGTACCGAAAAAAAAAACTCTTACTTTAATGGAAGGCAGACATAAAAATATAAATGTCTCTATACTGTTTAAAAATACATTTTTTCTTTAGGTAAGTAGTACAGGGTGGGCCAAAATAAGGGTCCTATCTTTAAATTTGAATAACTTGAATTTGAATAACTTCCACAAAATAAAAGTTAAACTCACCAAACTTTATGTGTGTGTAGACTGACCCTTCCGAGATTTTTTGAAATAAACAAAACAAATTTTAGCCGAAAAACACTTCTTAAAACTTACAAAAACTAAAGTATTGTTTTTTACACTGTTTTGAGTTTTTTAAGCAAAAATAATGTTTTCTAAATGAGGGTACGTTCCTTAGGGCTAATACGGCTCATGCTTGCTTCGGAAGGGGTCCTTTACTTATTCTAAAAAAAAAAAGAAGAAAAATCAATAAATAAAAAAGTTATGAATTTTTAAAAATAGGACCCTTATTTTTGCCCACCCTGTATATAGAAACAATAATGACTTTAAACTCTAATCCAAGCAATACATTAGGTTCTAATGAAAATATTAATGGCTTGAAATGTACCATTACATTTATACCGACATTCAATTAAAATATATTGAAAGTGTTAATACATTTTGTTTTCAATATGGCACATTCCAAGAGAATGACTATTCAATATAATATTCAAGGAAAATGTGTCAAACCTCAACTGATTTCACATCTGTAAGGAGCCTGCTGGCATATGCTATTAGACTACAGACTAGCTTAATAGGTAAGCAGTATCTTCGATGATGACATGTTTTGGTGATTCTGTGTTACAGGGCCGAAAATATTCTAGCTTTAATTTTGAAGAGTCAAATGACAGGAGGTGATAACTTAAAATGCTCCCCCAGGGTTTACTTTACAAAGGGGTTTTATCTTCATGCATTTTAATTTACTTAAAGTTAAGTAAATATATATATATATATATATATATATATATATATTGATTTTATTCCATTAGTTGCGACAAATTGAGAAAATTTGGAATTTGGCTGATCACAAAAGAAACTCTCGTAGTGTAGATAATATAAGAAACGGCTAGACAATCTGTTTCTTTTAATTCCATCTCTCTCTCTCTCTCTCTCTCTCTCTCTCCCCTTTTCTCTTTATCTCTCTATATATCTATCTCTCAATCTGTGTCTGCCCCTCTCTATGAAAATTCGGCGATATAAACACAGACTTTCACTTGGCTATAGGACAAGGCTTCGATTACATCCGTTGAACGCTTTAGAGAGTATGATGAATACAGCTCGCTGTATTTAGGCATAAACATGACTTAATTTTTCCGAAATAACGTTAAAATGCCCGATGGCGGCGAAAATACAGTGAAAGCATACATAATCTAAGTAGACTCTATAAACCGGGTTCGCGACTGGTGACCGTTTAAAATAATCGCGCCCTAAACTTATGAGAATGCATGGTTGAAACGGTGGAGTATGCATGGATAAATAATTAAATATTTCCTTGGAAATATTGTTATGAAGCCCTACTAAAAGCTTAAAGTCGAGCATATATATATATATATATATATATATATATATATATATATATATATATATAAAGTAACACTATTATTTATGAATTAAACAATTAAACGCTTTATACTATTCGGTACCAATAAAAATTGAAAATGTTTATTGAAATAAATTTCCAACCTACATTTAATGTATGGGCTTGCAACAAGTATATTATTTTTACATCATCCTTGGTTAAATGTAAAATATATATTGTTAAGTAAATCTTAGGGGAAACACTTTCAATTATTTTCCCTTCTTATTTGACTCTTTAAAATTATTGATAGAACATTGTCTGCCCTATAATAAAAAAGATCCATTTTTTTCAAATCAATATAAAAATAAATCATTTTAGTGTTAATTTTTAATCTTTCCTGTATTCGTCCTTTTTTAGTTTTGATATTTATTATCATATAAGCTCAACACATAAAGCAGATAAATTATACTATTGAAAGGAGTCAGTAATATAAAAACAATGTTTTAATATGACATAATAATACTCCTTTTTTATTTATGATATTTTTTACCATATAAGCTGAACAAATAAAGCAGATTAATTATAATATTGAAAGGAGTCAGTAATATAAAAACAATGTTTTAATACGACATAATAATGCCAAAATATTAAAAATATTTCTTTGGATTTTGATCACACATAAAGCCTAATACTCGATCTGTATCCTTCAAAAACATTTCTTTTTTACTGTACGTTTAACGAGATCACCTCGCGGTGATCAAGAAAAAGTAAGATAGTATAGAAATGATGAATGGTAACGTACTCTATGTTAAGAGTGAACGTACGTTCACTCTTAACATAGAGCACGTTACCATTTATCATGATAGTAATGCGACTGTGGTTGTTTTGATTAATTCAAGGTTGAGACAAAAAATGAAATTGTAAATATTGTGTTGTTTTAATTTCAATGTATGTTGATTCAAGAATGTAGCAAAACAATTGTAGACGTCCATCAGCAATCAACAGAGAATCGTAAAAAAAGATAGCAGACTTGACAAAAGAAGCGAGTAGATGGCCTACGTTATTCTCACCTTTAAGCACAAAAGAAAGAGCGTCATTCTAAATAACATAATTTTTAAGCAATATTAACATACTCATTCTACATGAAACATTTATTTTACTCTACATATTATAATCACTATTTTACATAGAATATTGACCTGAGATGACCTTATAAGGGTTAAAAGGTCGTTAAAACCCAACAAACAACACACAAATCTACATACAATAATCTGTATGCTACATGAAAAATATTTTCTTGCTTTCGAGTTCTTCATTTCTGCTGAAAAAAGCTTTCGATTTGGGGAGCAAATATAAGATAGGAGGCAATGCAACATAGGATCACATGTTATGAAGACCAAGAGCCGTTCGAGGATATTTGTTAATTAGATATAGATATTGCCAGTCTAAAGATAATAAACAGACCCGTGGAATGAACTACATTTTATTACTTAAGGAGCGGTTTATTGAATGTATTTTTTTGCATTATATTTGAAGACGTCTATGTTGTAATCTACTGGAAAATAGTCCTGAGGTAATGTGCCCCAGAGACGGAAAGCAAATAATCTATACTCATATAAGTTCTAGATGACGCTAGGCACGTGGAGGTAGAAAGGAACAATTCACCGTTGATAAACGAGGTCTTGCACTGAATGACTCAAAAATATTAACTGGAGATTGGAGCTCCGTAAATCAGCGTCCTTGAAAATATTTAAAGAGAAACTAGAAACGTATCTTCTCTGAGAAAAGGCCGTTGGAAAGGGATAAAATCTGCCACTATATTTCGAAGTGTATGTTGTGATATGTCAAACCAAGAATGAGTGT
>OY744553.1:34332126-34334626 GCA_963556195.1 Sepiola atlantica
ATTTCTGCGTCGTAAGTGTGACTATATATATATATATATATATATATATATATATATATATATATATACATATTTGTTTGTCTTTATCATATGCCAATGTGGAGAAATATGTGTATGTATGACTAATAGTGTATAGTTG
This sequence comes from Sepiola atlantica, assembly GCA_963556195.1. Classification (NCBI taxonomy): domain Eukaryota; kingdom Metazoa; phylum Mollusca; class Cephalopoda; order Sepiida; family Sepiolidae; genus Sepiola; species Sepiola atlantica. Next base: position 34,332,266 of record OY744553.1, read on the forward strand.
TATGTGTTTCTAAAGTGTTTTTGTTGATGTGTGTTATTGTTCGTGCACCGAAATATGTGGGCTTACAAATATCATTATCCTTTCATCATCCAGTACTTTTTGTATGCCACCACAAAAATAACTATGTTAATACGACAATCTTACCAAAAGCGCCCCCTGGAGAATTTCTATTAAAAAGGCAGGATTTTCTCAGTCGAGGGAGAAAACTCTCACCGCTATGATTAGGAAAACGAAAGAGATTTTTTTTAGAAAATGGCTGACACAAACACTTTTTTGCTGATAACTGTCTTGCTAAATCCATGTATGTGCTCTTGTTTGTTCGTTTGTTTCTATTTCCAGTGCACCGAACTGCATTAAGTACACATCGAGAGGAAACGAAAACAGAATTAAACGAGAGCTGCATCATGGGATGCAATAAAAGAAACGTAAAAACGTACAGGCGCGGAGTAAGATAAAACAGGACGAATCACTAAAAATAAATTCCGTGAGAAAAGATTGCGCGAGGCTTCCTTGATGTTGGACAATTTATTGGAGACAAGAAATTAGTTCTACGTCCAATCTTGGAGGTATTTTCTCATTCATGTGTTTGTTTTTATTTTGGTCAGTTTCTGTAGCTATATTACTGTTTTATCTGTTTTCCCCCTTTTTACGTTTTGGTTCTATTCTGGATGTGATTACTTCGCTGTCATAGTATCCATTTCTTTGTAATCTTTTCTTTTTATAACCTACTTACTCATCTTTTTCATTTGCGTTTTTATTATTTTGGATTCTTGGAGGTGGGGGCTGCACTGCGTTGGCTCCTGCAATTATTCTTTGACCGAATCCTATCTCTGCATATTTTCTCGCTTCAGTTTACATGTTCCTATTATTATTTTTACTCACTAGGAGCACTCACACAGATCGTCATCACTAACAGTAACGGGTCGTGTTCCTTGGAGTCTGAGTGACAACAAGTCTCCCCAGATTGTCAGTACTTTCCGTATCTTTCGATTATCATTGGAAATAACATTGCGTTATGGCAATAGCCGTTTATCATGTATTTCTCGCTGGCAACGACCGTAGGTCATCTGAGATTTAGGTCGCAATAATTCTCCCAAAGGCTCCACTAATATCCGCACACTTTCAGTTGAGGTCTGGTCATTATTATTATTATTATTATTATTATTAGTAGTAGTAGTAGTAGTAGTAGTAGTAGTAGTAGTAGTAGTAGTAGTAGTAGTAGTAGTATAATTTGTACTCACTAGGAGTTCTCACGACAGCCGGTGGTATTTTCTTGGAGTCCGAGTGACAACAAGTTTCCCCACATTTCTAATATTCTCCACCTCTATTTCATAGCCACTACAAATAACTGTGCAGTATCGCAACAACTGTTTACCATTGATTATTATTATTATCATTATTGGCAAAATAAGTGCAAACTGGTATGGAGTAAGAACATTTGGTACACCGTCACCAAATCATGATGAATGAACATATACTACACTCCTTCCCTCTACTGATTCGTTTCTGAATGTTATTACTTCGCTGTCTCGGAATAGATTCCTTTGTTATACTTTCTTTTGCTAAGCAATTTGATCATATTTGTTGTCATTTTTATAATTTCGCCCTACGTCTGGTTTTGTGAGTTTACTTTTACCAGATCTCATCTGTTAATATTTCCTCGCTTTTCGGATCCTAGTCATACATTTGTTCACTCTTAAATTACTATTATTATTTGTACTCACAAAGAGGTATCACACAGGTCAGCGAGAGTAATTGCTTACCGACAATAACCGGTGGTTTTCCTTGGAGTCTGAGTGACAAGAAGCCTCCCTAGATGTCTAGTCATGTCTACCTCTTTTCGATCACTACTGCAAATGATCTTTACCATTGATGCCGCGCTGGTAAGAATCATTAGTCTTCTCTGGGATTTGAGTGACAATTAACCTCCCAAAGGTCCCAGCAATTTCTACACTCTTCCACTGGTTGGTACTGCCCCTTCTTAGTCTACTCAGCCTCGTTACCCCTCTAAAAATATTGTGTGCGATATCAGTCTTGGCCAGTACTATTTCGTGAGGGGGTATGATATTTCCTGCAGTTTCTGTTAAAGCTGTGGTGTTTTCCCCGTGTTTTTTTGTACTTCCATGCGACTGGTTACCATTTGTAGATTATGCTGGTTAGTTTCCTATTCGAGGATCTCCCTAAGAGGCTGTGTATGAGATTGCAGTTGTTTTGAGCATTGCCGTCTTTTGTAATGTCTCGGTGATCCCTTTGATTCAATTTCCCACAACTTTTTCTCCATGTTTTTTTTAGACTGTTCTTCGTTCTCCTACGATTAGTTGCATTAAACTGACTGGCTTCATGCTCCATATTGCTTTTAAT